>JASEKS010000081.1:0-326368 GCA_030770415.1 Pleoardoris graminearum | reverse complement strand
TATAAAATAAAAATTTTTATATTAGTCTTGTTATTATTATAATTTTTTAAAAAAATTTATATTTTTTTTTTTTATTTTTTATAAATAATATTAAAATTTTTTTTTATTTTTTAAAAAAAAAAAAAAAAAAAAATAAAAATATTTTTTTTTTTTTTATTAATATTTATATTTATTTATATTTTTTTTTTTTTTTTTTTTTTTTTTTTTTTTTTTTTAAATAAAACTACGCTTTTAGCGTAGTATCTAAAATTTTTAAAAAAAATAACTATTAACTACTATAGGGGTTCCTGTAAAACAGCTCTATAATAACTTAGGTATAATAATAAAAAATAGAAACAGCGTACGGTTATATATTAACGCGTTATACTAAAAATATATTTATTATACTTAGTTATAATAAATTAAAATAGCGTCACCCGCTTAATCGCCTATAATAAATTAATATATAATTTCTTTTAATCTAGTACCGGACATCTATTTGCAAAAAAAAAAAAAAAATAATAATAATAGCTTACGCCGTCGCCGGTATACTATAAAATATTAATATACGCTAGCGCCCCTACTACTATATATATAGAATAATAAAAAAAATATAACTAGTAATCTACTACGCCGGGCAGCTGTATTAGATTCCTTTATAAATATTATAATATAGCTAAACGCCTTTATAAAAGTAATACGTATAATAACTTTTACGTAACTAGATTTATTACTATACTAGTAATAATAAAGTTTCTAGTAAAAACCCTTCTACTAACTATTCTTATAGAGCTTTAGAATACTATAATAAAATTTAATCTTTATAGGTAACCTATAGATACTATAAAAAAAACTATAATTATAATAACTATAGACTGCGTCTTTATAGAGAAAGAATAGGCCTAGTATATACTATACCTATACCTACACTAGTATAGTAATAGTAATTATTACTAATCTATATAGTTATAAAGATAATAAATCCTAAAAATCCTATTATAAGTAACCTAAAATATATTTTTAAATAAAAGTAATAGTTTTTAGCCGTACTAAATAACTAGAATAACCCTAACTACGCTAAGTTTAAAAATAAAATAGCATAGTACGTAAACGCAGCTACTTTAGTAATATAGCTATAAAACGCGAGAAATCTAGCAACTATAGTATTAGCAATAATATAAGAAGAGCTATATATAAAATAGTAAATATAACAGGCAAATATAAAGATAAACGTAACAATAATATATAGAGAGGAGAGAGGGGAGTATTATAAAATGCCTATAAGTACAGACAAGACAATATATAATAGTTTAAATATAAAAAAAATAAATAGTTAGTACTAAAAAAGAATAAAAAAGTTTTTATTTTATTATATACCTATTAATAAGTACTATTATAACCTATTAGACTTAACCCGTTACGGTTAAGCCCGTATAGCCATACTATTTATTTAATTAATATATAAATATAATAAACTTTTATATTATAAATAGTGTAAAGTTACTAAATACTTTATTTATATAGTTTATAAATAGTAACTTTTTATAATTTTTTTTATTTAATAAAGTTACTATTAGTAACTACTTAATTAAAACGAAAAGTATTATATATATTATATAATTTAATAATTAGCTCTTAAAGGTACTATATTAAGTTTAATAAAAAAAATACTACGCTAAAATAGGTATATAATAATTATTTAATAATATTTAATAAATTTATAGTTTAGTATAATTTATTCCTTTATATAATAATTTATACTTATATATTTATAATTATAAATTAATACTAAGTAGATATTTATAAAAAAAGAAATATTAATATACTATAATTATATTATATATTATAGCTTTTAAAATACTATTTACTAATAGTAGTATACTATTACTCTATAATTAAAATACGCGCTCTTAGTATATTAAAAATAAAATTTTAGTAAAATATATATACTAAACTTACTTTAGTTAATACTATAAAATATAATATATATTTTAAGCTTCTAAAGTAAACTAAATAAATAATAAATATAAAATAATAAATATATTTAATATAATTATTATAATATTATATATTTTTATAGGTAACTTATAAAAGTCTATACTAAAAAAAAATTTTTTACTAATATAAGTGTAGACTTAATTATATATAAAAAGCTATATTATATTATAAAAAAAGTTAAAATTTTATTATTTAGGGGTACTACAGTATAAAAAAATAATATTAAAATTATTTTAATTATATTACTATACTTAATAATTAATAAGTAAGACTAAGTCTTTTACTATTAATAATAATATTAAAACTAATAATTAGAAAGTACTAGAGGTAAAAAATAGTATAGTTCTTTAATAAATATTTAATTATATTAAAGACTATAGTCTAAGATATAAAAAGTATATATAATTTTAAATAAAATAATATAAGTTAAAAGTTATTAGTATATTTTTTTATATTTATCTATAAAA
This sequence comes from Pleoardoris graminearum, assembly GCA_030770415.1. Classification (NCBI taxonomy): domain Eukaryota; kingdom Fungi; phylum Ascomycota; class Dothideomycetes; order Pleosporales; family Didymosphaeriaceae; genus Pleoardoris; species Pleoardoris graminearum. The sequence continues at coordinate 323,924 of JASEKS010000081.1, read as the reverse complement.
GCTATATTATTCTAGTATAGGCTACGTTCTTACTCTTTTTTTTAAAAAAAAATAAGCCTTTATATTAAGGCTACCTAATTATTTAAGAAAGGCCTTTATTTCCTAAATAAATTAATAATCGGCTTTTTAAATCCTAATTAATATATTTCTAAATAAAGTTATATGAAACTACTAATTTATTTAACCTAATTAGGCCTAGTTTACTACGCTAAACCTATTTAGGAATAAATAGATTTTTATCTTATCTAACTTTAAATAGAAAAATACCTCGCTTATACCTTCGGATATAATATATTTTATATAGGGATTTTAGTTTTCTATAGTTTTATATTAATTCCTTAGTAGTATCCTATACTTTTTTTTTTTAAATAGACGATAATATTTAACGTATCTACCTAATTAGAAAATAACTATATACTCCTTTTAAAGTCCTTATAAACGTCTCTCTTTAATAGCCTATATTTTTCCTATTTTTAAACTAATATCAAATAAAGTTATATTAAATTACTAGTCTACTATAAATCTTACTAGGCTTAGTTCGCCACGCTAAGCCTATTTAGGAATAGAATTTTATCTCGTCTAACTTTAGATAATATTAGCCTAAAATACATTTAAATATTACGTATTTTTTATAGAAATTTTAGCTTTCTATAGTTTTATATTAATTTCTTAATAGTATTTTATACTTTTAAAAAACTCTATATCTACTATATAAAATAGGTATATTTATAGAACGCTAGAGTAAAAAAAGAAATTAAACCCCTAATATAAGAAATAATAATAAAAATTTAAAAAATTTCGCGAATCTAAACTATTTTTAGGTACTTACCTACTGTACTACCCTACCTATCCTATACTTCTAAAAAATTTATTTTTTACTAGTAAGGTAGGCGTATTTAAAGAATACTTATAATAAAAAGAGAAATTAAACGTTTAATATATAAATAATAACGAAAATTTAAAGGCTTTTATAAATCTAATATATTTCTAGGCACTTACCTACTGTGCCACCCTACTACGTTCTTACTTAATATAAAAATAAATAAAAATAAAAGTACTATAACTTAGGGCCTATTAAATATAAAAATTCTTAAGTTTTATAGCTAGTAGAGTAATAATTTAACTAATAACTTATTAGTGTATAGTAGTAAAAATAGTACAATAATATTAAAATAATAATTATAAAATAATAATAATAATAAACTTATCAATTATTAACTTAGGTAGAGTAGAACTATAGATTATATAGTATATTTAAAATAGTAAATATAATATTTTATTTTTCTTTTTATAAAGACTATATACTTAAAGTTTAAAAGTCTTTTAATACTATTATTAATATTATACTTATTATTTTTTTATTATATTTATAATATTAGCGTTTTAGTATTTAATAATTAAACTACTAAATATTGTCTAATATATATATTTGTATACTAATTAAACAAATAGTGTGGCTGTGGTGGCTGTGTAGGCGACTAAAAGGGGTTTCAAAAAAGGAGGAGTATGTGTATACCTTTATACTTAGTATTATCTAATATATAGTATAGACTTTTACTAATAGTAATAATTAGCTAGACTATATTAAAAATTATTTTAACTTTTACTCTAACGCTATACAACGGACTAATCGACTTAATAGATTAAATTTTTTAGTTAACGTTATTAGTTTTAATTTTAATTCTAATTTAATTTTAATTTTAACACACCTTTTTTTACTTAAATAAATATAATTTTTTATTTTAATAATATCTATAAGGATATTAAGGTTTATTTTTAATTATATAATAATATAAAGGACTTTATAGTATAGTAGTATAAAAAAAACTTATTTATTTAAGGTAGAGAATAGTAGTAATAGTACCTTAACAGTAAAAAAAAGTTATTTATAGTAATATAAAGTTAATCGAAAAGTAATAAGTACGCCTAGACGACGATCCAGGGGTACGAACGCAGTGAGGGAACTCTATTGGGTGCTAAACCGTGTACGCAATGAATATAAAGTTAATAAGTATAATAATAATAATAAAAAGTTTATTAAAATAATTAAAATTATTTATACACGAGAATATATATATATATAAAAGTAGAGTTTTAAAATAGATAGTAAGTAGTAAGAGGAGAGTATACTATAGTACTATAAGATAGTTATATAAACGTTTACTATTAAAAAAAGTTAATAGTTATTATAAGAAAATAATAACATTTTATAAAGAATACTATAATATATTTTAATACTTTAATTACTGTTAAAAGGATTATAAATTATTAGTAATAGTAGAAAAGTTATTACAATTACTATATAAAAAGCTTATTAAGAACTAGTTAATTACGTAATCTAGTAAAAGTTTAAATAGCTATTCTAAAATTATATAATATTATAATAATAACTCTAAAAGAGAAAAAATCACTAGTATATAAATAAGTGCTATAGCTTAATACTATAAAAAATATTTAGAGATAAGTAAAGAGAGGTTTTTAAAAGAATAATAACAGATAGCTAATATAAGAAATTATAAATAAATAGCTTACTATATAATTAAATAAAATAAAATATTTTATATTAATTATTTTATTATAATTTTTAAATCTTTATATCTTTATTAAAACTAGTGTTTATAATTAAGTATTTTACTAGTTTAAATGTTTTTACAGTATCTTTATAGTATTTTTTTTTTCTTTTAATAATTTTATAAAAAATATTTTATAAAGTAGGATTAGTACTATTTTTAAATTATATTAAAAGACTTACCTTTTTTATAATACATAATAATATAATAAGTAATTATATTATAAATCTAGACTTAATACTCTACTAACTTATTAGTAATATTTTTAGTAATATTTTTATTAATATTTTTATTAATATTTTTATTAATATTTTTATAAATATTTTTATTAATACGCACCTAGACTAAGTTATAAATATATTTATTAAAATTATTTTTAAACTTTTTAAATTTACTATATATATTAATTTTAAAATTAATATTACTATGGATATTTTTTTAAGATTATTTATAAAAGCTATATTACTTTAATATATACTATATTCTTATAAAGGTATATATATACTCCTCCTTTTTTAAAACCCTTTTTAGTTGTCCTGAGCTACTACAGCTACACTTTTTATTTAATTAATATATAAATATATATACTATATTTTTATTTAATATAAATAGGTAAAATAGAGACACTATAACTAAGACCTATTAAATATAGAATTTTTAAAATTTCGTTATAGCTGGTAGAGTAATAACTTAAGCTAATAACTTATTAAACTATAGTAGTAATAATAAATTACTATAGTTACGTGTATAATATATCTAAAAATATTTAATTTTTTAAATAGTGTTTTCTAAAGTTATAATTAAAATATAAAACTTTTAAACTATAATATATTAATAATAATTATAGCTACTATTCTATTATTTATTTTATATTATATATAGTATTATATTTATTGTAAACAGATATCTTAGAGCTTACGTTCTTAGTTTATAAAGCTTTTTAAAATAATGGATTTATTTTTTCTTTACGCATATATAATACGACTTTTTAGTACTTTTTTTTTATAAGTAGTTTTAACTCTTTAATTTTAGGAACTAGTAATTTCTAACTCTTTTTTTTTTTACAGTTATAAGTTTAGTGTTTTAAAAATAAAAAAAGATTATCTTTATATACGTAATTATTAGAAATTCTATTTTTTAAAGCTTTAATTAATTCTTTAATTTTTATTTTTAAAGCTCTTAGTTCTGTAGACTTAGTAAGTATTATTTTATTTATATACTAATAATAATCTATATCTTTAGCTATTAAATACTTAGTAACTCTTATAACTAATAATTTTTTAAGTGTTATAATAACTAAAGCTATTTTATCTTTTTTAACTAATAATATCTGTCTTATCGATTTAGTAAGTTAGTTAACTTAGTATATATAGTTTAAAGTATTGTATATACTTTATAGTATTTAAAATTTTATTAATCTTAACCTTTAAAGCGTTAATAATCTTAATAATTTACTTTTAATACTAGAGTTTTTACGTATTTTAAAAATATCTAAAGCTAAAATTATAAAACTTTACTCCGACTATACTACTAAAATAGCTATATACTAAGCCCGCTTAATAGACTATACTACTAAAATAAACTAAGTAATAAATATTTAAAACTAGAGTAGTATAATAGTAGCTTTAAAGCTTATAAATACTACTTAAATATACTATACTCTTGAGGGGAATCTTTTTACTTATTTAATTATTTATTTTTTTTAAATAAAAGCTTTTAACTACTAACGCAGTAGCTAAGAATATTATATAATAATAATATTATATATGTTTAAAGAAAGTAAAGTATAAAAAGATAGCTATTAAACTATAATATTATAAATAAAAAGTTATTTATATAAAAGTATAGGTATATAAGCTTAGTAATATTTAAAGTAAACTAGCTATTATTAACTTTTTTACTACTATTAGCAAGAAATTAGTATTTAATTAAATAGAGTAGATATGTACAATCTAAGTCTAATAATTAATATTTAAAAATAAGAAACTCTCTCTAATAAAAGTTAAAAAGATTTTTTAAGTAATATTATAGAATAAAACTACTAAATTAATTATTAAAAATTTTAGGATTTATGTAATACTTAGTAGATAAAGCTTATTTCTTTAATTAAATAGTTTATAGCTAAAAAATAGGAGTAAGTTATATTAATATTTTTATATACTTAAAAAGTAGTATTAGAAACCTACTAAGTACTATTACCTATAATTAGTATTAATAAATATTTATACTAGTTACATAACGCCGCTTTCTAAAAAAAAAAAAAGCCTTTTAAGTACTTTAAATTTAATAAATTTATAGCTCTTTATAATATACTTAAATAAAAAAAATAGTTTAAAGGAAATACTTTATAGAATAAGGAGGCTAATAAACTAAAATTTTCTAGCTCTATAGTATATATAGTTATTAACCCTTTATTTATTATAAGTAGTAAATTATTAGAAAGTAATAGAATATATTTTATAAAAATTATAATACCTATACGCTCTTTAAAAGTATTATTTTTAATAATAATACTATTTTATATTTTATAAATAATAGATTACTCTTTATTTTAAAATCTTTTAAAAACACTAATAGTATGTATACTACTAAGCCTAAAATATAATCTTTTTTAATTTTTAATATAAAAACTTAAGTAATTAAAAACGCTTTAAATAGCCTAATCGGAAATTCTATAAAAAAGTTTATATTAAAAAATATTACTATTATAAAAGACTTCTATTTAAATATAGTATTTAAAGCTTACTTATATAATAAGAGACTTTAGTACTTAGGCTTAAATAATATACTATATATAAGATTTTTAAAATAGAATTTTATAGGTATAATACTTATTTATAAGTATAATTTTATATTTATTAAATATAAGCCTCTATCCTCTTATTCCTTAGTTTAGAGTATAATACTAATATATTAAAAATTTTATTTATAGTTAACGTATTCGCGTACTAATACTAAGCATATATAGTACTAAAAAGTAAAATATTTAAATTAAAAGGCTTTATATACTTTAGTAAAAAGAGTATAAAATATTTATTTTTTAAATACTAAACGTATATATTATAAGTAATATTTTTTAATATACGCGGCTTAGTTAATTTTTATAAAACTAAAAAAAAATTAATATTATAACTATACTAGCGTATTTCCTAAAATCTCTTTAATATATCTAAAAAAAGACTTAAAAAGTAATAGATATTATTAATTAAAAATAACTATAATAAAAAAATTTATATATAGAGCTTATAGGCAAAGGTACTTTTAAAGTTTATAAAAATATTTTTAAGCTTTACTATGTAGGTATATACTTAGTATAAACTTTAAAATTATAAAAAATTTTTAAAATAATTATATTACTATCTATTTATAGTATAGAAAATTACGCTTTAAAAAATAAAGAAAAAAGCTTAGTATAAGTATTAAAATACTACTTTTATATATATATAAACTAAACAGTAGCGCTAAACGCGCTAGTTAAAAAATTATTTATTAAACTATTATTATAAAACTTAGTATAAACTTACTAAAAATATTTTAGTTAAAAATTATAGAAGTAACTATAATATTTTATAATATTAGTTTAATAGCTTTTAAGAGTATATAATTACTAAATAAAGTCTTTTATAGCTAGTTTAGACGGTTTTTTATTATTATAAATTTAAATTTATAAAGTACTAAATAGTAGATCTACGCCTAAATTAAAATAATATATATATTTATATTTTTCGACACATTAAGTATAAAGGTATACACATACTCCTCTTTTTTTAAAACCCCTTTTGGTCGCCCCGAGCCACTACAGCCACACTATTTATTCGATTAGTATACAAATATATATATTTATTACGTATATTTATTAAATAGGGATTACGTAGCTAGACGTAATAAATATAAATTTAAAATAAATTTACGTATCTATATTAGATCTTTAGTTAGTTATATAGTTTTTAATATTTATAAAATATAAATATTATTATTTAATTAAATTATTGTAATGCGTAATATTATATTTAATAAAATTCTTTTTTATAAAAAATAAGAAAATTAGCCTATTTTTTAAGAAAAGACTATAATATTTATAAATATCTTATATACAATTAAAATTATAGATATAAGTGAGGCGTTTAATAAAACTCTTAATACGTAAGCTTATAATTTTAATAAGTTAAAAATTAGTAAAAATATCGCGTAACTTAAATAGTAGCTTAAAACTATTTTAGCGTAAGTTTTATTTTATTCTTTTAGTTAGTTAGGTAAGTAAAGTTTTATATAAATAGTATATATATAAACTATTAGCGTAGCTAGCTAATAATTACAAATCTATATATTATATAATATAAATATTAGTTTAATCTCTCCTTAGCCTATTTTAAAGCTTAAAAAACTTAAAGGTATAAATTTTAAAAAAGGTAAATACTCTAGTATTTTTTTTATAAAATATACTTTAGTAAAAAAGTAAAATAGTAAAAAATAAAAAGCCTATAGAATTTTTAAATAGTAAATAAAAGTTTATTTAATACTATTACTTAAATTAGTAATATAAAGCTTCTCTTATTAAGTAAAATAATTAGTATTTTTACTTATAGAACGCAGAAACTTATAAAGAATTATAGCCTAACTACTTAATAAAATTAAAATAATATAGGTTAGATTCTAAAAATTCTAATAAATTAGGAGGTAGAAATAAAAACCTTCTTAGTATTTATATATTATTAAGCCTTAACCTAAAAAGCGAGTTATTATATAATATAAACTTTATAAGTATTTTACTTAATAGCGTAGATAATTCCTACTAGTATAACTTTATAAGTATATTTATTTTTGGTATAAACCTTATACAGAAAGAGTGTAAAGAGTTTATAATTATTAATATAATAGTTTAAACTATTATATAAAATAAAATTCTAAAAAAACATTTTTAGAATAAAATTTATACATACTATAATAAGCTTCTAAAAAAACTAGTAATATAAAAAGTATTTTTTTTTTATATTTACTTAGTCCGCTCTTTTACTAGGCTATTTATAAAAAATAGATTATACTTTTTAAAAAGTAAATTTAGTAAGTAGTTACGCGCTTTAATAATACTAAACGTTTACTCCTACTTTAGTAAGTATTTACTTATAAGTTTAATTAGAATAGTTACTTTATAAAATATAAAGCTTATTTTATTATTAAAGGCGACCTCTAGTTAAAAAATATACTTATATTAATATATAGTATAATACTTATAGTATACATCTTTTCTATAACTATAGTAATTATAATAAAAATTAACTTAAATATTTTATAACTTAATATAATTAGTATATTTTTTAATATATAAATTAACCCCTTAAACTTAGTACAGTATAAACTACCTAATAGTTATAAATAAAAAGGCAGTTATATAAAACTTAATTAAGTTTTATATAGTTTACGCGACTTACTTATACTATAATAAAAAAAAATTTTAGTACTTTAGCTAAGCTTAGTTTTATTTATATAAAAAAAAGCCTTATTTATTTTTTAACGTAGATTATAAGATCTTTATAAATTTTTATATAAATAATATTTTACTTTTATACTATAAAATTTATTAATAAAAAACCTTTTAAACTATATAATAAGCTTCTAAAAATATATAAAATAGAAAAGTATAGAGTTATAAAATAGTATTTTATAGTATAGGTAATTAAAAATTAAAAAGATTAAATAATAAACTAATTTATAATTTATATGTTAAAAAAAATTATAAAAAAGCTTAAAATAACTAATTTAGTATTTTTTCTACTAACGCTTTTACTATTAAAAGAGCTTATTAAAAATTAAAAAAAAGTAAGAAAAACTAAAATTAAAGCGTATTAGAAGCGCGTTAGATTTATATATTTATTATTATTATAATATAACTAGATATAGTATTCGCTATCTTAAAGCTCTTTTATTTTTTAACTAATTTAAATAAAGAGTATTTTACTACAGTAGAACGTATAATTATATTCTTTTATAAATTTTACTTTTAGGCGATCTAATATAGCGTATATAAAAGTCTAAAATTTATATTTTATTTAAACACTCTATTTATAGATAATTTAAAGAGTAAATAATGTTTATATAATTATATTATTATATTATTTAGTAAAATAAATATATAAAAAACTATAAAATAAGCTTTATTATAATATTAACTACTAAAGTAGAGCTCCTCGCGCTTAAATATATAAATAAAAAAAATTATAGTTTTAAAGTGCTTTTATAAAAAATATATTTTAAATTTTATAACTACGTAGCGTATATTTTATAATAATTAATAAATAATTAGACTAGTTATAAGAAAGAATAAGTATATAACTACCCGTTTACGCTATATAAATATATAAATTATATAGATATGCTAAAAGTATTTAAAAAAGAGTTTTAAAATTAAATACCTCTAAATAAGTAATATACTAACTAATAGGTTAATAAAAGCTCTTATAGCTTAGTAATTCTAAAAATTTAAAAAGTAACTAAATTTTAAAGATATAAAAGAAAAAATTACTAAACTAGAATTTTAAAAATTTATATAACGATAGAGCGCAAAGCGTATTAAATTAGATATTAAATAGCTTTTAAGCCGCTATTTATAATAATAATTTAAAACTATACTACTTAGAAAAATTCTATAATAAAATAATAAAATTTGTATAAAAACCCTAATAAAAAAGCTTAATAAATTAATAACTTAACTAGCTTACTAAACTTTTAAATAATTTAAGTCCGGTATAAAGTAATCTTATTAAAAATATTATTTATAGGGTTACTACCTAAATTTTTATTTAATTTAATTATCTGCCTAACTATAGTCTATAATTTATTAAGCTTTATATTTTACAAGATATATATTAGTAAAGATTAAAAGAAGCAGGTTAAAAAATTATATTATTTTTATAAATAAACTCTTTCTGCTTCTTACTATAGAGCGGCTTATAAAGAAATAAAAAGCGCTTAGCGATATCTTTAATATAAATAGAATTATAATAGTAAATATATAATTTTTTTTAAATTTTTTAAATTAAAATATTAGTATATATATTTGTATACTAATTAAACAAATAGTGTGGCTGTAGTGGCCCAGGGCGACCAAAAGGGGTTTCTGAAAAGGAGGAGTATATATATGCCTTTATATAAAATATTAGTATATATATTAGTTTACAACTATATCCGCTCTTATATATTTAGTAATAAAAACTTTAATTAATATACTTTATAAGCTTTATAAAGCCGTAGTATAATATAATAATAAAAACTTAATATATACTAAATAGCTTATATAATACTACAGGGGGGCGACATTGGGAAAAGACTAATCTAAAAATTGCCTTTTTTAAAATAATATAACTTTGTAGTTATAAGGCCTAAAAATACGAAAATAATACTGTTTTAAAGAGAAAAACTAGCTTATTCTATTCACCTTATTAGGGGTTGCTTACTAAGGGGTTTAGGGGTTAAAAAAAATTAGTGAACATAGACAATTTTTAGAGTCCTACTTTAGACTATTATAACTTTTTATTTAAGGTATAAAATTTGCTTATTTTTATATATATTATAATAGTATCTATATTATATAAGTATATAAAATATTTTTATATATTTATATATTAATTATATAATTATATATAAAAGTCACTTTTTCAAATTTTTAATAATAAACTAGTAAATAATAAATTACTAATACTTAGTAGAGTAGCCTTTAGCTTCTATAACCGCCTTATAACGGTTAGGAAGTAATAAAATAGAGTTATTAATAACTTTTTAAGGTATTTTATACTACTCTTTATTAATAACTCTTTTAAAGGCCTCTATACTTTATATACTAAATCCTACCCCTAAATTAGCCTTTTTATTTTTATTTAGTCCTTGTTTAAAATAACCCTATATATTTTTTATAGGGGCTAAATCAGGACTATAGGCTGGGTAAGGAAATAGTTTAATTTTATTATTTTTAAACTAGTTTAAAACGTCCGTTATTTTATAAATAGGGACGTTATCTTATTAAAATTACTGCACCTAAATTAATATTAATATAAAGATTATAATTATAATATAATATAATAATATATATATATATATATTAATATATTATTAAAAAAAGGGGTAAAAAAGGATTATAAAACTTACCCCTTTTTATATAGGGTTTAAGCTTAGGTTTAAGGACTTTATTTATATAGTCCTTACTAGTGTAAGAAGTAGAAGAATTAGGTATTTTAATAAATACTAAATTACTTCTACTTTCTACCTAAATTGCACCCTAAACTTATAGTTTAAGGTTTTATCCTATAAAATAATTAATATAATTAATATTAAAAAACTAAAACCATAACTTAAAAATATATAAAAAGTTATATATTTTAATATTTTAAAAAATTAAAATAACTTACTTTGTAATTAGCTAACAGCTAGTTCTCTTCTAACTCTATTATTACCCCTTTTTCTATAATATTGTCTATTTTATTGTCCCCTTTATATTACTAACTTATCAGAAAATATTATTTTTTCTAGTTTTATATTTTTAATATTTTTTAATTATTTTTTAGCGTATTTTACTCTTTTTTTAGCGCTTTCTTTATTAATTATTAGTTTTTTTTTACTTATATTAATTATATATCCCTCTTTTTTTAAAACTCTTTCTAATTGTCTAGTTGTAATCTCTAAATTATTTTCTAATAGTATTCTTTTATTTTCCTTTTTAAGACTTCTAGTTAAGTCTCTATTAATAACTCTTTTATTCCTTTTAGTTAACTTTTTTATACCCCCTATATAAACTTTTTTTATATTATAATTATTATCTTTATTATTTTTTTTATTATTTTCTTTCTTTTTAATTTGTTTTATAGCGTTATAAATACTTTATCGAGGCTTTTTTAAGGTAGTAGCAATTAGAAAAGAAAAAGTATTTACTTTTAAAAGTAAATTAATGTCGTATTTAAGTTTTAAGAATTTTGGCTCCATTTTAAGGAAATAGGAGTTTAAGTTTATAAAAATTAAAAGATATTATAATATATTATAATATTACTAATATATTACGTAATTATTAATTATATAAGCCTTGGTACTATTTTTATAATTAATATAATTTTATTATTAGATTACTAATCTACTTCGAAAATCTAGTCACGTGACCTATACTAGGCCTAAAAGAGTATAGTTAAAATTTTAGTTAAATATATTTACTAACTAAAAAGTTATAAGAATCTAAAAAAGGGGTTAAAAAATTTGTTATGTTTAGGTAATTTTAATTTATTACAGGTAATAAATAGTACGTAACTAAAATTATAATATAAATTTCTATTATTTTCTCTTTAAAACGGTATAATTCACGTATTTATAGGCTTAGTAATTAATATTATATTAATTTTTAAAAATAATAACTTTTTGGATTAGTCTTTTCCCAATGTCGCCCCCCTGTAATAAGGCTATATATAAATAGTATAAATTTTAAACTTTTAAATATTATACTTCTTTCTTTTAGTAAGAGTTATAGTACTCTATTAAATATAATAATCTTTTTCGACACATTAAGTATAAAGGTATATATATACTCCTCCTTTTTCGAATCCTATTTGGTCGCCCCGAGCTACTACAGCCACACTCTTTATTCGATTAATATATATATATATATAAATATAAAAATTAGTAACTACTTATAATTATTTTAAAGGTTATTAGCGATTACTATTTATAATTATATATAAGGTAATTAAGTATTACTAGGCGTATAAACTTTAGGACTAATAAAATTATTAGGCAGTTACCTAATACCTATAATAAAATATTTAGCTTTTAAAGTAAGTCTAACTATTTATCTATATTTTATACTATATTATTTCCTACTTTTTAAAATTCTACTAAATATCTATTTAGTTTTTTTTAAGTTATTTTTATTACTGTTACTACCGTTATACTTTAAACTATTAATAAAAATCTATTACCTATTCTTATTATAGACGCGCCTTTTATTAATAAGATTATATAAAAATTATATAGTAATACTATAATCCTAGCCCTAAAAGCGGTCTATAGTACTTTAGTAATTAATAAATTTTTTTATAAATAATTTATTAAAATAGTATCTAAGATAGCTATTAGCTAAATTAAAAAGTAAAAGTTTATTATTTATTATAAGTTTAGCTACGTGCTTAGCGTATACTACTAAAAAAACTAAAATATAAAAAAAAAATTTTTTTACTTAGGCAAAGACTACAACATATATATAAAAAATAAAAAAGAGTAAATAGTATAAAAAAATCTTATAGTAAGTCTTAAATAATATTAAAACTAAATAAATAAAATAATATATATTTAAAAATATATACTTAGGATCTAAAATACTTTTAATTAAGTAATATATTACTATAGGGTCGGGCGATACTAAATATACTTTTATATTTAACTAGTAGATATTACTAACTAAGTAGTAGAAATTTTTTTTTTTTTTTACTTATAGGCGGCGTAGGTATTAATAATAGTAGGTATAACTTTTTTTATTTTATAAAATTATTAAGTAAGCTAAGTATATACGTAACTTATTTTAATAAACTTTTATAGTATTATTATTTTAGTAAAAAGTGTAATAAGTAATATAAAGGCTTATATAACATTAGGTAGAAAAATATTATTTTAAATTATATATATTTATATACTAATTAAATAAATAGTGTGGCTGTAGTGGCTGTGTAGGCAACTAAAAGGGGTTTTAAAAAAAGAGAAGTATATATATACCTTTATTTTAAATTATATAATAAGTTTATAATTATATTATTTTTTTTTAAAATAAGTCTTTTATATTAAGGCTACCTAACTATTTAAGAAAAGTACTTTATCTCCTAAATAAACTAGAACCGGCTGTTTAATCTCCTAACTAGGTTTTTTTTTTTTTTATATAATAAAGTTACTATTAGTAACTACCTAATTAGGAAGAAAAGTATTATATATACTATAGAATTTAATAACCGGCTTTTAAAAGTACTGTACTAAGCCTAATTAAGAAAAGTAGCGCTAAGACAGGCACGTAATAACTATTTAATAGTACTTAATAGATTCGCAGCTTAGTATAATTTATTACTTTATAGTAACTTATACTTATATATTTACTATTATAACTAATACTAAGTAGGTATTTATTAAAAAAAAATATTATATTTACAGTACGCAGCGCGATACGTAAAGTAATAAATTTTATTAATTATAGTACTAGACTTCTATATACCTAATAAACCGTAAAATAAATAACTTACTAGTAATAGATATATAAACTCTTATAGCGCGTACTATAAAAGATATATATTAAATAGATAAGTAAAAAAAATAATAAAAAAGTTAAAATTATAATAACTAACTTTCTATAACTACTATAGGGCGATATAAGTAATACTTATACTATTTTTAGTTTAATACTATATAATAGTATACTTAATATAATCTAAAAGCAGCGTATAGTTATAGTAGCTATTACTAAAAGGCTAAAAATTTAACTAAGATATAAATAATAAGGCAGAATACCTTATAAATTAAATAAGGAGCTAGTATTACTAATACTCTTAAATATCTACTAGATATTTAAGGCGTAAGATAGTATATAATAATAGTCTTAAAAAGTTTACTATAAAAACTAATAATTTATAGGACTTTTGTAATTAAATAAGGACTTTATATAAAAGTAGTAAAATAACTTAAAAACTTTATATAAAAATAGGCTAAATAACCCTAGATATATTATAGAATTATAGGTATATAGTATTATAAAAGCGCGGTAGGTATATAAGACTTAAATACTAAAGAATTTTTTAAATTAGGCTATAAAGACTATAAGGACTATAAGGACTATAAGAACTATAAGGACTATAAAGAAATAATAGCTAGCAGGTCTAGAGTAATAAAAATAAATAGCTTAGTATATAACTAAATAAAATAGAATATTCTATGTTAATTATTTTATTATAACTTTAAAACCTCTAGGTCTCTATCGAGACCGGTTTTAACTAGATTATTATATTACTAAATAGTTAAATTTAATATTAATCTATTACCTAATTAGGCCTAATTCGCCACGCTAAGCCTATTTAGGAATAGATTTTTATCTTATCTAACTTTAGATAGTAATTTTTAGTCTAGATATTTTATTTATATCTTTAGATATAACGTATTCTGTATAAGAATTTTTAGCTTCTTATAGTCTTATATTAATTCCTTAGCGGTACTCTGCACTTCTAAAAACTCTACTTTTTACTAGTAAAATAGGCGTATTTAAAGGATACTTATAATAAGAAGAGGAATCGAACCTCTAATATAAGGAAGATAATAAAAATTTAAAGAATTTTCGCGGAATTTAATATATTTCTAGATACTTACCCACTGTACTACCCCACCAATTATATTATTAGTTTATAATATTAATAGGCGAAGTAAAACGTAATAAAAATAAAATATAAAAGAATAAATAAGTCTTTTATACTCCTACTCGGGAGTAGAGTAATAAAAACTTAATTTTTTAATATTATAGAAGCTTCTATTACTCTTACTAGATAGAGTACTACCTAAATAATAGAAGTAAGATACTAGATATTTTAATTTTATAATCTATTAAGCGGGCGGATTTTTTTATAATAGGAATATAAATAAATCTTTTTAAACTTATAATAAAAATATATCTCTTTATAGAGGGAGTAGAGAAGTTTTTAAATATTTTTTTTTTAAATAAAGCTACGCTTTTAGCGTAGTACCTATAATTTTTAAAAGAAATAACTACTAACTATTATAGGGGTTTCTGTAAAACGGCTCTATAATAATTTAAATATAATAATAAGAGACGTAACGTGCAGTTTTATATTAACATATATACTAAAAACGCTATACTTAGTTATAATAAGTTAAAATAGTAATATATAAGTAAATATTACTTTTTAACCTAGTACCGGACGTCTATTTATAAAATAAAAAAAAATAAAGTAAAAGTAGTTAACTATTACTAGTATATTATAAAGTATTAATATACGCTAGCGCCCCCGCTACTATATATATAAAATAATAAAAAAAGTATAACTAGTAGTTTACTACGCCGGGTAGCTACTTATACTTTTTTTTATAGATATTATAATATAGATAAACAACCTTATAAAAGTAATATATATAATAATTTTTATATAACTAGATTTATTACTATACCGGTAATAATAAAGCTTTTAGTAAAAACTTTTTTACTAACTACCTTTATAGAGCTCTAGAGTACTATAATAAAATTTAACTTTTATAAGTAACTTATAAGTACTATAGAAAAAACTATAATTATAATAATTATAAACTATATTTTTATAGAGAAAAAGCGGGTCTAGTATATACTATACTTATATCTATACTAGTACAGCTATAGTAATAATAATTATTACTAACTTATATAGTTATAAAGGTAATAGACTTTTAGAATTTTATTATAAATAACCTAAAATATATCTATAAATAGAAGTAATAGCTTTTAACTATACTAAAAGACTAAAATAACCCTAACTATACTAAGTTTAAGAATAAGATAGTAACTATTACTCTAATAGTAGTATAACTGTAAAATATAAAAAATCTAGTAAGAATAGTATTAGTAATAATACCTTAAAAGCTAGCTTAAAAATAAGAAGAGAAAGCTATATATAAAATAGTAATTAATAATAATAGATAAATATAATAGGTAAATATAATAGACAAACGTAGCAATAATATACTAAGAAAAGGAATAAACTTATAATAATATATAACAGTTTAGGTATAAAAAAAATAAGTAGTTAGTACTAAAAAGAAATAAAAAAGTCTCCTTTTTATTATAAAAAACCTATTAACAAGTGCTGTTATAACCTATTAGACCCGGCCGTTACGGTTAAGCCCGTTTTTAAATATTAAAATATAGGAATTTGTAGCTAAAGTATAAAAATTTTTAGTTAAAACTAAATAGTATTATTATTTTACTTAAATATTTATTATTTACGCGCTTAATAATAATATTTTTTTTATATACTTCTTATAGAGCGTAATTACAGGCTTAAAAATTAAATAAAATAAAAAACTAAAAACTAAAAAATAGAGTTCTATTAGCTTTTTACTAATTCTAGTATATTTAATATATTTTAAATACTAATCGCGCTTAATTAAGTTTAAGTTATTAAATTTATTTTTATAGTAGAGATTATTTATCGCTTTTTTAAACTATTAAATAAAGATTAGTAAAGTTTTTAAAAAAAAATTAAAGATTAGAAATCTAGAAATATTTTAAAAAGTAAAAATTAAAAATAGTATTATAGTTTACTATAACTATAATAGTAGTAATATAAATAATTAACTTATTTTACCTATAATAATTAGGGAGCTTAAAGAGCTATTAAGAGAAAAGAAATTAAATAAAAAAGCCCTAATATAAGATAAATAGTATAAAAAAGTATAAAAGTAATAATAATAAGTAAAAAAAGAGTAAGAATTATTTTAAAAAGGTTAGTAAAAAAAATTATATAAATACTATTTACGCTACTAAACGCTAATATATCTATTATAATTAATTTTTTACTTTAAAGCTTTATTACCTAGTAACGCTGTCTACTAAAAAATTTTTTAAAAAAATTATTTTTAAAATTTATTTTATAGCTACTATAAACTTAAAAGAATTAATTTTAAACTACTTATATAATTAAGCTATTTTAATTAGTTTAACTAGGGGATATATTATAGAAAAATATTTTACAGTTTATATTACTAGTTTATAAAGTTTTTTAAAATAAAAAATTTATTTCTTTTTAATATATATATAATACAGCTTTTTAGCGCTTTTTTTTATATAAATAGTTCTAACTCTTTAATCTTAGAAACTAGTATTTTCTAGCTTATTTTTCCTCTATAATATTTTATATATATTTTTTAATAGTACGTATAATATTATTAGTAAAAAATATTTATATTTATAGTAGTTTAATAAAAGAGAAAAAGTTATAAAAATTATTTTATAAAATATATAAATAGCTAGTATATAACTAAGTACTAAACTTTAATAATAATAATTAAAAAGAGAAAATATAAGAACCGTAGGCGATTGTGCGCTTAACAACAAAAGCCCCACCTTAGGCCGCCGCTAAGGCACGGACGTGCCATCGCGCAATTACCTTAACTTCTCCATAACAACCGACTGCGAAGGCTTCACGATGGCAGCATCTGCGGCGACCGCCCCGTCTGCTCTCCGTCGTCGGCTGCTTGCCGATATCGCGGAGGTACAGCAAGATCCCTACCCGAACGTGCACCTATACATGGATGACAAGGATATCACACATGCGTGCGTGATCCTGATGCCGCCAGAGGAGAAGCCGCTACACCTCGAGATCCGGTTTCCGAACAACTATCCACTATCCGCACTCAACGTTACCATTCAGAGCCATGTCGACCACCCGCATATCTTCAACGACTACATCTACGCGACAATCTTGAATACCGACGAGGGATGGACGCCGGCGTATACCCTCAAGGGCATCCTCATCCAGCTCCTGAGCTTTTTCTCCAGCGACATGATCGAACAGGATCATGGTATCGAGGGGGAGAAGGTAGATCTTGCGAGCTACAGGACACAAAAGAGGGCAGCGCGCGAGATGTACCGCCAGTACCACCCGAATCGGGGCGGGCTCTATGATACAACATGGACCTACAAGTGCCACCGCTGTGGCTTCAACAAGTCTTAGGCTCCTCCAGGGCCGCCTAAGTTCTCGCGGGTTAAGAAAGTCATCGAGAAGGCGAACGCGGAGGCCGCAAACACCGGTGATAAACCTAAACACTCCAAGCTGTTCGAGCTGCCCGACGAAGTGATCCTCAACCTGTTGTCATGGATGGACATTCCGGACATCGTCTCGTTCTCCGACGCTATACCTGCGATCAAGCAGATGCTGACATCGTACGACTTCATTCGCACCCGGGAGCTGCAGTGCTTTTGCCTCAAGAAGTCTTTCTTGACGACCAAGCTCGGCATTGGCGTTTCTTTGAGCGGTGGTAGAAAGTCCGTCTTTCGCTCAGAGTTTGATTTGGCGAGCGGAAATCGATCCAGGGTGTGGAAATCGAGAAGTGGTTACCTCTACCGCTTTCGCGCCGCCACTGGAAGTCGGTTCAGCAGGATGCGGCCCATGCCTTGGAGGGGCTGCGAGTAGCCGCAAAGCCGCAGGAGACAGACAAGGTGACTGTTCTCTACCACTTCATGAATACCATTGTGGTGCAGTTCTCGAACGACAGTGCCCGCTCTTGGGAGCAGCCAGACAAGCGCAGCACGTTGTCGCATGCGTCGGAGAAGGCAGTTGAGTGCTACTTCATCTTCCACCTTCTCTTGTGCTTGGCAACCGAAAACCCCATCACGGTCCTTGCACTTTCGGAGCCTCTCGTCAACAGTGACGTAGATGTTCAGAAGAATGGAATATCAAGTCGGCTATCTCGCTGGAAGCGCGTTAACGGGTCTCTACCTAGGTACGGCTAAATAAGAGGTTGAAAACCGCTGGATCTGCCCTCTTCTCTGCTAAGTACGGATTTCGCTACTCGGGTATATGAACTGTTGACGTGAGCATCAAGGCGGGGGAGCTACTGTCCTAACCCTTAGCGACTGGCTTCGACAGTTCGAACGTGTAAGGCTTCAGCTTGTACCTTTTCTGGCGGTCGTCCAGTACGAGAGGTACGCCAGGACTTCGTCCAAAAGCGGCCTTTTTCGGCGGTACTGCCTGTAAAGGTCGTATGCTTGCCGTGGAACACGGGTTAGTATTCAGCAGTGCAGACCGCAAGAGCCTGCTTATATGTTGTAAAGCATGTTTGACATGGCCTTTGGGTATACCATGTCTGGTCAATTTTGTTCTTATCTCCACTGGTGCGTGATTAGGATTTCCGTGAGCTGCTTATAATAGCTACATGTTCTGCAATGTAGATACCAAGTTCAAGCAAAGACACAGCCATCAAATGCCGATTGTTGATCCTTGTGGCTCGGTTACTTCCACCTCATGCTTTCTGCATTTGCGAATAATGGCCCAAAATTCCTTCTGCTAGGTTAGTTGCAAATTCAGTTTGCAGAAATAACAGCACGAATCACGATGAAAAAGCGGGATTAAAGGTCTCTGGAACCAGACTTTGTATGTGCTCGTTCTTCTCTCTGGCTTAGGCTTAATGCCCTCCATATCATCTTAGACGGAACAAAATCTCAGCTTCTAGAAGAAACACCGGACATCCCTGCTACTACCAAGCAATGTCACTGTATATAACGCGAATTCTATAGAAGAAGTGGTGAAAGCTATACCGAGCACCAGGAAGATATGGCTACTTAAATGATACTGCATCTTGATAATCAACGTATCTTGGAGGGCAGTAAACACTAGTCTCCACGAATTCTTGAAGACAAGCGTAAGTAAATGAAAAAGATTTAGGTATGCCCGAGCGCCGACGGAATGTGACCGCACGTGCAGTACTCTACCGATCGATGTAAATACTTCCAGCGCAACTAGCGCGAGGGCTATTGCTACTCATCTATTGGAAGGGTACACGATTGTAAAATTGTAGTAATGTGCAATTATACTCGCCCTTGGGCGTAATCTACAAACGTGGAAGATAAGGCTGGAACGGCTTTTCTGGGTCCCCATAGTCTCGAAGTACAATGTTCATGAACCATTTAACTTGTTCTGGCGTGTCTTGGATGCGCCAGGCCAAAGAGGGGTGAGGTGGCTGAATGGCAGGATACATCTTCTGCGCACACCAGTCGAACGCGTCCAGCCGGAGGTGTAGCCCGAGGGATCCTTAGACCGAAGATACGTCATCTGGATGTCTCGAAGTTGTTCGTTCACAACATCATAATGACGCTTGATGTACCCCTTAATCTCGGGATCAACGACGTTTGGGCCACGTTGGCATCTATATCCATCTTTGACCACCACTCGATCATCATCCAGTTATAAGTGAGAAGGACCCTAGCCTCTCGCGTGTTTTCTCGAAGCTTGAGATATGCAGCCGCGTTCATCTTACGCACTGGACCCTCAACGTGGACTAGGGAATTTACGCGATGAAATGTGTGCTCAGGGGTCATGAACCGCAGGAGTGGCTCCAGTGCAATCGGCCAGAAAGGTCCGACCTGAGCGCCTGGTGCAAAACCATACCTGAAAATTGGGTGGTGGTTCGGAACCTCATGGAACTTGCAATCTTGGGTGCCACAGACCGGGCAACGACGACAGACCGGGCAGCGGTAGAGGTACAAGCCGCCTTGTTTATCCGGGGGCGACTTGTTAATACGCCACTGTTCAAGGCAGCCGGCGCAGAAAACGTGAGGGCAAGGAATGCGAATCGCCTTCTCCACCTGGTCGAAACTATCGAAGCATATCATGCACTCGGAGTCCTTCGCTTTAGCATTGTCCAGCGGAAGTTCATTCTTCTTGGAGAAGACAGGGTCGAACAAAGCAATATTGTCGCTGTGATCCATGACAAGGTTTTCCGGGGCGAATATCTTCTTGGTCAATTCGAAACACTCCTCACACAGGTACTTCACCTTTTGGGGATAGTCGAGCGGATGCAGGTGAGAGTCCTCGTTGAAATTGATGTTGCCCGTTTGACCCATCAAAACCAACATTGCTTGGAATGCCGACCGGCGGAACGGATGCGTCTTCAGCGCCTTAAGAAGGACGGCGTGTGGGTCGAAATGTTCAGCCGATTCACGGTTGCTCATTCCTTTAGGTAAATGGCTGAATTCAGTGAAGAATCGACCGCTAAGTAGGTACAAGGCCTCGATATCCGGGTCATCATTCTGTGCATGCGTGATTGTCTCCGTAATGAACTGAACGCCTTCAAGAGCTTTGCAGGCCGGGCAGTTCCATTCTGAACTCGTCGATATTTGAATGCATTTTTCCCCGGGATTATACCTAGGTATACCTAGCTATGGGATAAAACTTCTTAAAGAATCCCGCTTTTGCTTCCAGGCCGCTGCTTTTTCTCCTAACAAGTGTCCCGACGATAAAAGAGAAGCTAAGCTGAAAGTGTTGCAAGGGGCAAGCCATCAGATCGTTCATATCAGACGAATCGCGTATCTGTGTGAATTGAAGGAGCTACTCAAGCCAGCATCGTATGTATCGAGATCGAAGTACGTATGTCAAATAGTAAGACCCATTTTCTTGAGAAGAGCGCGGAAGAGCGAATTGGGTTAGTGAAGACAGTTCACATGCGTTGTCATGCCCATTGGAGTGACTGCGCTATAAGAGCAGATCGATTGTACGCTAGCAATCACCTTGCCTACATTTCATCTTGAAGCAGGAGACCAACACGGGCGGCTACTTGAAGATTCCATCACGCCATCCACAGTGACTCTACTGGGCCAACTGCAGTCCCCTTACCGACACGCTGGCCCGGACGGTCGCTCCGTTGCCCACATTGAACGTGTCCGCGACACATGCATCGTGTCCTTTCAGAACATCCGCGAATGGAATCTCAACAAAACCTGTCTCGCTCTCTTTGTTCAGCAGCGCAATCCTGAAGCTAGGCTTATTGTTCAGCATGTCCTTCGTGATCGGAATCCGGAATGCCTGATCGAAGGAGGGGTTGAAGATATCCGTGCCAGGAGTGTAAGTCTTGATCGCAGTGCGAAATTGATTAGCACCCCATGAGACTTTGACGCTAGGTTTGAGCTCGTCACGATTGCCTTGCAGACCGCCAGCGCTGGCGACGAGCACTGTGGCCAGGCCACTAAGCTGGCCATCGCCTTGGCTATTCGAGGTGGAAAGAGCTGCAGGCTCGCTGACGAAGTGGAAGAACTTGGCATGGACTTTTACGTGGGCTTCGGTATGGTCTCCCTTGTGAGAAAGGGCGATATCCTTGGTTCCACCGCCGAGCAAGATATCTTTGACGGAAATCGAGCCGATGCCGATGTCATCATCTGCATCAAGGTCGTCATCTTGAACGTCGAGTGTGATGTTCTGATCGAAGTCTGCCACGAGGAAGTCGTGTGTCTCGTTCCACTCTGGATCGAGAGAGTTCTTCTTGGTTGACGTTCGCCACTCCTCTTCTGCGCCGACGCTGACTTTGCAGTAGCAGTCAGGCACGTCCTTCACGATCTTAGCCAGAAGCCGCTTTGCGCCGCTCTTCTTTGGACCAGCGACTCCTGTCGCTCGTTCAACGGTCAAACGGACAACGCCGATGTGCGGTTGATATGTCTTGAACCAGTCACTGGAACTATCGAGCTTGATGAGGAAGCGGTTCGGAAGCACAGCCATGCCACCGATGATGCCAAGAATGGTCTTGCGGATGGTACCCGAAAGAACTCCGAGGTCGGCAATGTTGGCGGCATTCGTGAAGTCAAGGTCAAGCTTTGGTGGATTGATGAAAGCAACCTGTGCAGCGCCGATCTAATTTTTCCGTCAGCGCGCAGTTACGCCCAACGCACGATGCCTCTTACACAAGGGATGACATTCGTCAAGGGAGCTAGGAGGACTGAGAGTCGTCCTCTAAGATGAACACGCTCGATGCCCTGTAGGCGCATTAGCGACATGTAAGCTTAGTCGGAAACTCTACACATACTATCTTGGGTGCCATGCTGCCATCTAGCTCAATGTCGCTCTTGCTCTCCCAGGTCACATCCATCTCCAGCTGGATGCCTCCAGAAGAAGTCTTGTGGGTGTCCACCTCCGAAACGTGTATAGGTACATTGCCCAGGTCGATTTTGACGAACCGCAGGTTAGCCAAAGGGCCTGGCAGTGTGGAAGCTAGAATCGGCTCGACGATGTCTTTGACCATCTTGCAGCCGGCGACATTTAAGTTAGGCCATAATTGAGCAATGAGGTCGTTGAGAAATCCTGTTTGACGTAAGCTAGTGAGCAAGCAGTGGACCGACTCTTTGTGTTTACCTGCAGATTCCGTGCCGCCAGACGCTGTCAGCGTATCGGCGAGAGGTTTCATGTTGTTCATGTTTTCGGTCCGAGGCGTAAGGATGGTTTCAGTTCGAGGTGTAAGGGCGCAAGGGGGTTGAGAGACAGGACAATTTCGCGACTTGGTGAGGTGAGGGGCAGGCAGGTGCCGTCGTTGCTTCTTTATAGGTATGTAAAGCTACCCGGTTCGCCGCGAGGGAAGTCGCTACTGAGCCTTGGGCAGGCTGATCGTGGAACTTGTTGAAGAAGGTGGATTCAAGGAATCAATCAGATTCTTATGCCGCCGCGGTGGTGAATGCAAGCGGGGTAGATGATCTAAGCCTGGATTGCGGACCTGCCTGTGAATAATCAACCGCAGGGATGTAGAAGTGCTTGGAACCTAGCATTGCAAACCAAATGTATGACGTTCAAGATCCCCTCTCACGTCACAGTACGGGGTGTCAAACACGGTCTAGCGTAGCCATTGGCCACTGAGACGGGGCCAAGGCTGCCGCTAATGCGTGGCATGGCCGTCTTCGCTTGCATGGACGGCCTTGGCGCCGGGACAGTTAGGCTGCAAATTTCACCGTCGATCAAAGAGATCGCTTTCAATGGCTTCGTGTTGCTTGAAGACTGTGGGGTCCAGAATTTATGGTATATAAGAAACTCTTATTCTGATGACACCCCATGTTTTACAATTCTGAACAAGGACAGTTGCGCATGCACGGTAAACTTGGCTTGACAGTGCGCCAGACACGTCAGCCGCGCCGGTTCGTAGAGCTGTTTCTTATTGGACAATTGCTCTAGGCAATCCAGACGCGCATTTCTAGGCTCCACTACCCCAATAGTGGTGTGAGGGGACAACTTGTGGCATGGTCGGAGCAAACGTCCTATCCGCAGTACTAGGTTGTGATGGAGCACCCTCGTTCGTTGTAACGCCTATCGTGAGGCCACGCTGTGCTGGCCGACTGGTTCCTCTTTTGACACAAGCCAAAAGGCTGGCTTGGTCGTTCGCTGCGTGAACCAAGAGAATCTTTTCTGCATCTCAGCCCCGTCTACAGGTTGCAACCAGTCTTGATTAGCGATCGCGATCTCATCGTACAATACTTGGTCCAGACTGCCAATAACAAGTTCCATCAGATCGTACCGCTGAATGCCCATCTTCTTCAACATTAACGTCACGTCTCCGTTTTTCACAACTCTGCTCTTGAACCATTCAGGAGGACCATCTGCGAAGAGAACGAATCGCTTTATCCAAGGAAGGTACGTGTTGATAGGGGCCGGTTCTATCACGTAGGTCGAGGAAGTTTCGTCGTACAACTCGTTTGCCCAAGAGAAGAAGTCTGCCGGAGCAGCACTGAACCATGTATTCTCCCCATAGAAGACCGCCGCAGCTTCGGAATGGATTTGTTTATTTGTCTGCAAAATGGCGGGATATGGCCTTTTTCCGAGTTCAAATCTGAACGCCCGACGAAGATGCGCTACGAGAGGATAGGTGTCCAAAAGCAATTCGCGATAAATCATATCTCGTAGCTCCCGCGGAAGTTGCAAGAAGGGAAACGGATCAGTTGAAGGCGCTCGCTTACCCTTATCTTGGGGGTAGCTCTTAGTGGATCGAGACTTCGAGAGCCAGCGACGCATCTTAAGTACGAGCTTTGAGGTTGCTTTGGCATCCATATCGACTAATGACACCGCAGCCTGTGGGTACTCGTCGACTTCGATTAGATGGGCTTGTCCGCGATTGATGGCGACCGTTGGATGTCACATGCAAGGCATCGAGGTAAAGATTGCGAAACGAGGAAACGGATTCTGTCACAATGAATCTCTACTCCGAATAGAACAGAAGGAAGGAGGGTGCGGAGGGTGTGGCTGTCGAAGTTCAGCTGGCCCCGCGTTGCTCCTACTAGCTTCTATGTTTCCCCGACCAATCATCGACCGCTCTACTGGGATGACTAATTACGCGATCCTGAGCAAAGATTGCGTGCCGCTTTAGCGTCTTCCTCACACCAAGGACGCGAACGACAACAGAAGAAAAGAAGTTCTTCGAAGAGATGATCGTGCGAATTCCTCTCCCTCAGCTTCCTGCGACGGCCGACACCCGCCATGGCACATTACGACTACTCCAAAAGCCTCCCTGAGCAGCCCTCGCCGGCTAGTGACCACGAGGAGGATTTTCAGCGCATCGATCCTGGGTCTGGTGTCAAGCGCGGCCTGAAAACTCGACATCTCAGCATGATGGCTCTGGCTGGAATCATCGGACCTGGACTGCTTGTTGGATCAGGCGGCGCATTAGCCAATGGCGGACCAGCATCCCTAATCATCGGTTTCGGCATCATCGGTATCATTGCATTTTCCATTATGCAGTCCTTAGGCGAACTCACCACCTTATACCCCACCGGAGGCGCTTTCACCCAACTATCCGACCGCTTCGTCGATAAAGCTTTCGGCGTGGCGGTAGGCTGGAATTACTGGCTCATTTGGGGCTGCGTCCTCGCGAATGAATACAACGTCGTGTCCTCTATTCTCGTCTTCTGGTCCGACAAAGTACCTCTGTGGGGCTACTTCCTGATCTTCTGGTTCTTCTTCCTAGGATTCCAGATGCTCGGCGTAGAGAGCTTCGGTGAAGCTGAGTTCTGGCTCGCGTTGCTGAAGCTTGGGGGCTTGTGCGCGTACTTCATCTTTGCCATTGCCTATGCGAGCGGGGGCTTGATTGGCCAGAATGAAGCGTTGGGATTCAGATACTGGCGCGATCCCGGGGCCTTTGTGTCAGGATTTCGCGGAGTCGCCAGTGTTTTTGTGTTCTGCTCAACATTTTACGCAGGAGTTGAGAGTGTCGCAGTTGCCGCTACCGAGACGAAGAATCCTGGTGTTGCTGTTCCCTTAGCAATTCGACAGGTTTTCTGGCGCATCATCTTTATCTATATGGGCTCAGCATTCTTCTTCGGTCTGACATGCCCAGCAGATGCCGATGGGCTGGTCAACGGGGCCAGTCGCGCCCTCAAGAGTCCGATGACAGTTGCAATTCAGAATGCTGGTTGGGAAGGAGGAGTCCACCTGATCAATGCCTTCATCTTCATTACTGTGCTTTCCGCAGCCAACAGCTCCATCTACATCGGTTCTCGCACGCTACTCTTCATGGCGCAGGATGGAAAAGCGCCACGTTTCCTCGGATACACCAATAGTCGTGGCGTACCCGTATATGCTATCATTCTCACTAATCTCTTTGGTGTTTTGAGCATGATGAATGTTTCCACAGGAGGTGGCAAGGCCTACTCTTACATTGTCAATTTGTCCGGTGTATCAACCTTCCTAGTCTGGGGAGCGATTTCCTTCACGCACATTCGCTTTCGACGGGCTTGGTCCGCACAAGGTCGCCTTCCAGATCAACTGCCATTCAAGGCGCTATGGTATCCATGGAATGCGTATTTTGGCCTTTCTGCAAACGTCTTTCTTGCTTTGGTCCAAGGGTGGACGACTCTCAGCCCCTTTGATACTGGGACATTCGTAGATGCTTACATTTTACTGCCACTATTCTTTGTTATATGGTTCGGGTATAAGTTCCTCTTCAAGACCAAATTCCACGGAATATACGAAATCGATGTGGATGCAGGACGAAGGAGGGACCTAGAGGCCGCTTTTGAGCCAGATCGGGAAAAGAAGCACGAGGAACTACGTCTTTGGAAATTGCTGTGGAAAAGTCTTTGAAGACGCTCCGCGTTGTGAGTATCCGCCATTGTCCGCTTCGTTCATACTACGTTGATAGAACAGCTAAATCGGCATA
Source organism: Pleoardoris graminearum (assembly GCA_030770415.1). NCBI lineage: Eukaryota > Fungi > Ascomycota > Dothideomycetes > Pleosporales > Didymosphaeriaceae > Pleoardoris > Pleoardoris graminearum. Next base: position 296,691 of record JASEKS010000081.1, on the reverse strand, counting down.
ATGCAACTTTCTATTCTAGTACCAATCTCTATTCCCGTTCGCGGGCGACAACTTTCCCATGAATGATTTTCGTAGTTTACGCCGCCCTTGCCATCTTGTCCCCCGGTCTCACCGCAATCCTGTCGCCTGCCTTCTGGGTTTTTGCTTGGGGTAAAATGCGCGACCGGCAGACGTCGTCGCGCTTGACATCATGTCCTCGGTCAAGTTTTTCTTTCCGCTAGCATGGCGGTGAACATGCCGGCGTTCAAGCCGCTTTGGACCCGCATGGTGGGCGGATCAACCTACTAGACAGTGTGCGGATTGTAAGATGGATGGAATGTCACGCGATTAGAGCGCAGGACAGAAATTGCGTCCATTGGGGAGCGGATTGGCTTCGCCCCGGGGGAACGATTGGGGTATGGCATCCGGAATCCGAAGAGGACCTGGTTGATGCACGGACGGCGGCGAGCTCGTATGACGCACAGGGGGGCGAAGAGGGGCGGGCATGGGGATACCATAGGGGTTCAGGCATCGTAGTCAACAATATTAACCGTATCTCAGCTACGATTAAACTCGGATAATTTTGTTCTACTGATGTATAATTGTTGCTAACCTCGAGAAGTCACGCTCAAACCCCTGCACACGGAGGGTAAAGAGATCCGCTGCGTACCGATCGCCTTCCAAGGTTTGCCGACACCGACAGTCCAATGCGACACCGCTGGCGGCACAATGCTCGGTCGTAACATCCGCAAGATGCCAACCACGAGATGTTTCTAGAGTAATGATTGGTCTCTACCGGTGGGAGAAAATTGAGCGTTACTTAGGTAAATAGGGTCCTCTCTCGCATTTGGCCATTACTTTACCCTCTAACGACCAGCTTGAATATCTGCACTCCATACGTTCGTCAGTCCACCTGGTTGCATTCCCTCATTTATGCCGCTACTTCAGCTGTAACATTTCTTTCGTGGCGCTCTTGGTCCTTCTTCTTCTTCTCGTCTTTGCCGACCATTGAATACTTGTAGATGTAGTGCGCGCTACGATTCGAAGGCAAGCATGCACTCCCCACCGAGCTTAGCTGGCCAAGTTTAACATGGACTTGTAATATGCCTCGACGCTTGTTCGCTGTCACTTTCTTGGTCTCTCCAGTGGCTTTGGTGCTTCCTTGTCATTGTCGAATCCTGGAATCAGGACACTTGATTACTCTTCGGTCCAAGGTTTCTTCAAAGATCTCCGAGATCAATGGGTATATCCGTCTCAAACGGCTTCGAATCCGAATCTTTCTTTTTAAAGGAAGTACTGGTCGCAAAAGTGGTGCCGGCTCGTTGCGGTCGTACGACGTCGTTATTCGGAGGTCGCCTGTCCCAAGGTACAGGAGTAGCTGAGGAGTCACCCTTCTGGGTGAAGAGGCCGCGCAGAGAACCTGCGCAGGCGACAATGATGGCTAGGTGGTTGTCAGAATCGGCCTAGTTTTCGCAAAAGAGATCACAAGCTTACCTGTACTGGCTTCGATGTGGGATAGGAAGAGAAGGAGCGTGATTTGGAACATTTTGTCGTTTGCAATGCCGCGGACGGCAAGAATAACACGGACAATAGCGACCAGTATGGTAACAAGCTCGAAAGAAAAAATGGAATACAGAATCACCTTCTGACGTAAGGAGAGACGCGCGTGCGATAGTATAGCGAAGGGAATCGCAAGGATGAGACAGTCCGTAATGACGTCGAAGGCGGTCGCCAAGGTTATTGCGATCGGTGTGAACTTCGCCATGCCCTGATCGCGGTCGCAGGCTTCCACTCCCTGCTTGATCCAGCAGCCATACGGGTTCAGGAGCCATGAACCGATGTAGGCGGCAATGGTAAGAGTGAACACAACAGTCCAGTATCGCTTGACGGTGGGCAGGGCAACGACACCGATGCGCCGGAAAAATATGAGGAACGAGACTTTTACAGCATACAGAACGTTGTAAAAGAAGAATTGTGTGACGGGCCGACTTATAAACAAGCTCTGGTAGAAGGTGTTGGAGTGGAATGTCATGTTGTGCTTGGATGCTACAGTAACTTGGACGGCCATTAATATCTGTATGGATGTATGAGACTAGGTTGGGCTTGAGGCATTCTCTGAGATGGCCCGACTCACAGACAGCATCCATGCTAGAACCACAAAGACGTCGTCCCAGTAGAACTTTGAGAAGCGCCAACATCGAGTGAATAGACGAGCGCCTAGTGATATGGTGGACAATCCTATCACTAGCCAGCTCATAACCTCCTGTAGGTTAGCAAGGCAACCTTGTTGGACTAGAAATGCGAGGAGGTACCAAGAGTCCATGATTGTAAGTGGCCGATCCAGAAGACATGTTACTATAACGGTTGAGGAACGGAATAATCAACAATGCTGGAAGACAGTCACTTGCCAAAAGAAAATCGAATGATTAGCACTATCAGAGATCACAAACTGGGACTGTTGATGTCTTGTTCAATCACGCCCGGGCGGCGTTTGAAATCTAAGGTATCCAGATGAAACTACCAGTAACGCACGGTCTGCTGGATCGCTACATTGGCAGGATGCGGCTTGTCCGTAGCCCACGGACAACACCATCTCGTGTTCCAGCGCCAGGCGGGAACCCCAATTGGGGCTCTCTGTTTTAAGATGGGGCCCGTTTTCACAGACGACTACCGCGTGTGGGAGATGCGCGGAGGGGTTACCAGGGAACACTTGCGAGGTGAGACGCGCGATCCATTCGCGCGAGACTAGGTCCAAAACGGCATAGTGTTCGCCGCCCAGGGCAGGTACGATGGGCGGCCTGACCTGGCACGCTGCGCCCACACACGCCGTCGTCTCCGCCTCTCCTGTATGTCCCTGGTTTCTAATTACGATTCCATCACGCTGCTATCTCAGTTGCGGTATTTTCCATAACGGGCACCGAGTTATCGCAGGCTTTCGCCTTGTCCTTCCCGTCAGGACGGTAACCTGTGCGGGGCGCTACGTATTTTCCTCTAAGCTTCAATACGCCAGCGTCGTGGAGTTGATCTGATCTGAGGAAGGGGACCCCACGCATCCTTCACAGGCGGTTTGCTGTCCATTCACCCGACGCACCCAATCGACCGCACCGTTTTACAGCTTGTCAGCGAGACTCGTATCAGCAGCACGAGGAAAAACATTACACCGGGCCCACATCCACGCCGGCGTCCGGATTGGGCGTGAGTTTCGTAGCAGGATGCTAGTGCTGAATTAGCTGAACGCCCACGGGTGTTGCTAGCTATGCCACCAACTGGAACTAAAAGCGACTGTGATTGTCGCGAAAAGTATCTCCTCTTGTTCATCATTCTTGTGAGCTTTTCTGCTGGGCCTGAAATTGGTCGCCGAGGACTAAATCACTTATACTTACAGTCATCCAACGCCCTTTGACAATGGCGTCCGCCGGAATCTCAGTCTTGGCGCTTTTGGTCGCTTCTATCGGGTACTTCTTCATCAAGCTCAGGAAGAACAGGCTGATGATTCGAAAGCTCCAAGAAGCTGGCTTGGTGCGTTGCTAGCAGATGCTCCGATCTTCATTTTGGTGCGAAGCTGACAGTAGGTGTCAGGATATGCCGACGAACCACAGCTTTCTCCTGGGCCATCTACAGCAGATGGACGAAGCTCAAAGGGCATATCCTCCTACGGCCAGCGCCGACTATGGAGTGGCAGACCTGGCGAAGCCTTTTACGAATGGACTTTTCTACATTGATACATGGCCCTTCAGCGATCCACTTCTAGTCGTGGCTACACCAACGGCTGCCAATGCACTGCAAAAATACAGTCATACGATGCTCAAGCCGAGTGACGTTACCGGACCATTAGACACACTTTGCGCAGGGTCTAGCATGATGACTATGCCCGAAGATCAGTGGAAACAGTGGAGACTACGGTTCAATCCCAGCTTCAGCATCACGTATCTCACACAACTTGCGCCCACGATAGCAAGCGAAGTGTCGATATTCTGCGAGAAACTTAGAGAAGTGGTGAAGGCGGGCAAGACGATCAAGTTGGAACCGCTAGCTTCACGGCTAACAATCGACGTGGTTGGAAGGATTTCTTTGTAAGCGCCATTCCGTTCCACAATAGTTGGCAAATTTCTATCAACGTCGAACAAACAGCTTTCAACTAACTAACAACCTGCAGCGGCGAGCCTCTGGGCCATCAGCACAAGGATCATCCTATAGCTGCGACTGTCCGGAGTCAGGCCAAATGGATAAGCTTCTCTCCCATCGTCGAGCCTTGGACTACCTTGAATCCCAAACGTCCATTCATGAACTGGTACAACAATCTTCTCTTCAAGAAGTATATCGGTGCTGTTATTGACAAGCGATTTGCCGAAGTACAGGCATCATCCACCACAGAAAAAACAAAAGCAAAAGCGTTACTTCCTGCAGCCTTGGAAAACTACGTTAGCAGTGCCCGCAGCAACGGTGCATCGTCCGATCGTTTGGACCCTGCCTTCAAATCATCCCTGATCAGCAACATGATTATATTCTTGGTCGCAGGACACGAAACATCAAGCACAACGATATGTATGTGCATTAACAGCCTAGCTAGACATCCGGAATATCTGGCACGTATGAGGGCTGAGCATGATGCGGTTTTTGGTACTGATATCTCGATATCTCACATCATGAGCATCATACAGCAGGAGCCAGAACGTCTCAATCAACTACCCTATACGCTTGCTATTATCAAAGAGACTTTACGCCTCTATCCTCCGGTCTCCGGTATCCGCCAAGGCACTCCCGAAGTCAATCTCCCCGACGACTCCGGAAAGCTGTTTCCCACCTCTGGCATAAAGGTTTGGACATGCCATCAAGCTATGCATTTGAATGAGAAGTATTGGCCAGAACCTGAAAGATTTATCCCAGATCGCTGGCTTGCAAAAGAAGGCGATCGCTTGTACCCGACTAAAGGGGCATGGCGACCTTTCGAGCACGGAAGTCGCAACTGTATTGGCCAGGTGCTCGCACTTATCGAGTTGAAATTGGTCTTGGTGTTGACTATGCGAGAATTTGACTTCGAGCCTGCGTACGCTGAGAGTGATGGCGAAATATTCGGCAGCAAGGCATGGATTTCCGGAAACCAGGGGGTCGGTGGTATCCCGTGCAAAGAGTACCCGGTCCACGTACGGTTTGCAAATAGGTCCTGAGGCTCAGTGTGGCGCAACTAAATGGTTGTTCTGTACGCTTTCCACTTTCTTTGATTGCGGTACCTTTTACATTTAGCCCTATGGAGAAGGTCCTCAGTCAAGTATTATACGTGACTCTTGCAATAGTAATTATCCCGATGTCCGGTATTTGGTATTGATTGTATCTCATCCTCATTTGGCGAAGCGCCTGTCGCTTATTGGTGCACGAGGCAACAACTGACCGGGTTCGGAGAACTTTTGTTTATGCGGAACCCGGTCTACCGTCACAGAAAAACATCGCTCCACCAACCGAAACAAACGCGATCATACAGGAGTAATTTGTGGAGACGGGCCCCAGAGCTATGGCCAAAAGGCTTTATACCGCTCAGATCCCAGACCACGCAGGCCTCCGAGGCTGTTCTACCTCATCTTTGTGCAACCCAAGCCTGGCCTTCACTTCCCCGTCGCAATGCATTTGTCTGTCCCAGTAACCTTTGTAGTGGGGCTCGCTTCCGCCGCGACATTGATCCCCAAAACAGTGTTCGACTCGACCTCCTCACTCACGCAATACTTCTCCTACAACTACCCATGGGGGACCGATCACAACGGCGGCGCGCGCATGGCCCCCTCCCATGCCGTCATCTCCCAACCTGGCACTCTAACTCTCACCGCGCAAAAAGTCTCCGGTCAGAAACCTGCGACTCACGGCGGCAAGCAAATACCCATAAACTACCTCTCCGGCGCCGTGTTCGCGAAGCAGCACTTCACCGTCCCGACTGGCGGCGGCTTCATTTTCAGCGGTAGCTTCCAGGCCACGACCACAAAGGGGACGTGGCCCGCGTTCTGGCTCACAGCCGTCAACGGATGGCCACCGGAAATTGACATGGCAGAGTGGAAAGGTAACGGGAAAATCAGTTTCAATACGTTCAACACGAGTAGCGTGCTGCAGTGGAAGGACGTGAACTATCCTAATCCGGGAGCATTCCATGACATTAAGTGTCAGGTAAGGGATCGTGGGAATGGGAAGGATGCGCAGGTTAAGTATTGGATGGATGGGGTGGAGGTCACGACACATTACGGGAAGGATTATGTGGGGAAGCCGTTGTATCTGTGAGTTTCGTCCAAAGAGGGAGACGGTGTATGGTGGTGCTGATGGGAATAGGATTATTAATCTTCAGATGGAGGGTAGTAGTGGGAGTCCGGGACCGTCTTCGGGTAAGTGCCTGTAGAAGTTTTTTTTGGAGATGCTGACGAGGATAGACACGAGGTACTCGGTGCGGAACCTGGAAGTCAAAACTATTTAGAAGTTGTTCGCCATAGGGGTCTTGCTGCAAACAATCGAAATCGATCACTTTTCTGGGACTTTCCCTCTCAACAATGCCCACATTGGGAGGCATGGTAGTGGATGTTCTGAGAAGATCCTTTCTCTGCGCGATGGACCCGCACGATTTCGATACATGAAGTCCCTATTCTACGCTACACTGGCATCTACAGGCCTATAGCCCAACAGCCATCCCCGGGTACTGTTGGGGAAGCGTCCATTTGTCCCTCTGTAAGAACGAGCTTTTCGGCAGAATCGCTGTCACCCAAGGTCCAATTCGCTGCCATACTGGTGACGTTATAAGGGTCACAAACAAGCCTTGAAGCTGTAATGCCCATGCACTCTGTGGAAACATAACCTGAGGCATCCCGGGCAGTAACTTCTGGCACTGGTCTACAAACGGCCGCAGCGTCGTTACATACCGTTGCAGTGCCAGAGGGATGTCTGATGGTGAGCTTGCGATCTCTCCGGCGAGTACATATGAACCCACGATGGCGAGAGCAGTACCCTGCAGAATCAGCCTACATCCCGAAGAGGTCATGCGGCATTGTGCTTACCATGCCGGACATCGGCGAGGGACAATACCCGGCATCGCCGAGGAGCGCGACCCTGCCTTTCGCAAACCCTTCGTCGCCCATTTTGGTTTGCACAATCTCCTGAATGTAGAAGTCCTTCGTGGTTTTCAATCCTCTCAGAATCCGTTCGCTCTGCCACCCTGCACCTTTGAACTCTTTCTCCAACCATTGCTTGGCTCTCCCCTCGTCCCTCTTTTTCACCGCATCTTGGACCTCGCCAAAACGTTTCATGTCCCAGTCTATCACCGCGATAAAAGCGCGCGTATCGTTGTATGGCGAGGGTCGTAAAAGCATGGTCCGACCTCTCGTTGTATTATGCCACTGGGCGTATTTTGTGTCGCTAGCAATGCGCGGAATGGTGAAGAAAGCCCCGTACTCGCCCAGGTGGCGGAGATAATCGTCGTTGTTGGGTCCACGGCCAAATGCTAAACGCCGCGTGCGCGAGATCTGGCCATCTGCCCCGACAACGAGGTCGTAATACGCAGATGGAAGACGATTGGTGAACGTGACATGTACCCGGTCAGCTTGTGCGTCTTGGACCAAATCTTTGATTGTCTCGTCGAAGACAAATTCGATACTCGGTATATCTTTCGTTGCATCGTAGAAAATGCGCGCTAAGTCTGCTCTCAAAATCTCGTACCTATCCGCAAAATCAGCATATCACACCAGCATCCAGTTTCGATGCCTACTCGCTCGTAAAACTCTGGTTCTTATCATCGCCAGTTGCGTCCATCCTTGCTTTTGACACTCCGTCTGCGTACACGAACTCGAGTCCAACTTCCGTCGTGGTCTTATCTCGAACCGCTTGCTCGATCCCCATTGCCTTCATGACGTCTACTGCAGCACCACGTATGTCGACTGCCTGACCAGATTCTCTGGGCTCTGGCGCGCGTTCAATGATGGTGATATGAGCGTCGACTTTTGCTTTGTTTAACCACCAGGCGAGGCAGGGACCAGCGATACCGCCCCCGGATATGAGGATCTTGAGTGAAGGCATTTTACCGTGATTGAAGTTGACGGGATGTGAAGGGGTTGAGGGAAGACTAATAAAGTTACACGTGAGTTGCGTGAGTGACTTGTCGAAATTCGGTCCAGATAGCCCTCAGAGATTGCGTGGTTGGTAAAACGGCCTGTGTTCACATGGGATGTGTTCCATATTCCATCGCAGGACTACAGCCAATATATACCACAGCACCTCCATTCACCATCTTCTTGGTGCCTGTTCATGCTACCTGCATGCCCTGCTGCGTCGTCCGGAGCATGACGCGGGATGGGTTCGGCACCGTTCGGCCTCGGGGTTAAAGTGACGCGACTCTCCGAACATGGCCTCTAGGCACCCCATAATGCGCGACGCGAACGAGAAGCTATTTTTTCGGTGTTTTAGAAGCCGAAAAAGCCGATATTCGTCGTATCTCCAGGAGAATAAGGTCGGATCCGGAGTGTTGCTCTCAGGAGTGAAAAGGAGTTCGAGCGACTAAAGCGCTCGGGTGCATGCCAGATATACAGCACCGAATTTAGATAAGTCGTGCTTCATATAACGCAGTACATGGAATATTAACCGTCCGTCTCCGTTGCTAATGTTCTTGGGAAGTTGTAGTGGCTTAATTGAGCGAGATGGAATTTGTAGTACGTTCGCAAGTCAAAACTTCGCATTGTTCACATCCTACAGATATATACAGAGATGAAAATAACTACCATAGGCATTAAACAAGCGATAGACGCAGTCGGGATACAGCTCAACTTGCCGTATTCGCAATCCCGTGGCGTGAAGATATATTGTCAGGCGTGTAAAACATCCGTAGAGTCGCCGGATCGGCTCGGAGCCTACCATTCGGAAATATATTCGATGACAATAGAGTCTCGTACCGCCTCCCTTTGATCCTCACTTCTCTTCCGCATTCTCTCAAGTCGCTGTCTTCTTCTTCCCATTCCAGATTCTGAACTTCTCCAGTACCTAGGTAAGATGTGCCGAAATATAACGATTCGCCATTTATGCCACCCATACTACCAGACTTCTTCAGAAACGTAGCCAGAGCTCCGGGGCTGGGCGCTCCACTGGACATTTGCTTGTTCGAGCATCTAACCGGGTGCGTACGCTTTGGTATCTCTACCATCTCTTTAGAAAGATTGATTTGATTGAAGGTCTTGTTTGAAATTAGAATCTTGACCTTTTCCATGAGATTCTTTAGGTTGCGGCGGACGGCGGCGGTCTACGTCGAAATTTTCCAGATAGATTCGAAAACATAGTGAAGTCTTTAAGTACAGTGTCTCCCCGGAATTGGCAATACTACAGTTTACCCCATGATTGTTGGAGTAAGTTGGTTGTTGACGACTGGGCCCACTTGGCTGGAGTCGTACTGACAATATGTAATTCCGGCTCTTGAGCTCTAGTCCATATTCATCAGATACATCACCAGTCCGGAATGAGGATTTTTAGTGAGCCAACATGCTACAGGTGTAAAGTTACCATACGTGAGATAGTTTGTGAATGGAGCGTCCTTGCCCCTAGCATTACCTATGGTAACTTCACTTGGTCTAACGTTGTACCCAGTTGTAATCTACTCGTATACCAGAACTCTCAATACGCCACAATTGAGCCCGTTCGACAGCCACAACTTCTCCGACCCATACGCGTCTTCAGTCGCGCTTTAAAGCTGAGAGCCTCAACTCAAGACATTGTCGACGGCCACCCTTAAAGCGTACCCGCCGGCCGAAGGTTGCTCAGTCTAAGCTTCCTGGGCGACTGCAGTGGCATCTGGAGCGGCAGGACGCTCAGTCACTGGGGCAGAAGGCTCAGCGGCGACTTGCTCGGCCTGTTCGGTGGCGACAGCGGGAGTGGCACTGGCAACGTCTTTGACTGTGCTGGAAACCTCACCGAATTCAGCAGCTTCGGTAGCCATGGCGACTTTCTCAGAGGTATTCGTAGTCTCGTTGCCGGCGACGGCATTTTCAGCAGAGCTTGTGGCTTTCACAGCAGCCGTCGTATGTTCGGAGGCGCTCGTGGGTTCGGCAGCGGGGGTGACAGGTTTGACAGTGCTCGTAGCTTCCGCAGCACTGGTGTTCTGCGCAACAGGCTCGTGGACAACGGTCTGAGTGGCGTTCGCGGCCGCTTGTTCGGCAGCGTTCTTCGCATCCTCCTCCTGCTTCAATCTGTCGGCCTTTGCCTGTGCAGCTTGTTGATGAGCGAGCTCTGCCTCCTTAGCAGCTTTCTGATGTTCCGCTTCCTTTGCATCTGCGGCAGCTTTGTGGGCGGCAGCTTCGGCTTCAAGTCTGGCCTTGTGCTCTGCTTCGGCTTTGGCAGCAGCTGGTAAGACGATCAGCGATATAGGAGCTAGGTCGGTGCCATAAATGGGCTTTACCTTCTTGTGCTGCTTTGTCCTTGGCCTTAGCTTCAGCGACGTGCATGGCTTCCATTTGAGCGGCAGCTTCTTGGTGAGCCTTTTCTTTGGCTTCGGCCTCAGCAACGTGCATAGCCTCCATAGCATCGGCCGCCGCCTTGTGTTCTGCAGCTGAGACCTGTCAGTGGAATTCTATGAGATCATTTACTGAGTATCCAGTACCCGCTTTCTCTTCGGCAGCTTTCTGGCGCTCAACATCTGCAGCGGGAGCAGTCGCGGCCTCGGGTTTTGGTGTGGCGGAAGGTTGCCTGTGCGTGTAAGTAGCTGGGCAAGGAGGCACAAATCACCGGACCATCCTCGCTACCTGGGCACACTTACGCTACTGGAGCGACAGCAGTGGAGTTCGCAGCCCCTTTGACAACTTCGGTACGTTCTACCAGGAAACCATTATGATTAATCGGGAGTGGTCCGGCCGCCACGACGGATACAGAAAGCAGCGTGAGAAGCGAGTATGTAGTCTTCATGTTGTGGTCGTCTGGATGAAAAAAGTCTTTGACAGAACCTGGATTCGGAAAGCGACAATGATGCTGAAAGAATGTATAGAGCTCGGCTCTGTAAATATTACGAAATAGCGCACTGCGCAGCGAATGTACAACGAAAAGATTTAAGGAGAGACCTTTCGAAATGTCGATGAAGGCATCACAGGAACACGACCACGCTCGACATATATAGTCCAGCATAGAAGCTCAGACCTATGGCATATGATTGTTTCCAAGAGATTAGCGTCGTACTGTCAGGTTCTTGGTATACTGAAAGCGTTTGATGGTCCATTTTCTGCTGCACATAGGCATGTGCCTAGCGATGACTGAGGCATCGACCTTTCAGTTGACGCAATGTAGGACCGATTGAGCGTTGGAGGCTGGCAATTGGTCTGCATGTTGCATCTTTGCAAATTCGACCAATCAGCTGCGACGAGTGCGCAGAACGATGAACCTCTTGGGACCGAAAATCTCGACAAGTGGAGTTCTTGGCTAAACAGAAGCTGTAAGAAATCATGTAGCCAAGCTAGCCACAGGAGGAACGACGCATCTTTGGCAGTTCAGCAGTGGCGTGGGGCAGCACAGCCCGCGCGTCTGAGGCGCGTCGCGTCTCGGAACGCCCGATCCGGAAGCGTCGCGGCGACGTACCTCAGGCGCATCCGGTCTTCTGTAAAAGCATCGTACGTATAGGAGCTCGTGAATTCTATCGCATGTCAAATGACGGAGATTTGGGGGTGGTCTCATTGTGAGCTCGGAAAGCTCGGTTCCAGGGTTTTGAAGGTTTTCGGACCATACCTAGGTAGGCAACAGTACGCTGATGGCGCGGGGGACTGCGTGCCGTAACAATCAAGTAGCCGATGCGTGAGTGTATCTCCCAATGACAGGGGCGGAAGTCTCCAGGTCGCACCAGACCGGATGAGTCATTAGCGCCGAAGATCGTTCGTACCGCTTTAATTCAGCTGCCATCATCATGACTGGCAAAGTTTCCCTCTGTTCCTCCATCCCCATCCATGTAATCGTTTCCATGGGATAATGTTCCCTCAGTCTGCGTTTTTCCTTCCGACTGCACTTGCACGATCCGAGCTACGGCAGCTCGAGTCACAGCGCAATACCTAGGTACCTTCACTCACACAAAACCGCCTGACCGGCTTCCGCCTAGACGACGGACGGCTTAGCGCCAAGCGAACGCTCACCTCTTCAAATGGCTACGCGACTCGGCCGGTGGCGTGGACTCGGTCGCTCGGCTTGAGCGGTTCGTATCAAGCGACATAAGTTCAACCCCTGTCACTATCAGAAGAACGTCAGTGGCCGCACTCTAAAACTCACCTGGACAAACTCAGCCACCGCACCACGCGAAGAAAAAGCTTGTGCAACGGCGTTCGCGCAATGGCCTTGGGAACACTCGTCGCTGCGGCGGTGATCAGGCTTCGTGTGCGCACTCAAGACACGGCGCGCTTTCAGCAGTTAGATGCGCCGTGTTAGCAAAGATTCAATAGGTCACAGGTGCGGTTACGCTCTCGCAATCTGCGAGCACAAGTCTAGGGTCAGGAGGTGTGACTAAGTCAGAACCAAACCTTGGATAAATAGCACTGCCAGGATCCGCACAGGGCGTTAGACTCTGGGGCCGGAGTCTGGTATAACTGGTTCCCCTTACACTCTAACTTAGCGTCCAAACGACTGCTCACAGAGGCTCTGGATGAGTGTAGCTTTCGTCAACCGCTGCCACTTCATTTCCAGGAGAACGGACAGTTGGTATGCCGGGGACCTAATCGGGTCAAGTACCCGACATTACTAATCCCATTCGCAATGGACACTATCCGATGTTCGCTACCAAGGGTTATTGATCTGGTGACGATCCGGGCCATCGAAGCGGTGCGATAGAGCTGATAGTGCTTATATGCACTAGCTGCAACCGGCTCCAAAAGCCCCACGCACCAAGTTGTGGAGATATTTGCAAGGCAAGCACGGAGCCATAGCTCTGTTTCTCTGTGATGATGCTCTGCGACTCCGGCGGGTACCGAAGCAGCGAATCAAAGGAGTACTATGGTTGCAAGGGTAAATATTCCCAAATTCTCCACTTTTTCTCGTTCACGCTAGTTTAGGTTATAGCCAATAATAGCGCGTATAACCTGCTTAGTAAGCGAACAGGTCCACAGTGGCAATTAGGAATATTTACCCTTGCGACTAATAGTATGCGCATCGTGACGCAGATTGCTGGAAAGGTATTCCAGCTGTGAGTCCTTGCGTGTCGCGGCTTCAGGAAACTCGCAAAGTACACTGATTGAACCCTTGCATCCAATTCATACCCATACACATCCATGGCCATATGTATTGAAAGATGTGGGCAATGCACCGTTCATGCGTCTCGATGGTGCAACATGCAGAGCAAAAGTCGATGCCCATCTTCTACTTGATCCGCCACTTTCGGCCGTGGCACTTTGCGGCAGAGAACTATCGTCGACAGGTTATTAAGCGTTGCGTACCGGAGAATCGTCCATAAAACGCATGATCGACAAAATCTACGCGTTGTTCGGCAAGCTGGGCCGGCCCATGAGGTCATTGAGCGTGCAGATACGGAACTTTACGTTGCATGTTCGCAACGGTAAATCACCGAGGTAAAGCAGCTCGCTTGCACAACAAGTTGTCTCCAAGGGGCTTAATAACATAGATACATCGGGTAATTAGTTTAAAGTTATAACTTCCTAGCAGCGTGGCCGCGACAGGACCATGGCGACTAGGGCGCAATTTGCATAGGACGAGTCCGAACAGAGGCAGTTGGTCTACAGAATTGGAGACACCCATTGTCCAGGGAACACCGGTGCAGTTGGTGCATGGCAGCTGTCACGGGAACCTTGGCGCCCAGGATGCCCCCGGATTGGATGCTCCTTCATCGACAGGAACAGAAGAGGCACGGACTGCTAGTGTAATGCGGACAGCGGCTGAGCAAACCTAATGTATATGGAATACGTCGGGGTACCCATCCATTTGCTCACTTGCATAATAACCGGTAATCACCACAGTTAGTTTCTACCTCGGACTTCCAGGCCAGAACGGGGTAGGGCGCATGCTTGGGTAGGCGCGAAACAAAGGCCCAGGATAAACCTACAAAAGATCAAACGCCCTGACGCCGCTCGACACTTTTCTGCGCCTAATATTTCGATCTGTGACTTGCAGAAAAGTAAGTTCTACGAGCCATGGCTCCGTCAAAGACCCTCGAGCTATGTAACAAAAGTAAGCGACATCTTCGTCTATGCAGAACCGGGTGCTAACAAGGGCTGCAGTTACCGCGCAGGGTAACAGCATCTCAATACGCATGCTGGAATATCTTTCATCGGCGAAGCACCCGTCCCATGGCATTCAATCTCTTGCAAGGGAATTCTTAGAACTCAGTCGCCTTATCTGGTCGATCGAGGCGGGCTTAACAGAATCATCTCACAAGCAGACGGCCATCCCGACCGAGGTGACGAACGAGCTCGACAAACAGTTCCGCCGAATCAACGATGAGTTCATTGTTGTGAACCAGATGATGCTGAAATTTCTGGACAGCGAGACAAGGAAAAGCGGGTTTGGAAAGGCCTTTTTTCGGATGTTCGCCGACACCGACGTCGACAAGGTGCGCAATACTCTAATGAAGAGTCGCGATGCCTTGAAGATGAGCTCCGCAATGTTCCGATGGTCCCTTGGAGACGTCAAGGCCGATTCTCAGATGGGCATCGGGTATACGGGATTGATTGCAGCTCTCGAACGCCTCAACCCGGGCAAGACCAACATCCTGCTACCCATGCAGCCACCGCCTACCACGTCACCCCCTGAGATCCCGTCGAAACAGCCCTCGGCCCATGCAGTTTCTTCGGATCATAGACCTATGGAGCAATCGTCTTTACCCAAATCGCCGCTCGGAGGCGGGTCGGAACGCTATCCATCTCACCTCGACCCGCCACGCCCTCTATCCCCGCTCCGAGACCGTCCATCCATTCACGACTCCCGAAAAGACGATCGGAGAGAAGAGTCAGGCGTCTCGCCTGGCATCATGGATCTCCACAACAATTGGCGCGCACCGAGCGTACGATCAAGCAGCACCGCCCATTCTATCCGTGATACAATGTACCATAACAACAGCCAATTTCAGGGTCAGCCCGGTTATGGTGAACACTCATCCGACGACTCGACAAGATCCCGCACTTATATCGATGACGACTTCCACCATCTCTCGCTTCAAGAACGCTTCTCGGTTGAACAAGCAAATTCGAAACAGATGGACGGCTCGCTACCACAATGGGCTCCCAGGCAATCGGGTGGCTCTATGCATGCAGCTGGTAAGGGTGCTCTCGCCGATGCTGTGTCCCTCAGGAAGCATCGACTTCTCGAGCAAATTCTCGAAGGTGGCGCGAGAGCGGATCCGCGTCTAGAAGCCAGTCTGCTACGCACGGCAGTTCAAAATCGCGATGTGGAAAGCCTGGCTCTTCTACTGCGCTACGGTGCCAATGCCAACGCACCTGACAAGGATGATGTAACACCCTTGTTTGCGGCAACTGAGCTGTCGTTTTTTGAGGGCGTAAAGGTGCTCCTGAAGTTTGGCGCCGACCCAAATCTCTCTGCAGGCCCTAACTCTGAGACCCCTTTCTGTTTGGCTGCTTGCGACAACCGCATCGATCTCGTCCAGCTGATGCTTGCGAATGGTGGAAATGCAACTCTAATCATGGAAAGCGGCAGCACGACACTCGTTCAGTGCATGAACAAGACGGTTTCGCCCAGGCTCGTCGAGCTCATGCTCAAATCTGGAGCCGATGCCAACTCGAAGAATGGCGAAGGCACCACTGCGCTGTTCCAAGCTATCCAGGCGAATCGGGTGGATCTCGTGACGGTGCTGCTTGATAATGGTGCCAACCCAAACCTACCTGGACCGAAACATCCTCTTTGGCCTTCGACCTACAAACCAAAAGTTCTCCAACTCTTGCTGTCTCGTGGTGCTGACTGGAAAAAGACGCCTGGCATCATGGAGCTAGCGGCAAGTTTGAAGAAGATGGAGTCTATCCAGATCCTTATGCAGGCAGGCGTGTCCCCCAATATCAGGAAAGATGGTATCTACACGCCTCTCTGCTCTGCCATCCGTGATAACAGTGCCACCATCGTCACATACCTGCTCGAGCACGGCGCTGACCCCAACTTGAATGCAGCCGAGTACCCGGCCTTCAAGTGTATAACTCATAACCGAGTGCATTTCCTACCACAGCTACTGGCTGCTGGTGTTGACTTGCACAATCCAAAGGGTATCATCGAGACAGCAGTCGCACATAACAACAAGGAAGCATTGATGTGGCTCCTTGCTCAGGGCGTATCTCCCAACGACCGCAGCCCGCAAGGCAACACGCCGCTTACTACCGCTATCCGCGAGGAACGGACTGAGATGGTGGAAATACTTCTAGCCAACGGCGCTGATCCAGCTATTCGCGGCTCAGACTGGCCGCTCTGCATGGCTGTGAAGCACCCCGCAATTCTGAAGAAGCTTCTTGCTGTCACCGCGAACCCGCGTGCGTTTAAGGGTATCGTCGAAATGGCCGTGGTCGCCAATCAGCTAGAAAGCATTAAGATGCTCCTTGCAGCAGGCATCAACGTAGAAGACAAGAATTGTGGTGTGTTCTCACCACTCACTACTGCGATCCGCGAACGTCACAAGCACATCGTCCGGTATCTGCTTGACGAAGCAAACGCGGATCCGAACTCCCCAGGCGAACACCTTCCCCTGGTGAAAGCCCTGCGCAGACTGGTCCCCGGCGATACCGAGATTCTGCAAATGCTGCTCACACGTGGCGCCGACATCAACAAGATGCACCGCGGTTGGAATGCTGTCTTGCAAGCCGTTGAAAACGGCGACGCCGACATTCTGCGTCTGCTCATCGAGAAGGGGGGCTCCGTGGATCTCCAAGCCATTGATGAGACCGGCCGACCTGTCATTGACATCGTGTCCGAGAGAGGCTGGGAAGAAGGATTGGCGCTACTGTTCCCGAACGCGCAGAAGCAGTAGGTCTACCGTACGCCCACCCGTACTCTTCTTTTTTGAGGCAACAGGAACTTTATACTGATCATGGAACAGGCATCGGAGTCTGTCACTAAGCAGTTGGCGCTGGGTCATTGATGCATTGGACAAGGACCACGACGGCAACGTCATGGATAACGACGGGTGCAGTCGTTCCAGTGGAACATTACCAGGACTAAAAGAGGAGAGGAATTCAAGATTGCTGGATATGGCCTCGTGCGTGCGGGTGTAATCTTAGTATGTTTGTGCTGTGCAGCGATTGGGCTTGGGGTGGCGCTGGAGACTCTCTGTTCTATCTTGATATCCCCCATCATTTTTATTTGTTCAGATTTAATATGGTCGCCAGTACACTTCTTATGTATACTTCTGTCCTTACAAGAAACGTTTCTTCAGTTTCATGATGTATGGGTCCGCTTCTCTTGATACCGACTTCCTTTCCAATGATACACAGACTAGGGACGCACAGAAACTCTCGTGGTTGTCCTTCAAATTCGCCTGACGGCTCGCAGCGAACCGCGCACACGATCTTCTTCATACTCGCACCATACTCGGTCAAACCACGCGCGCTCCCAAGGACCGCTTGATGCTATTCGCTCATTCACAGCTGTGATTGGTATTAACAGACAGTAACAGGTAGCCTTCAGTCTGTTAGCCCCGTGATGCCTGTTTTCTATCAAGAATTCACTTGCTCTTGTATGCTCCCTTCAGCAGTTGCAATCACCGCGGTCGCCGCATTACCGCACCTGGCAGCCTCCGCAAGAATGGTCACAAGATACCTGAGTGTACACAGGCAAATGAGGCAATCTTCTCTCCCTCCGCTCCTGTATATTGCATAGCAGGTCCCAATTATGCCGCCGACAGCGACCACGGCGGTGATAATGATGATAACACGGTCTCAGGGTTCGGTATTGGTCTTCTAAATACTAGCAACATAGTGGCATAGCACATCTGAAATACGAAGCATCTTGGCTTCGTCAGGGAGAATCTTCGAGGCCAAGTAAATGTGTCAGGGTAGCGAGTCCTTTTGCGTCAACATCGCAATCGAGAGAGGAGTTTCTATGCGGTTTCTGTCTTTCAACAAATCTGTTACCACAAGATTCCGACTAGTTTGACAGGTCCGCACGATCCATGGAAGTTGCTCTGACCATGCACAACCGTGAAAATGTTAAAACCCTTAGAGAACGGCTGGGCCTTTGTCCCAGAGAACTCGAATTTGCAAATAATGCTATCTCGCTTCCTACATTGAGCCAACAGCAACCTCCACAGTTGCCACAATATTCACCAGCATACGCGCAACAACAACAACATATCTAAGGCGGAAAGTGTGCCTCTTTGTCGCATTTTCCGACAACCCAACAGATAGCTACGAACACTGAACAACAAACACCTTGCAGACCAGTGATACTACCTACTCTCGTCATGGGAATGGAGGATTCTCCTCGTCGTTACAGTAACAGCACCAGTTGCAATCGCTGTAGCCTTCGTCCCCATCGGAGTTTTTGCGTTTGAGGCGATACATAACTATAGCAACGATGGTAGCTATGACAGCAAGAGCAACTGCTAGAAGTGCCCAGAAAGAGAGTGCCTGCGGCATGTCAGGTCCATGTTATTGACGGGGAGCAGGAATAATCACCATGATGACTGTCTTGCGAAGTCTATGAAGCTTCCTGTTCCCGGAGACTCCTGGATACTCCAAAGCGAACGTAAAGATATCGTAACCCATATGGATGATTTACCTGTTGTGTAAAAGGTGTTGCATGATACGATTGAGAAGTATTTGTAGACAAGCTCTTGAGCGAGGGCTGCTGGTTTCGAACAATTCACAGATAGATGCAAGGCGGTTGTGATGCTCAGAATTCAATACATGATCATATTTGTCATCCGGATGTTACAATAACTTCCTAAAAGTCTTTACATAATGTCCATGCTCTGGCCCAAGGTTAGGCTCACCCTTATCATCCATGAACTAGTCAGTGAGCGTTGATGCTGCGTCATTATATTATTTACGATCCGTGAAAATACCAGTTCTGCAAGGTGTACAAAGCCACCACCGTGTCACAAGCGTAAAATTCCGAAGCATTAGTGGTGAAAGATATGATACGATAGCAGATTACTACAGCTTCAACATGCTCAAGGCATACATACACTGGGTATGGGGGTCATCAGTAACTACACCAAAGGGCGGTCGTTGCCGATGGCTCTTTGCATATCATGCTTCATTTCTATAATCGACTCCCTTTGGCCATAATACTGTTACCTATATATATATATATTCACTTCTAGAACTCATAACTCACTTTTACCAAAGCCACCAAGTACGTAATCTTCCAAATTCTTAGGACTACTGTAAAATAAGAGGGTCCGAGATTCAGGAACTGTGCGTCAACGGCTTAGGACAAGATCCCTGAAAAGTACTGTGAAAAAAAATAAGCTACGCTAAGGTCTTCTCCTTAAGGCCTAATATACTTAATTCAGGTATATAGTATTAAGAATGCTAATATATTGCACGGATAGCGGTGTTTGTTTCACGAATCTTTGTAATAATACGTGCGCAAGCCAACCGTATCAGCGGAAGTTGATTGGTTTGACGAGATAGTGTTGAGGTTGTAGCCTGGGGTGCGAACCGTGGTTGACGGCGAAGAAGGGCGCAAGACACTTTATACAAGCTACATACGCCTCAATAATCGAAGGATCTAATATTTTCGCATATTAACCCTGCAAATAATTGCCCCTAAGGAGTCATCATTCCGCTTTACTCCCGTTTTACGGATTGGAAATGCTAGGAAAATAGGAAACAGTATGTGAAGTGAGGCTATTGATGGTTGAAATATCATGCACAAAATGACTTATGCATGCGACTCCTCCGAATATTTTTCTTTTTTCTTTTCTTGCCAATGAAGTTGATTGCTACTGAGTGATAATGCATCGAAAAGCGAAACACGTGACCGGATCGCACCATCGATGGACGCAGCCGATTATGTAAGCGAGAGCTGAAGGATTTTCGCCTTCTGTCGTCTGACAGCAGTTAACACACCCAGCTGGCCGGTACGACTTAGCGGAGAGGCTAATATGATGCCTTTGCAGTCGCGCGTCCTCAGTACCCTGCTCGAACACTATGTGACCGTGACGGCCCTTGCCCTCACGGCATATACTGTGGTCCTGGTCACATATCGCCTCTTCTTATTGCCGCTTGCCAAGTTCCCTGGTCCGAAGATTGCCGCAGCTACAAGTTGGTACGAATTCTACCATGACTACTTTCGCAGGGGAAAATATGTCTTCAAAATCAAGGAGATGCATGACAGATATGGTGAGCCGATCAGGTCCCAGGACACTGGAAAATTATGGGTGCCAGAGCAGCGCTAACCGAGTTGGGGCCAACAAGGGCCTATCGTTCGCATCACACCGCACGAGCTTTCCATCCATGATCCCGAATTTTACAATCAGATAAATGTATATGGAAGCGTGCGAAAGACGGACAATTTTGAAGGCTTTGTTCGTGGCATTGATTTCGAGGGTCAGTAGCATCCGTGTTCAGCTCGAACAACATTAATGCGGCATTATTGCAGGCACACACTTCCTGTCTATATCGCACGATCTGCATCGTCACAGACGAAAACCATTGGAACCGTTCTTTTCTCGTGCCGGTGTAACCAGGCTTGAGCCCATGGTGGCAGATGTTGCGAAACGCTTCGTGCGACGACTCGAGAGTTACCAGGGAACTAACCAAGTGATACGCCTTGATCACGCCTATGTTGCTATGTCTGCCGATGTAGTTGGGAGGATCTGTTTCGAAAACAACTCCAGTATGATTGACGAACCAAACTTTGGAGTCGAGTGGTATAACCTACTCCACACTTTCATCCATTCGCTTCCCTTGGTGATGGCATTTCCCCAGCTCATTAAGTAAGCATGCATGACCTCAAACAACGATAGTGTGGCTGACACTTCCGAGGTTGATAAATATGATACCCTCTGAGGTGTTGCGCTGGCTTGACCCACGCCTCGTTACTTTTGAGAACTTCAGAGATTTTGCTCGGCAACACATTATCGATGCGAAAAGAGAGCTGGAAGAGAAGCCTGACCATACCACGTTCGATACCCGGAACTCCGTGTTCCGACATCTCCTCACTAGCGGTCTTTCGGAAAGCGATCTTTCGGTCGATAGGTTGACCAGGGAAGCACAAATCTTCTTCGGTGCTGGCAGTATAAGCGTAGGTCGTACTCTGGATTTCATTAGCTATTATATTATCGCCAACAAGGACTATCTGGAGAGATTGCAAAAGGAACTAGCACCTTTGATGGGGGATTATCCTAAGGAGCTGCCGTCGTTCACCGAATTAGAGAAGCTGCCCTTTTTGCAAGCCTTGATCAAAGAGGGACTGAGGCTGAGTTACGGTGTAATGCGCCGTTTGCCTCGTGTATCACATGTGCCAATCTACTACAAGGATTGGGTGATTCCGCCAGGTGTCAGTGGAGTTTTCAGCCTATCTCGTTCGATTGCTGACCCCTGCACAGGTCGCCGTTGGCATGTCATCGTACATGAACCACACCGAACCGAGTATATATCCTGATCCATTCAAGTTCAACCCTGACCGCTGGCTGGACAATGTCACGCCCGCCATGACCCGATGTCTTGTACCGTTCTCCAAGGGTTCTCGGCAGTGCCTCGGTATGAAGTAAGTAATCAAGTAATCTTTCCGATCAGCCCAAAAGTGGTCTAACACTTATCAAGTCTCGCATACCTAGAACTCAATAAGACGCTGTCCACTGTATTTCGTCCAGGTGCTCCCAAATTCGAGCTGTTCGAAACGGACGAGAGCGACATCGCTCAGGCCCACGATTATATCATCCCGTTGCCAAACCTGGATAGCAAAGGTTTTCGCGTCAAAGTTGTTTGAGAAGAAAACGGCATCGTAAACCCGTTGCGACTGGAGTATTATTAATAACGGCCTTAGCAAGCAGAAACGTCCTCGAGAATTTACTAGTGAAGATGTGCCTCACAGGAAACCCGGTTGCACTTTTATTACGCGATTGTGAATTGAAAACTATAGGAACACCTACTTTAAGATTGAGCGTGCGCCTGTGCTTGATGATCAGATGACGACTCCCATGTCAGCATCTGCAGGCTTTTTTGGGCTGTGCATTGTGTACTAGTCGTGGATACGAGCACTGAACTATCTGGTAGTAGATACTTCGGACGAACATGGGCGTACTAAGAGCTCTTCTTTGCACTCGCATGCCACTGCCTCGTGTCCGTGACCCCGATATTGAGCATCAATGCTCATGCTTACCAGCTATTTGGCTTGAATGATTGGAAGAAACTCGAGCGCCACATTGTGGGCTTCTCTGAGGTGTTTCCCTTTCTCGAAGATATTGTATAGTTCGGCCGCAAACGAGCAGGCTTAATCGTCACTTTACATGGTGTAATGCTTCTTGAGATTGGACTGAGAAAGATTAAAGGCGCATACAATCGCCTCGCTACGTACCGCTACCATGATACCCGCATTCAGTACAGATCGATCGGCTCCTCTAGGCCCCATCTACCATAGCGCGCTCAGGGGTATTTTTTAAAATGCTATTATAATTATCTTATATTTTCAATATATAGCAGTAAGATATTAAATATAAGTATATTTTTATAATATTGCTTAATTTATATAGTATTTTATTCTAAAAAGGCTAATAACTGCTATTATAATCTATGGATTACTTTTTTAGCTTTATTTTTATAAAATAGAGGTTATATTTATTTTTATTACTTTTTACTCTGTATATATAGGTAGTATAGCGTTTAATAATAGTTAATATTTATTTATAATTATATATATATTTTTTTACTTATAATAATTACTATAATACTAAATACGCTTTATACGCCTACTTAGCCTACGTACTAAATATATTTATATATATAGGCCCTTCTAAAACTTTTAAATATTAACTACTATATATAAATATTTTAGACTTTTTATTACTTTTACTTTTACTTTTACAACGTCTTACTTTTACTACTAGTATATCTAGTAGTACTTTATATAGTTATACTATATATTTTAGACTACGTATTTCTATTATAAAACTAATATTAATATACTATATTTATATACTAATCGAACAAATAGTGTAGCTGTGGTAGCTCGGGGCGACTAAAAGGGGTTTTAAAAAAGGAGGAGTATGTGTATACCTTTATATTAATATACTAATCTTTTATTTTTTATAACTAGTATAGTACTATTACTACTACTTTTATATAAGCTAGTGCTACTAGTCTTAAATTTTTAAATTTTTATTACTTTTATATATATTTGTATATTAATTAAACAAATAGTGTGGCTGTAGTAGCTCGGGGCGACTAAAAGGGGTTTTAATTATTACTTTTATTATTAATAAAGTTACTACGCTGTTTTTTTTTTATTATACTAATTGTTTAATATTACGTAAAATTAATAAATAGTACTATAAGAGAACTTAATAATTATATTATATATAGTAATATATTTAGTAGTATTAAAAAAAAACTTATTATTAAACTTTATTACTCTATAAGTTCTTTTTCGACACATTGAGTATAAAGGCATATATATACTCCTTCTTTTTTAAAACCCCTTTTAGTCGCCTACACAGCCACCGCAGCCACACTCTTTTATTTAATTAATATACAAATATATATATATATTCTATAAGTAAGTTATAGTAGGAATAGTTTATATATTTAATATAGTCGACGTAGTAGATATATTAAAATTAACTTAAATAGATACGATATCTACTAATATAAAAATAAAAGAACCTTTAAATAATAATATTTTAAAAAATAATATTTTAGTAAGTTTATAATTGTTTAACTATATTAACTATAAGAAAAATAAAAAATAGATATATAGGTAGTAACTACTACTACTAACTATATATTTCTCTTTTAAAGAAGAATATAGTATCTATACTAGACTTTTTTAACTTAATATTTTTTTAGGGTATGTGCTAAGCGTACTAGTACTAGTATAATAAGTACTAGCGCGGCGCTATACTTTTTTTAGTATAATTTAAATCTACTTTTTTTTAATATATTAAGTATAAAGGTATATATATACTTCTTATATTTTAAAATTTCTTTTAATCGTCTTTATAGCTACTATAGCTACATCTTTTACTTAATTTTTATATAAATATATATTTACCCTAAAATATAAAAGTATTTATATTTTTTTTATATATATTTATATACTAATTAAATAAATAGTGTGGCTGTGGTAGCTTAGGGCGACTAAAAGGGATTTTAAAAAAGGAGAAGTATATGTATACCTTTATACTTAATGTGTCGAAAAAGAAAGTATTTATATATATTAATATAGCCTTTATATATTAGTATATTTTTTAGTTAATATTTTAATATTTTAATAAATTCTAAGTTAAAAATTTTTATATTTAAATATATTCTACACTATAGTTTAAAATACTATACTATACTATAGTGTAAGATCTTAGATAATATCTAGTAGAGTAAATTTTAATATTATATAACTATACTATTTACTAGCGGCTGTAGGGGGCTAAAAAGGAGTATTATAGACTCGTAGTAACGCGTACTACTTAAAAGTAAAAGTAAAGGACCCTATAGGTGCTCTAAGTAATATTATTAACTTATAGTAGGGACTTAGGGACTCCTTCTATATATAAATATTATACCTTTTTACAATATTACGGGCTTAAAATATATTAGTAATATATTAATCTATAAATATATATTTATAAAAATATCCTATAATAATAATTTTACTATAGAAATAATATAAAAGCTTAAAATTATATTCTTTATAAATATTATATTAATATTCTTACAACAGCATTTTAAAAATACCCCTAAGCGCGCTATGGTATGCTTGATAAGGTCTTCCAACCGGTATTTCGTGTCCTTGCGGCTTCCCTCATCAGTATCCTCGAGTTCTTCTTTTGCTATGAAGTTCATTGATGATACCCAGTGCGCACCATGGCTCCTCTCCTCTTCCTCCCAACCTTCCTTGCTCAAGTGAAAGTAATTCGGTCCCTCGGTGATAATTTGTCGGGTACCGCTTCTCCTACGGGAGTGAGTCACCTTGGGAGCCATCTGTGCATGAATAAGGTTGTAGATCGGAGCTCGAATCGCCTCCATGATGTTGTAGAAGCCCCGTTCGCCCTCCTCGGGGTGTCCCGTCAATGGTTCTGAAGTACTTAACCACAATTCCAGGGTGACCTCCGACTTGTGCGTAATGAGCAATAAGCGGCTTAGTTGTGTATATACGCTGTTGAGAAAAGCGACCTCGTTCTCTGTGGTTTTCTATGCTCGTTCGTTGCTGCCAAAATCGTTCGTCGTTTGAACGAAGATGCTAATGTTTCCTCGAATGTATTCGTACGGTTTAAGTCCGATCTACAATAAGTAGCTCCTCCAGATTATGTACTTCAACGTTAAAGCCGTTCATGGAATAAAAGATCGCGGCGATCTCACGAGCCATGCTATGGCCACGTACTCTGGATTCAGCAACCAACCACCAAGCTTGAGTGCACCAAAGCCCCCATGCTCAAAAGCGCCGCGAGCAAATTTCAGTTCGTCATTGATCTTGACCTCTTCGCGGAAGTAAAAATTCGGGTTGTACTTCCCTTTATACCGGCCGACATGAACAGAGGCATGCCTTATTGGATCTCTGCTATACACCTCTCCCTGAATGTTGAGATATGAATAAATCACGTCCCGCAACTCTAAGGGTAACTTGGCGCGTATTTTTCCGTATAGCTCTACAAGCGAACCCAAGCTATTCGCCTTAGCACAAGCCTTGAACTTTGTAGCAAAGGCTCTGATCAGACGATTAGTTATCGTCGGCCTGGGCGGAGGAAATCTTGAAAATTCTTACTTATAGGCCTCAGTTGCCTCGATCTTACATAGTCGGGTTTCAAATTTAAGCTGCTCTAGTTAGCTTCGTATTCAAATCCTTCCTCTTCCTCGTCGATGTATCCTTGTTCCTCTTCGTCAGCCTTTTCTCCTTTAACTCCACTGCTCTGTACTTCGGCTTTTTCATTGCTTTCTTTCTCTCCATCATCGCTGACGTACATCCGTTCGGAATGGCGTCTTTCCTCCTCTTGCTCCTGCAAGGCCCATTCGGCGCGCTCGGCCTTTTCTACAGCTCGTTCGGCTTCGTAGGCCACATTCCTGAGCTGCTTCAGGCGTTTCCGCGCGGCTGCAAGGGAAGACACGTTTATAAATTCAAGATAAATCCAGCCGAAGAATGCGTGTGATAGAGTGCGAAAGAGTGCGAAAGAGTGAAATGATAGCAAGAGTCTACACCATCAAGACTTGATGGGCAGGGGCCGGGAGACAATTTGGACCAGCTTGCATTACGTAATGTTCTACTGTGGTCGCTGGGGGTAAGTATAGTCAATTCGCCACATTTTAGTCACGTGCTAAAAATTCTAGACTAAGCCTAATTAAAATAGCACTAGCCTAATTAAGGTTATACTAAGCTTAATTTAGATTAAGCTAGACTATACTAGGTATAGCTTATATTTCTAGAAAGTTCTCTATACTAGTGCAAAAATGTGGCGAATTGACATTACTTACCCCAGCAACCACAGTACGCTATTGGGTTGCTTACCTAGGAATCAGTATTGCCCTAGCAACAGCCACTGTATTGAAATACGGAATATTAATGCGTGACTTGCCAATTCTGAATTGTTGGATTTACTTAGAGAGATCGTCTACTATATCGCGGTTCTTGTATTTTTGAATACTGGGGTCGAGGTCGATTCTGGGACAAAACTGGGGGAATTCGTGACGTAATTGTCTGCACGGTCCATGTTCGTGCGCTTTATCTCTGCGACAGCTGCCGGACACAACTTCCTCATTTATTTGTCACCAGATAAACCCAGGGAGTTTCCACCACAACGCAAATCCTCAGGTACCACCAGCAGCTATGTCATATTTGTGCAACCATAGGGGTTCCACTGCACCAAACACGGGATGTGCTCGAGTGTCAAAGCCCAAACCCTCCCGGCAAAAAAGGCCTCGTGCCACTTACACGTTTCGCTTTGGCAGACACGAAGGGAAAACACTGGACGAAGTCGTGGAATCCGATTGTAGTTACGTATGGCGATTTATGCTCGGCCCCGACGAAGCTCCCAGCTTTCTTGGTAGGAAGGACGGCCTCTCATCCGCGCTGCTAGATCTTCCAGACCCGCCCTATGAGTTGAAGCAAGTTCTGAGATTTTGGAAATCTGTGGGCGTGCTCCGTAGGGACGACATCAGACCATGCGGCTCTGATGAGTTCAGGTACTTTCAGGCTTCGAACACCAGCATGCTCGACTGGGCAGAGAGCCACCGTGCGGGGGACGACCGCCTTACGGATGCTATGGAGTTCTTGGATCTTCGTGGAGAGAGCTGCCAGGGCACTATTGTCGTCTGCTTCACCGGTATCGTCACGCAAAGCGGACAACTTGCACGGTCTGGTGGCTGGACGCGGACGGTAACCGAAGTTAAAGCAGTCGGTTGCGAAACCCCGTTCGAGTTCATAGGATATGATGAAGAACGCGCCCAGTTGGGAAACCGCGACGAGAAGGGGTTCCGTAAAGATATTTATAAGTCATTTCGCTTTGTTGGGTTACTTGACGACGTGAGGGGCAGGGGTTTCCAAAGCTGCCGAGAACCTGCACATCATAATGATGGGGAGCGATGGGGCGGCTTCGAGTTGTTAGAGCGACAACCAGAGAAGTTGAAGAAAGGCATATGGTTCAAGACCGAAGTCGAGATATTGGCACTTGAGAGAAAACACGGTGACGACAACTATGCGCAAGCACATGTCTGTCGGACGGGACGGGAGATACAACTTCATTTCAGCTCTCATTTGGATGCACTACCTGTCGTAGCGGGCGTGTACCGCATTTACGGAAGCATTAGCAACTGCGGCAAGGGACACCTCAAAGATGCTATATTCATTGTGGAGGTAATGAGGATATTGGATGAACCTCCAGTGGAGGTGGAGGAGAATGATGAGCCGAAACCGGAAGTCGTTGCGGAACGGGAACCAGATGATGGCACGCCAGCTAGGCCGAAGCCGGTGGAGGTAGAGAGCAGTCGCACTCTACCAAGGCGTAGTCAAAGACTTGCTGCGAAAATGGGTAATTCTGGTCGATGACTTTGGATTCAGCTGGGAGGGCACGAAGAACCGCAGTTGCAATCGGTCCTGGGCCATCTCGATAATAGTGACAGAGGATGTGTGGATAGGTGTGAGTGTAGCGGACGGGCGAAGAATCTGTATACACAGCAGAGCAGTCTTGTTAACTGTAGTTTATACTTATGTAACAACCTTAATAATACTATCTTGTTAAATCTATTAACTTCTACTAGTACGATTACCTCGCGCACGTGCTATTATCACCGCCTAGAGAGGATATCGATAATAGTGCCCTCGATCTGCGCTATCCAACGGGACGATTTTGGCTCATTATTCAGGAATTATCATTATTTACTACATCTTTACTATGACGACGTGCTAGCATCGGTGCTGACAGGCAGCGTAACCGGGGTCGCAGTCGGAGTCGAACTCGACACTGCTGAAGAGCTCGATCCACCTCCACCTCCACCATTCTTCTTCTGCACGGTAGCTTGTACAACTTGACCCGCCGTGTTGAATATAATGTCGACCAATGCGTTCAAAGGCGCATACTTGAACGTCTTCTGGATCAAGCCGTTACCGAGCTGCTTCTCGGCTCCAACCTGCGTCATATCTAGGAAGCATGATCAGTAAACGTTCGGCTGAAACTTGTGGAGAACGGGTTTCTTACTCTGCTGGTAGTTTCCAATAATCTGGGATAGAGCACCTCCGGCTCCGCCTGCAACTTCCTGCACGATGTTTCCGAGATTGTCGATCAGGAAGTTGAGCGTCTTTCCGCCCTGAGTGATCGAGCCAAGCAGACCATCGACGGCGCCGATAACTTCACCAACCAGGTTCGTTACGTTGTTGATGAGACCGAGGAGGAGCGGGTTAAGATCCAGCGAGTCGAAGACGCGCTCCACAATGTCCACGAGGTGACCCAGGCGCACGACAAGCTCCAGATTGGCGTCCACATCCGCTATGGTAATATTGATCTTCTGAACAGCGACCTGCACTCCGGCATTTATTTTCACGAGACCCGCAACTTTGGCGTTCAAGTTGATATCGGCTTGGAGCTCCTCAACATCCAACTCGATGCGCCCAACGTGCAGTTCAGGGACATTCAGGTACACATCCGGGACCGTTGACGTAGTCGAGACATCCGGCGGAGTGGTCGAAGTACCATTCGTAATCGGAGCTCTGCTCGAGCTAGGCGTCGGTGGCACAGTTGCCGAAGAAGTGGCAGATTGCGCGAGAATCTGCGTTGCGAGCGAAAGGAAGAAAAGCACAAGCATGCGAAGTGAAACGAGGGACTGCATCTTTGCGATTTTCAGCAACACGACGCACCACGAAGAAAGGTGAGCAGCGAGGCAAGGCAAGCTCCCCAAAAACTACGGCCGTGCTAACATTTAAGCAGCCGCGCCGGCACGATCGAGGTCGTTGACGTTCTCCGTCCCCGTGCATGAAGTCATCCAAACTAATCTCGGGTAAAGCGTGAAAACGGTGCCGGACCAGGGTAAGATCCGCGCAACCAAGGTCGCAACCTGGGATGCAGGCGGCAAGAAACTGGTTTTCGAGATTTTAAACAGGCTGATTGGCCTCCTTAATCTATTTTGTTCCGGCCAAAGGTGAGGTTGCTAGGCAAAATCATACGGCATCCATGCGGGCGCATGTCAGTGCGAACCTTTTGTCAACGGCGGCTCCCCGCGTCTGGATTTGCGACTGACAGCTCGCGGACTGCCTGTCGCTCGTTCATCCCATTCTGTCTTGCGGCTGCTTCAAGCCGCGTTCGCTCTCTGTTACCAGCAGACTTTTCAAGATGCTTGCATTTCTGTTCTCGTTCCTTTTGCTGCCCATCTTGGGTCTCGCTCAAATCACCGACAATGACGGATATACAGGCTACAAGCTTGACATCAGAGAAGATGGGGATCCATTAGCCGTGGTGTACGAGACGGCAAACACTCACAACAACGTCTCGTCTTCTGTCCCCGAGCCAGATGTGTTCTTGAATGTGAGTAGCAGCCCAACAGCTAGACCTACCTTGCATTGACAATCCCAGGCTTCAGTGCACGTTGGGGAAATCCACATCGAAGTGCAGAATCTCACGGCAAAGATCAACCTCGACGCCCAAGTACTCCAGCTCCTCTCCTTCAACGCTGGCGTCGATCTATCCATCGACCGAGTGAACTTGCTCATCCAAAACGTCACAGCAAAAGTGCTGCTCGAGGCGCGACTCGCCAACGTCGTGCTCATGATTGTAAGCACCTCATTCAGCCCCTCTTCACTACACAACAACCTGACCCGCAATAGAATGACACCCTCAGCTCCATCGATCTCAACCCTATCATCGCCGAGCTCGGCAACGGCCTCGGCACCATCATCAACAGCACGACGGGCCTCATCGGCGACGTCACAGGCGACTCCGGCTCCTCCTCGGCCGCCAAGCGCAGCGAGCTTGATCTCCACCAGTTCCAGCTCGCAAACAACATCCTCTACTCGGTCGACGACTACAGCGGCAACACGCACACGAACCGAGTCCTTGCGCAGAACGGCGACCTCGTGGACCAGTCGCTCGACAACAACGGGCGCGTGTCGGGCACCAAGGTGGTGGGCAGCTATCTAAAGGACATGCGGTTCAATGGGTTCAATGAGAGCGTGGAGTACAAGGGCGAGCAGGTCTGGGAGGAGGAGTACGTGTATGAGCCGTATAACGGTTTGATGGCCATCAGCGGGATCTTCAAGCGCAAGGGTACGGGAGAGGTGGTGGGGACGCAGCTCATTGCTGAGGCGCGGGGCGGCGGGTCGGCGACGATTGCGGCGAACGAGGAGCAGCGGGCATGAGTGCGATTGGGTGGTAGAATTTGATGAATAGTAATGTCTGATTTCGATATTATGTGCAGGGACAGTGACGACTGCGAAACATGTGATGGGGACAGAGCCCTGGAGATGGACACAAATCGGGGTTGACCACCGATCGATCCGACCAGGGGCGAGATGACAGGGAATATCCCGACCTGAAACACGAATCCCTGCAAGGGGTGTGCCGGCTCTGACAAGCGTGGCGCTGGACCGTGCCCACGCCCTGCAAGCATTAGCCTTGCGGTACATCGCTGAACCACCTACGCAACACGATGACGAACACAAGAGTCGGTCATTGACGACAAAGAATACGCTTCCGAAGCCTGCTATCACACCGTCGGCACTCCGCACGGAAACTACCAACTCGACACCCTCCACTCTCCATACCCCCTCCTCACCCCATCTCTTAAACTTTGCCCTCGTAGTCCTTCCCTGTAAATCCGTCTCCTCAACTAGCCTACATACCCGTTGCCTCGCCGGCACACTCTCCGCTCCACGTATCACCACGTCATCCAGACCTTCCTCCTCAACAGTCATAATCTCCCCCACTAGCCGCGCCACCGCCCAACCATCCCAGAGACCCTCGCGCCTCGCGCTCCTGCGAAGCAATGCGGTGGCTTCACGGCGCAGAGCGGGATAGCGGCATTTCGAGGCGATGTGGTAGAGCATCGTGACGGTCTCCATGTCGATGCGGAAGCATGGCGCTTCTCTGGCCGATGCGTGCGAAGGGTGAAGCGATGGTGTACCCTGGGCTTGGTGCCACACAAGCAGTTTAGCGAGATAGACGATGCGTGCGAACTACGGGATGTACGCCTCGAGCTCCATTGGATCACCGGTCGAGGTGGTCGCCTGCAGTAAACTTAGGACCCTGTGCTAGACAGGGCAAGCGGGAGTAGGTGCATGTGGTACTCTGCATACCACTTTGCGAGGCGCACAGAGAAGTCGAGCCGGACTGGTTGGATGAGTGTGAACTCAGCCGAGAGCAGCGTGAGGCTTGAGGGGCAGAGGTAGACTTCACCGCAGAGAACGTCGAGTGCGGTTCGTGCGGCGCGGAAGTGTTGCTTCTCAACAACCGAGTGACTCGCACCTCTACTCCCTGTAGGCTTCCATACGCGCGCGCGCAAGGCAGAAGCGTTGTGGAGGTGATCTGATTTGACGAAGTTAGTGTTAAGAGTATTAGGAACTATCAGACCTCAAGTCTAGCGTCAACTATCAGACATCAGGTCTAGCGTCGACACCCTGTCGAACGTCCTTGGTGAGGCGAATAGAACAATGGACAAAGTTGGCGCAGTGTATGCTGGGACAGGTTGACCGGTTATGGCTTCGGACGAATAAGGGTTGCGGGTTTTAGTTTGTCAATATCATTTCTGTATGCACAAAATTTCTATTCTTCTATACCGCCTAGCCGTGCATGTGTCTTGCAAAGCAATGCTGACTCTGGCAAACCTTCACATTTCCGCCCCCTAGACGTGCACTTCTCACAAGCGGGTCTAGTCTCATCGCACTTGATTTGTTGTACACTATACTACTGTATTGCTGCCCCCTTAGCTTTAGCGGTAGTAAAAGTTAATTTTTTTTAGTGTACTATAAAACCGCGGAATACTATTAAAATACTTATATATTTGTATACTAATCGAACAAATAGTGTGGCTGTGGTGGCTCGGGGCGACCAAAAGGGGTTTCAAAAAAAGGAGGAGTATGTGCATGCCTTCATTTAAAATACTTATAAAATAAACATTTAGGCTTTTTTTATTACTTTTTAGGTTTATTTTTTTTTTTAAAATACTAAAAAAAGAGCGAAATATTTTTTAAAGTCTTTTTTTATGCTACTATTTATATTATTAATACTAAATTTATTTACTAATAAAAGTACTATCTTTTTCTATACTATAAAATACTTATAGATACCCGTAATAAAAAAAATATAATATAAAAACTCTATTAATTTAAAAAAGAAAAAGTAGTATAAAAAAATTTTTTTTTTTTTTATAAAAAATAAGTTTTTTTTATTAATTTTATTTACTACTGCTAGAGCTTAGTATTATAATTTTAGAAATATAGTGGATAGGGGACTAAGGGGGCAGTATACGATCGCAGAGGTTAACTGAGACCAAAGTACTACAGAAAGACAAGTAGCGTACCGACACACGGGGCAACCGTGTTTAGAGCGAGCATGCTTGGCTCGCTTGCGTACGGAGTCTGCAACCATGGGATTAAACGGAAAGCAATTGCGTGTGATGAGGAAAGGGAAGGGAATTCGTCACGGAGATGCGAGACGGAAGAGCTGATGCTTGATCGGAGACACCGCTGCTGTGATTGGTTGCTTCGTCTAACGGCCAACGGCATGAGCGCCAAGGTGAATAGCGTAGCGCAGCTGGGTCCACGACTCCACGGGTGCTGTGCAGTCACGAGAGAGGGGGGCACTTCGCAGCTTGGCAACGAGAGATAAGTAACTCAAGAGTAAAAACAAGTGAGAATCTTTTTGATAAGTCCAGCATCACAGATCGTGCCTACATAAAGTGCAGTTATGCTCCGCCTTTGCCCGCCTTCTCCTTTCCTTTGCGCCCTTTGGTGTCCATGCGAAACCCAACGTCTTTTCTCCGGTCGTCCGTCAGTCGACCCCATTCAAGAAGCAACCTGAACATGTATATCTCCATGTCCTCTTTCCTCAGCACCTTCTCGGTCCAGACCTTGCCCTGTCTCGCAATAGCCTCCGCCTCTTTATTTTTCGGCTCCATTGTGCGCTTGCCTTTCTCCTTCAAACTGTAGCCGCCAAAGTATGCAAGCGAAGAGAAAAGATCATGGAGGCGGAGATCGACGGGTACGAAGTGTTTCCATGCAGTGAGGCGACCCTCGTACCACTCGCGGAAGAGTCCTGCTTTGAAAACAACGCTGTTGGATTGCAAGAAGGGGAGGAAGCGGCCTGAGGAACCGGGACCATCGGTGTCGAATAGGTAGCGATAGCGCCAGTGATCCCGAAAGTCCACGTTCTTGCCGGACCAGAATTCGAGCTTCTGGTCGATGCAGTCTTGCCCATCGCATTTAGCTACATCATTGACGAAGCGCGCGTCGAATTTGGTCTCGAGAAGTTCTTTGATTTGCTCAGGACGCTCCATCACGTACTCCAGCCTTCCTTTCTTGCTCCCAGTCGGTAAGAAGATCGGTTGTCGAGACGTCTCGTTGTTCAGGAGGTGCACAAACCGTTGTCGCAACATCCCTTTCCACGACCCAGCAATACTGAATCCCTCTGTTGTCTCTCCACGCCAGAACAGGACATTTTCTTTCTTGGCGAAGTTGTGATCCGGAAAGTTCTCTCCAAACTCATACTTTTGCCTGTCCAGGTAGTTCCAAGGCGAAGGATATCGAATATCCGCGTACCCTGGAGCTCGACTCTGACTGAAAATTGGAACCAAATCGTGTGTTCCGGAAAGACGTGCGGGACTCGAATGGAATCCATGAAGATTGGCGAGATCGGGTTGATGACAAGGACTAGCTGACAATGTCCAGTTCGCGACAAAGGCTCCTATGGAGTGAGGTGCAGCGCAGGCAGAGCAGAATGCACCCGTATCCCAGCGTCTCTCTTTTCGTGCGCGTGTTTCTGGTGAGCAGGCTATAGAGCCATATGTCTGGAACGATGGTTTCTTTCCGACTTGCTCGAACATGCGGGGTGATCCAGCAGTCTCTGTCCAGGTAGACGCGCGATCCAGACGGAAGTCGATAGTGCCGTCGGCGGCTGTATGCTCAGGATAGTGCAGGTGATGCATGCGAGCCGCTTGGAATTGCTCGTAGGGCACAGCAACGCGAGGTTCATCATTGAGGTTGAAAGCAAGATCCATGTCAGGAATGAACTCGACAAACTTTCCTATCATCCGCACTATCCCATCCAACATCCATCTCTGCTCGGCCCGCGAATTGCCGAAGACCTCAGCTTTTCCATCTCTTATCCGGATGCCACCTAGGTCCTCGTTGTGAGCGAGGATCTCAGCGGTACGTTTGCGTAGCTCTGCTGGCTTCAGAGACGAGAAGGGAATGAGATCGTCTTCAATGTTGTCGAAATCATCCATGACAATGGTGTCCCGGTTTGTCGCAAATTCGTACCATTTGTCGAAATGTGGAGGTGGATCCCGCGAGTAGCGTTCCTGGTAGCGTATCACCGCTTGCGCTAACGACTTGCTTTGGTAGGCTTGAAAAGCCCACCTTTGGTGTTGTTCGTCAGCTATCGCAATGAGCTTGTTGATGGGATGTCCTAAGACGGGCCGCTGGTAACGGTACACGCCAACCCCAATAGAAAAGAAGACTAGCAGAGCGACCACTGTAATGGTCTGGTTTCGTCCCAGACGAACCGGCATCTTTGGCCGGTTTTGACCAGAATCGATAGCGTCGGCGACGAGTTGGAGTACCAAGGCGATTGTGAGAAGGGTGAGGCAGAGGCTGATTCCGGCTGTGGACTTTGGAGGAAAGGAATAGGAAACGCCCACGGCAAGGGCTCGTAAAACGCCGATAAATGCAGATGAAAATGCCGCGATGAGAACGGCACCCATAACGCCATACATTCGAGCCTGGCATGTTAGCTGGTTTCCGTGTGATAGATTGGTGCAACCTACAGAGATAAGGAAGCATAACATCGTAAGGGGTATCATCAAAGACAAACGGAGAAGACCAAGTAGGTATTCGCGAGGGGCTGAAAACAGCCATTCGCGTTGTTCGGGCAATGCGCTGTAGACAACGATGCCCACTATGCCGAGGACAAGAGCAGATGCCTGCAAGGTCAGCAGACGTCAAAGAGTGGTTTTGGGTGAACATACGATGAAAGTGAAGCCGATAAGCCCGTGGATGGTGGTGCCATCTTTGGGCTCGGGTGAGGTGTCCTCCGATTGGGACAAGCCCTCGTCTACCAAGCGGTAAAGGAGCAAGCTCACAACGCAGTCCACCAGAAAACCAAGAAGCTGTAGTTTGGGAACGAGGGCTGCGGCCGAGGTCGTGACGGGGCATATGTACGTCGACCGCAGCACGCTGGTCCGGAGGGTGGTGATGAAGCTGCTGAGGGCCAGCAGGAGCGAGGGCAGGATGTAGCGAGTGGGGCCGTGCAAGAAGAAGTGCACGAAGCGGTCGAGATGTGCCGTCGATGGTGAGTCAGCGCTCCAGGCGGGCCGCGGGCGGTCTTTGGGCGTGCGAAAGCCGTGGTAGAGGGCGAGGACGAGCGGCAGGAACGCCTGGCAACGTTAGGAAGCTGCGGGGGGCGCGAGGCAGGCGCATTCTTACCGTGAGCTGGGGTCCCGCGCACTCGACATCCTTCATGACGGCGTGGAAGACGGCAATGCGGGCACCGAGCAGGCACAGCAGCGCCGCTAGCAGGACGGCGAGGGCGCGCGGGGGGAGCCCGCGGTGCTGCTGGAAGGGGCGCTCCTCGGGCGGCCATGGCTCCTCGGACGAAGGACGCCCGTTACCGTCCTGCAGCGGGATCGCGACATGGCGCTCGCCGAGGCTGGTGGGCCGGCGCGTCTTCGCGGCGCGCGTCTCGTAGGCGACAATGGCCAGGCCCGAGAGCAGCAGGACGGCAGCGACGGTGTGCAGCGGGCGGTCGAGGGCGAAGGTCGTGGGGATGCTCGTGGCCAGGTAGCTGGATCCCAGAACAAGGCCGCTGGCGATGATCAGCCGCCGTGGATAGGTGTGGTCAGTGGACGGCTGCGACTTACCACGGGACGAGGAGCGCCTTCCTGTCCATGGCCGCCGCATTCTCAGTCGTGTGGCCGTGTGCAGCGTCGACGGCGGCTCGACATCACCTTGGTGGGCTTGAGGCAGAGCGAGCGGACGCGGCACCAGCTCGCGACGACCAGGGCCCGGCGACAGGATCGGACGGGACGCTCAGGCACCACACCACTCGCACAGCCTCCGCCCTCAGGGCCCGCGTCGGCCTAACCGCAACAGGCGGTGGAGTCGCAGGCCCGCCCGCTGCCGTTGTATCCGCGCGCCGACCAACACCACGGGCGCCATGTTTGCCTCTCCGCGATGCTCTCGCTAGCTGCTTTTGCAGCGTAGCCCGGGCTCTTGTGCGGCAGGTGCGACCTGTTGCGCCTTCCACGGCTCCCAGCACATCACATGGGGACCAATTCATCGCACACCTGGCATCGAGCACGAAACACCGCGTAGCGCACGTACCATGGACCGCATCTCACGGCCGTCGCAGAAGGTCACCACAGACGGTGCATTTGAACCTCATCGTGCTCATCGAGGCGAATGGCAACAGCCGTCGACCACATGCATGAGTCCTATTCGCATATCTCGGATACCTCTACCTAGCATCGGCCTACTCTGTTTCCTGATTGGGTAACTATACAGCCTCGCTGTCGATACTGACCAGTACCGGCACTAACGCCCCTGCATCGCCTTGAAGAACGGGACGCGCGCAGTCAGCGAGCGGCACCTCTTCCCGAAGACCCACATGGGCACTGTCAACAACATGATGAAGATGTGCAGCCCGCCAATGGTCGAAAACACGTCCAGCGGCCCCATGCTGGAGATCCACGAGCTGATGAAGTAGTTCATCCCGAACGAATATATATTTCTCAGATTGAGTGCTGCGAAGGCCTAGGGACGTCAGCATCCTTGGGTTGATGCGATGAACGGACGGGAAACGTACCTCTGGCGCCTTGGAGCGATGACACTCGGTTATGTAGCCGTATATGCTGTGCTCATCAGCCGCCACTCGCCGATATCACCCGTCACAAAACTTACCCAACGTTGAGGAACGCCATGGAAAAGTAGATCAGCCCGTACAAGAACACCGGGCCGCCCCAAGGCACCCCATTCTGCAGCGTCGCACCGAACCCGAAAAAGCCCGCCACGCCCAAGATCAGCGTCAGTACGTTCAACGCCAACCGGAACTCTGGTTCGTAGATGCCCCCGTTCCACCGTGCCAGTTGCTTGACCGTATAGTCGTTCACAGGTCCAGCCACAAAACTCAGCAGCGACGCCACGAGCGGCGAGATGCTGACTAGGCCGACCGCAGTGACACTGAAGTTGTACGGCGGCGCAGTGAAGATCTGCGCAAGGACGCCGCCCATGACAACGAGCCAGGAGGTCGATAGTCCATAAGTGATGAAGCCGTAGAACACTTGTGGAAAGAGAAGCATCCCAAAGGGTCGGAATATGATCGCCAGCAGGTTCTCATCGCTTTCTACTCCTCGTACGGGAAGCAGTTCTTCCCAGAACGTGTATGGCTTCTCGTCTGCGCCTGTGTAAATAGGCTCGGTTGTGACTACGCGCTCCGTCTGCAAAGCGACATCCTTCGGTTCTTCGTCTACGAGGTTGGACTTGCTTTGGCGGCGTTTTGTGGCATCGAGGATCTCCTCAGTGTGGTCTGTCGTCCCCAGGTCGATATTGTATGCTGGGTCGCGCTTATAGACCGTCTCCGGCACGAAGAAAAAGATGAGCGGGATGAAGACGCCGTAGAAGCACGCGCAGATTCCGTACGTCCAGTTCCAGCCGAGATTCTGCCGCAAGTTAGCCAATGATGCCCCCTGTGCATCTGAGGGGAACGAACATACATCGATTATGTACCCCGAAATGCATGATCCACCTCCAACTCCGACAGACAAGCACAGGCCCCAGAATGCCAGTCTGAGACCCCTCTCGTGCACGAAGTAAATATCACCGATGATCGCCGTCGTCAAGACCTCAAACGGACTCATCCCAATCGCTCCAAATATCCGACTCGCTAGTAAACTCTCGTAGCTGTGCGCATGGTATGCCCACACACTGCTGATAAACAGCATCAGGTTGCCCAGAATGATGACCGGACGCCGTCCGTATTTGACGGCGAGTCCGTTCGTCACGAAGCAGGAGATACCGATGGCGAAGATGGCCCAGCCGAGGCCGCCGTTCAGCGAGTTGTACGACATGTCGAACTGCTTGGCCATGATGGCGAAACCGGGTGAGATCATGGGGCCCCAGGCGCCGACGACGGCGGTGTCGACGGAGATGATGATGAGGAGGAGTTCCTTTTTCCATCGCGGCCAGTTGAGGGGGTCACGGGGTGACTCGGAGGGCTGCGGGACGAGGACGATGTCGGAGTTGCGGCCTTTGGCATGCTTGAGGGCGGAGGTATCGCGGCCTGCTCATGTTCAGATGTGGGAGAAGATGGAATGGATAAACAAGAGAACGGACCGTGATACTGGTGCTGCGCTCCTAGCATATCAGCCAGCAGCGCCGTGCCGGGCACATGCTGTAGATGGTGGTCTTCGAGGACACCGAGACCCATTTTCACGCGAGCAATTACAACACAGTAAGTTTGATGATCAAACCCGAGCTCAAACCCAGGTTTACACTTCAGAATCCACGGGCCTCACCCCTTTAAAGCATTGCAGATCGCACTCAAGCTCCTCGGGATGCAGCCAAGCGCAACTGCCGCCGTCCATGGCCCTGCGTCGCTCGGAACCTTGTCTCGCGCAGTGCTGTCCCAACCACATGCAGTAAGCGAGGCCATTGTGACAAGGATTAAGATATTTCCGCGTACTGTTGCAGAAGGATAAATTGCCCCACCCCCGCATCCTTCTCCGCAATCCTGGGAAAGACGGGGGCCCCACCCATTGCCGGGCCGGATAACGTTAACAGTGCAGGAAAGAGAGGCGCGGGGGGGATGTATCGTTACGATGTGTAAGGCTGACGGGTGTGGTCGCGCACTGTACGCAGGGTACCGGTTGAGATCGCTGGAATTGGATGATATCGAATGGAGCAAATGGTATGCTTTGGGGCGATTGAGCGAGGATGTGGCAATGGGAGGAGATGTGACTGCTGAA
This sequence comes from Pleoardoris graminearum, assembly GCA_030770415.1. Taxonomy (NCBI): domain Eukaryota; kingdom Fungi; phylum Ascomycota; class Dothideomycetes; order Pleosporales; family Didymosphaeriaceae; genus Pleoardoris; species Pleoardoris graminearum. The sequence continues at coordinate 256,981 of JASEKS010000081.1, read as the reverse complement.
GATGAGCCTAGGTAACGCTCGGTGGCATTATGCGAGTGAGCATGAGAGACTTTGTAGACAGACAAGAATGCCCGGTGCGCCGTGTGAACATACACAAGGACTTGCGCAAAATGGTGGCAAAACGAATATTGACACTGGACGTCGAGTCATTAATAGTGTTGATCTGAAGGAGTGGAGTATTGGAGAATTTTCCACCATTGAGTGTACTACCAAAGGTTAAAATATATACCTGTTTCAGGGTAAGCATGACGAAAGAAAAGTAGTATCCTTCTGTCTCTATGCGTACATGAGGCAACCGGGAGCCGTAGGCTTCTGGTCTTGGTGGCACTTGGCGGCACTATGAATGATAGCGGCGGCATCTACGGAACACCTTGAGGAAGCTTGCTAGCCATTGCTCTTTGCCCGTCACAGCAGCCGGCGGTCTCGCAGCTTTATTCCCTTACCTATACCCAGCTTCACTCGGACGTTACCTGGCAATGGCGAGCGAACCTGATCTACACAGGGCCATCTCGCTCAAACCGTCCCCGTTTCATGTGCATCCGCCGCAACCTTCGCGGGGGCCCAACCCCGCCCCACCGGCCACTGCCAGCACGCGTATTGGCGAATTCGACGGCTCTAGTACCGCCATCGAGCCCTCGCGGACCCTCGACGGCTCCGACGATACGCGTGTCCGCCATGTGCGAGGCTCCCACGACGTAGAGAGGCAGTCGCTGCCGCAGTACACGGCCGAGAACGACCCGTACCGCCTCGCCGACGCGCTGAAGCCCCGGGAAGCCCTCGCCCAGATCCGCGCAAACACGTCGCGGAAGCGCGATGGCTGCGGGCCCCTCACGCTCAACGCAAAGGCCACGCGCGCGCGCAAGCTGGAGCAGTTCTACGAGAGGCAGAACGAGAACATCGAGCGGCTGCTGAAGCCCGTCGACGACCATGTGCGCGACGCGAAGGAGGAGGAGGGCGCGAACCACCTCAAGTACAGAATCGCCGTCGTCGGGAGCTTCGCTGCGAACGTCATCCTGGCCGTGCTGCAGCTCTACGCCGCCGCGTCGTCCAGGTCGCTGTCGCTGTTCACCACCATGGCCGACTCGCTCTTCGACCCGCTGTCCAACCTGACGCTCATCATGTCCGCTCGCGCCGCGAAGCGCGTCGATGGGCGCAAGTTCCCCAGCGGCAAGGCGCGCATCGAGAACGCGGGCAACATCTTCTTCTGCTTCCTGATGATCACCGTCTCGGTCGTCATCGTCGTCGAGTCGATCCGCGAGATCGCAACCCACGAGAGCGGCAATGTTAACGGCTTCTACCTGCCCTCGGTGATTTCCGTCGCCATTGCGTTTGGCACAAAGTTCTCGCTGTTCCTGTACTGCTGGGCGATTCGCAACAAGTACAGCCAGGTGCGCATCCTGTGGGAAGACCACCGGAACGACCTGTTCATCAACGGGTTCGGTGTGCTTACCAGCGTGGGTGGTTCGAAGCTCATATGGTGGCTCGACCCTGCTGGCGCCATAGTCTTATCCACTCTAATCATCTTCCTCTGGTCGCGGACCGCCTATTCTGAGTTCCAACTGCTCATCGGAGTCACGGCGGACACGCCCACGCTGCAACTCATCACTTATATCTGCGAGTCTTCGCTTGAACACTTCGAATCGCCCCAGGCTAACTATATAACAGCGATGACACACTCGCCCTTCGTCAAGCAGATCGACACGGTGCGCGCTTACCACTCCGGTCCCCGTCTCATCGTCGAAGTCGACATCGTCATGGACCGGCAGGAGACTCTTCGGAGCACACACGATGTCGCCGAGGCATTGCAGATCAAGCTGGAGAGTCTGCCAAACGTCGAGCGCGCGTATGTGCACGTAGACTACGAGACGGACCACGCGCCTGAGCACTTCTTGAAGAAGGAGCTATAGAACCTTTGCACGGGAGAAGGCCGGTCCCTTGTTTGCTCTCGAGACGGGCCCGCAGCCTTGAGCGGCTCCCCGCGGGTGTGGGTAAGCAGGTCATCGGAATAACACCCAAGAAAGACCTGTTCCATTTGTATATTGCTTTTTGCATTGCTGCGGCTGGAGCGGCAATCTCGGAACGCGCTTTTGTTCCAACAGTGGCTGGTACACATGGTTGTATCACTTACCTCTCCCTATAGACATGTACACATCATAGACACTTGCTAGTGTTATTCGTACTATGTTGCTACCAGACTCGTCGATTCCAAGGCAGGATGCGGGGGTGGAAGGTTGATGTGCTACCCCACACTGGCGCCGTGGCGTCTCCCACGTGGTGTACCTCAACGAATGGCCACCTTCTCCGTCCCCTTCCGTGCACCATGATTCCTCCACACCAAGCTGGCTGCTCGCCGAGGAGCTGTCAGGTGCGGGATGCATGGCTGCGTCGCTACGCGTCATCGAGATGGCGCGGCAATGGCGAGATCGCATCCCGTCTTAACATCCATCTACTTGAACTGGGTTACGATCCTTCGCAATACCATCGGCACATTTGTTCGCCCATGGTCCTGATGCGATGACGTGAGTTCCGATGATGAGTCCTAATTTGCCCAGGAGCTTCTGGTCGCGCGTGGGGTTGCGAGAGGAAGACCACGAGGACTGTGTAAGAGCTATTGAGTCACTCTATCCCCGATATAATATAGCGGAGGTCCGGCATCAGGGGTACTGTTCGTTCACGGTGGCTGTGTCGCCCTCCGCGTCAGTCGAAGACGATGTAAATGACAGAGGGCACATTGTGCAAATACGTCCGAGACAGCACGCACTCGACATCGGCATCACGGATGTAGCGCGCAAAACCTATGGCGAGCTTGCACCGCGCGTGAGGATGTTGGAATGTGTGCTGCCTGGTGGCTTGCAGGCTGTTGCGATGGAGAGATTGGCCGGCGTACCGCTGTCGCAGACCGACCCTGAACGCGGGACGTGGGAGCAGCAAGTCACCTTGGTCCAGAGCTTTGCGAAGGCCGTCGCGATGGCCTGGCCTGCCTTTGGCTCAAACATGCCGCTGCGGTACGGCGCTCCTCCGCCTCGCAGCCAGATCTCCTAACGTACATAGGCGTACGCGCGCAGATACTCCCACCGAGGGCCAATGGCTAGAACAACAGTGCACCGGACGTGTAGGCGGAGTCCTCATACCCAAACTGCGCAAGCTCGCCGCGCACCTTCCCGGTAAAGCGCTGCGGGCAAAAGCGAGGGACACCCTCACACGCCTACTTGCCATCGAAGACTATCCCGTGGTGCTGAATCATGGCGACCTGATACCGAACAACATACTGGTCGATCCGGACTCGTGGGACGTGACCGGGTTGGTGGACTGGGCGGAGGCGGAGTGGCTTCCGTTTGGGACGTGTCTTTATGGGCTGGAGCATCTGCTCGGGGGTATAGCTCAACGAGATGGCAAGTTGCTTTGGGGGTATCGCAAAGGAAGCGAGCAGCTGAGAAGGATCTTCTGGGAGAGGCTGGGACGGGAGAGGTTCGAGGCGGGCACGCGGAGGGAGGACGTGGAGTGCATGAGAGACGTTGGGGTGTTGCTTTGGTATGGGTATGCGTGGGATGAGGGGGCAATTGACAGAGTTGTTAATGAGGTGGTGCGTCTCCGATGTTGTTGTTGTTTTTTCCCGAACGGATGCTGATATTGACATAGGACGATGCGGAGGAGGTTGCTTGTCTACGAGCATTCTTGAGTGCCACATGAGGGCCAATGCGACATAGAGGAGCTCTCACAATGGTTGGTATGGCGCTTTTCTTGACTTTCTCTGGTATGAATATCATGTTTGCCCCCCAGTGGCGATGTGTCGAATGTCCAGGATGTCTCCTTTCTGCGTCCTCCTGGTGAGCTACTGAGATCCCTTTGCAGTGGGGTATGCAATTGTGGTAACCGTGCGTCCAATTATCCTTCTGATCTATTGCATTAGCCCTCTTCAAATCGTTCCCGTCTTTTGATTGTACAGATGTAACGCGGCCAACCATCGTTTCTTGGACACGGTGGCCGCGACTTCCGTTTGTGGTCACTCACCTTGCACCTTCCTCAAGGTGTGACGCGGCCAAGACAACAACAAAAATTGACTCCTCATCGTGTTATTCGCCCTCCACGCCTTCTTTGTCTTCAATCTCACAGTATCTTCGCGCGATTCACTTCCCTGCTGTGTAGCGCTAATTGTGCAACCCTGTCTGTCGCACAACGGCTCGCTTCACTGTGGCACCACGGGGCAAAATCTGATTTCGAAAACAAGACACAAAATCTGCAAGAAACTGACATCAATGGCGAACGCCAGCAGTAACACGCCTCCTCCTATCGAGGGACCCATGAAGCCGGACCACAGTGGACTGGAAACCAACTGTCCACCTTCATCAAGAGTTGAGGAAGATACTGGACGTTCTGAACCGCCAGAAGGACCACCGCCAGCCAAATTCAGGCTCAAGCTACACAACAAGCCTCCAAAGCCAACATCAGACACTTCTGCGCCTCGCTGGTCTCGTCGAGCCAGCAAGAAGCTGATGGACCACCGGAGTGTATCTGCCACCATTAACCCACCGAAACAAGGAACGAACTCTAACCGCCAGCGAACTCTACATTCCCAGCTGGCAAGTTCGGTCCCTGTAGGCGGCGTACCTGCTCCGTCACAGCAGAACCCAGGTGTAGCTTCAAAGCACGTGGAGAGAAACTTGCGTAACAGCTCCGAGGACTCAATCTCTGTTTCAAAGCGTAACGATGCTTCCTTCAAGATCAATCCAGGAAATTTCGATGATCCTATCGATGTGGATGCACTGCCGTCACCACCGCCTTCGCACAGATTCGTCAATCGATCCGCTAATTACTACGCCCATCTGCCCCTACAGTACAGGCCTTCCAGACCAAACATGCTTCCAGTACTGTTTACACCCAATGGGGCTGAGATACTCTCTGGGAAGGTGTCCGGCCACCAGAGCCACGATATCTACAGGAGTTACATCAACAGGAGAGATGCGCCTGCACCGCCAGGGTTCGCAGAAAACTGCGCCAAACTCAGTGCAGAGATTTCTGCGGGCAGACCACGATCAAGTCAGCCCCCACACGACATGAACATGCATCCAGCTTACATGAATGGGCACGCAAATGGTCTCCTAGCTAGGCAGCAGTATGCAGTGCCCTTGCAGAAGCGATGCCAGAGTTATCCTCACGATTACAGGGCGTATACTCATTCCTACCACACCTCTGTACATGGCCACCCAATCTCCCCCGTCCTGAACGAAGAGCATCTTCGGCAGCGAGCAGTACAGTTCGTACTCGACCATTCACGTCCACGCCCACGCAAGCACCGGCTCTCCGATGACCCCGACGAGACCTCGAGCTCGGAGTATGAGGGCGACGGCAAAAAGGCCAAGAAGAGGAAGAAGCCCGACGTTTCCCCGCCTGCAGATGGCCCTACGACACCATGTCAACCGTCAGAGGAAGTGGCGGTGCGCACACCTAGCACAGGCGTGTCTGAGGACAACATTTTCGACCGGAACCTGAACCTCACCGAGTTGGTCGAGCACACCCAGTTGATGACTGCACTGTTGATGACATATCCGCGATCGGCTGATCAGAAGGGTCTGCGAGACGACATTGCGATGCTGGCTACCGTGGCCGACAAGCGGTTGGTGAGCTGGGTTTCTGCGGAGAACGGATTCGATGAGGAAACGCGGCAGCGGCTCACTTCGGCTGCTACACCTTCCGCAAACTTCGCTGGGTTGGCCACTGGGAATATCGATGATAGGATGAAGAGGATTGCTGACATAGCAACGGAGGCGGCAGAGGCACAGAAGAAACAGCAGGACGACGAGGTTAGAAGGTACCTGTTTGGTGAATCAAAGGTTGGAGGCAAAGAGTGTGCTCAAGGTACCGTAGTACAGGATGCCTGTGGGGCTGGTGTGAAGGGGAGCGGTAGTGCCAGGAATGACTCAGCGATTGAAGTGAGCAAGACTGCTGTTGCTGTCACTGATAGGGTTGCCGTGGACGAGGTAGCATAAGGTCGACGAGAAGTTGGAGGAGGGAAGCACAGTGATCAAAAGTGGGAACGGAGATGTGCAATGCAGACGATGGGTGAGCTTGTGACTCTCGTAGAGATTGGCGGATAGGTCGATAAAGCAACAGCTAGTTGAAATTTGGGGCCTTGAGCGTCAAAAACTGTGTAGAGATCATCTCCATCCACTTCCGTGCCATTACACTTTCCCCTGCCCGCGGTGATGTTGGTGGTTGCAGCGCATGTCTCACTCGACAAGTGCTTGGTACTGGCCGAAAACAGGGATAATCATGCGTGATGCTGTGTTGCGTCATGCACAAGCAGGCCAGTTGCGTCTCCAGCAAACCTGGGAAACCTTTTTCGTGTTTGACCAGAACTTGGCCGCCTTATGCATCGCGCCTCGCTTAAGGGAGCTGCCGCATGCTGTTTTAGGTTGCGCGGGCAACATGCTGCCGTCATTGCTCGCTTTTCTTTGAACATAGTCACAGGAGAATCTCAACCTGCGCCGTCTTCTCGCACACGGCTTGTCGCGTTGCTCGGGCGCGTGCACGCAGCTCTCCGCCATGGACCATTCTCGGGCGGCGAGCCCAGCCGCGTCGCCACGTTACCGCGCGTCAACAAACAACCAGGACGCGACGCTGCTTTCCGCGTCACTCCAGCGCATGTCGCTGCACGCAACCACGGCAAACATGCCCAGGCCTACCGTGGGCACCCCGAAGAGAGCGTCGAGTGTCATGAGCATGCGCAGGTCCGAGTCGCCTGCGCTGGGCAGGTTTGCTGGTCCCGCGAGGCACAATATATGAACCGGAAAGCTGACCATCCCAGGAAATCGTCCACCACGTCGCTGCGCAGCGGCGTTGCCCCCAGCCCCCGCCGAGGCTCCTTCGCACCCAACATGCCCTCGTCACCGCTCGCCGCCCCGCCCGAGCAGAAGCGCCCGCCCCGTGCATGCGACATCGCCGAGGAGTGCTTCAGGAAGGAACTTGCCCGGCATGAAGGCATGGCAGGCGCTGCCCATGCAGGCACCATCGTCATCATACATGATCAGTGCTACGGCCACCGGTATGCGCGCCCGAAGACCACCAAGGCAACCCTGGCTACCATCATGGAGCGGCCAGAGCGACTGGTAGCGAGCGTCCGGGGCATAGCGACCGCCTATGTGCGGCTAGGGGAGCGACACATGGAGGGCAGCAATCCTCTGCGCCCGAATCAGAATGCGCCCGAGCGCATACCCTTCAAGATTCGCAAGACCGCACGCATGGTTCCTTTGGATGCGCAGGTCGTGACAAACGTACACGGCACGAAGTGGATGGAAGAGCTGACCAGTCTATGTGAGAACGCCGGCCAGAAGCTTGCGACTACGGGCAAAGAGCTTGCCCGGGACCCGCCCACCGTGCCGGGACAGCCGCCGAAGGAGGCCTTCCATCCCATGGATCTTTATCTTTCCTCCGAGTCCCTGAACGCGTTACAAGGGGCGCTGGGTGGGGTCCTGGACGCCGTGGACGCCGTGTTCCAAGGCTCCAGCCTGGACAACGGCGTCTCTCGCGCTTTCGTCTGCATTCGGCCGCCCGGCCATCACTGCTCTGCCGAGTGGCCGTCCGGCTTCTGCTGGCTGAACAACGTGCATATCGGAATCGAACACGCCATGACCAACTACGGGCTTACCCACGCGGCCATTATCGACTTTGACCTACATCACGGAGACGGCTCGCAAGACATAACGTGGGACCGAAACAAGAAAGTACAAGGGATGCACAAGAACACGCCGCATTGGAAGAAGACTTCGATTGGCTACTTCAGCTTGCATGATATCAACTCGTTCCCCTGCGAAGATGGCGATGACGACAAGGTGCAAGCAGCTAGTCTGTGCATCGACAACGCTCATGGCCAGTCGATATGGAATATCCATTTGGAGTCCTGGTCTACGATTGATGAGTTTTGGCAGATATATGAAGAGAAATACCTGCTTCTGCTTCAGAAGGCGCGGAAATACCTGGTGCATCACACGAACCGTTTGCGCAAGTCTCCCGCCCATCCTACGCCAAAAGCCGCCATATTCCTGTCTGCTGGATTTGATGCGAGCGAACATGAGACGGGAGGCATGCAGCGCCACGCCGTCAACGTCCCTACAGAGTTCTACGCCCGTTTCACGCGGGATGTTGTGCGTCTTGCCGAGGAGATCGATACCGGCGTAGACGGCCGTATTATCTCCGTCCTCGAAGGTGGATACAGCGATAGGGCTTTATCCAGTGGGGTCTTGAGCCATCTCTGTGGCCTTTGCGATGGCCAGGTATTTACTGACGTTACGCCCATCTCGAGGCTTGCCCTGAACATGTCCCAACGGACGAACGGCGTGGACACGCCTGAGGACGTTCTCATGAGCTACGGAGAGCCTGGGTTGACTCCGGTCACCTACGACCCGCTCTGGTGGGCTGAATCGCGCCTCTTGGAGCTTGAGAATCTGGTTACGCCGCCACCAAACACGATGCCGAAGAAGGTGCGAACAGGGCCTCCGGCGCACTTCTCGTCGCCCACTCAGTCGTTCACGGCTAAGGTCGTGGATCCGTCAAAGCTTCAGCGCAGCTTGTCTGGAAGGTATGTTAATCATTTTAGGATGTTATGTTGCCCTGGGATACCCATTAGCGTAGCCGAACCAATGGAAAAGTTGACTTCGTTGACATTAAACGTGCAGATACACACCCTCACGCTCAGCTTCCCCAGGTAAGCCTCACCCCCTCAGCCAACAACACCTGGGCAAAATGATTGGGCGATACGTAAAGACGCGGCCATGTCTCTGCGGCCTGGATCTTGCCTGCGTCTTTTGATTATTTACAATAACGGGGGCCGGAATACTGACATATGCAGTTCCCCCGCCTCCTCCGCCTGAGGTCGACTGGGCCACCGCGGCCCACGCACTTAGCAAGCTGCTCATACCAGCCGACAGGCAGACCAGGAGTCACAAGTTCGAGGAGCTGACCGAACCAAAAATCAAGAAAGAGAAACCCGCACCGGCCTTGGCGTCTGTTCATGTTGATCCATCTGGCCGTCAATTGCGCGGCAGGAAGCCCATTACGTCTTATGCTGATGACACTTCAGATGATGAGTCCGTACGGGCTGCGTCAAGAGCAAGCCGCCGTCAGACCATTGCAGATTTCCTTCCGGTCGAGCCTGAACCTAAGCAGCGCACCGCGTCCAGGCGTATGAGCGTTGCCTCGAGTGTAGGCTCTACTGAGAGTCGCAGTGCTAGCCGTTCCTCGGGTGTGGTTCCCAGACGTAGTGCTACCCCTGCTTTGGCGTCATCGGGCGTACCAGTGAAGAAGACCAGAGCACCGAGCGCAGCAGCGGCGGCTCGTGTTCCCAAGGCCCGCCCTCCCGTTCCGCGTGTACCGCCCAACTACCTGAACAAGACTACTTCGACCGAAAAAGAGAAGGAAAACGAGATCGATCAACTCGCCTCTCGTGTGCAACGCGTAAAGCTGAACATGCCATCTAAAGAGGAGCACGATGCGAAGGAGAAGGCGAAGGAGGCGGAGAAGAAAGCGAAGACGACACGGAAGCCGCCTGCTCCTAGGACGACTAAACCTGCTGTAAAGAAGGCCCCCGGGCGGGCACCGAAGGCCACGAAAGCAGTGTCCCCTTCAGGACAAACCGAACTTGCACCCGTTTCCGCACTGGAGGCACCGAAGAGGGAGGTCGCAGCCAAAGCACCTCTAGAACAACCCCAGCCAATTGTGGAAGAGGCCACATCTTCAGTAATTGAGCAACCCAACGGTGTAATCAACAGCCACCAAGGAAACACTATCGTATCTCCTCGCCAGTCTACCGGCGTTCTCGAACCTCCTACCGAGCTCATGGAAATGGCCATAACTCCTGAACAACTGCCAGTACCGCCGTTTGTCGAAGTACAAGCAGAATCAGTCCCCCTGACTACCTCTCCGCCTCGTCCCGACACGCCCCCTCCTCCGCCACCATCTAGTATCCCACAGTTCGTCAACTGCAACGCTCAGAACTTTGGAACAGCGCAACCGCTTTCGGAGATCCATGGACAGGCTGCGCTACAATGGCTACCTCCGACAACTGGTGGGGCTGCTCCCGCACCTGCTCCTGCGCCAATGACAACGCACACAGCTCGTCCGACTTCCCCGGCAGGCACGCGGGGAACGCTGCCTGTGTTCACGTCAAGTGGACCAATCCCTTTCGCACCACGATCGAACGGTACTATTTTCATGCCACCAGCGCCAAAGCCCAAGGCCGAAGCGGAGAAGGATATCTGGGAGGTTCCTGAGACGCCGGCGCGCTGACGCGTTGTTGTCGCTGTATTGGATTTTATTGTTCGACCTGACGTTGTATTGTTGCATCTTGAGCCAACTCGATGTCGCGAGTCAGCTGTTCTTGCTGCCTGGAAACGCTAGGCGATCTGGCTTTTGTTTTGCTTCTCACTTCATTTGTATCATGGATTCTAGGGTCTGATAGATTTTTTTCATTCGTGATACCCGCCTACATGGCTTGCTGGAGATTTTGTCGGAGTTAGCCCTTTTGTAGGAATGGATTTGGTTTTTGCTTTCTTTTATACAAGTCTTCCTGGTATACCTCACTGTGGCTTCCATCTGCGGATCTTGTTCTACCTGAGTATGCATGTTGTCTATTGTGCGTGTATCCCTCGCGTGCTTGTCGGCTGCCTAGGGTCGTCTGCTACAAGGCTGCCGTGGCGAGTTGCATTATAGCAAGGGGTTTGTATTGTCGGCGCGGGCGACCTTCTCGCATCAACAAGGGCAAGTACAATTGAGAGTGTCCACAATAGAATAGGCGGCAGGGCGGACGTCGGAACGGACTTGGGATGAATTTTTTTTGTTTATATACCCCCTTTCCTCCACGTCTTCTTTTCCCTCAACTCGACAACAACTTTCAACTTCAACTTCAACTCTATCAACTCTCAGCTTCAACTCCCAACTTCAACTTCTATCAACCCCCACCTTCCTTATCAACCACTTCTACATCACGCCAACAAAAACACATCAGCTCTAAAAGCTAACACCTCTTCAGAGACACCAAAAATGTCGCTCCCGTCCAAGACTGGGTTTCTCCGCACGGAAATGCGTACCCTCCCTGACGGCCACCCCGGCGACGGCTCGCGCCGCTGCCGCCTCTGCGGGCGCGAATTTACCACCTTGGCCTCTAGATTCGACCCGCGCGCCCGGACGCAGATCCGCTGCGGGCACGTCTTCTGCAAGGTGTGCATCGCCGACCACGTAAACGAGACCACGCAGGAGCACCACAATAAATGCCCAATCTGCCTTAGGCAGTTGTTTGTGAAGGAGCCGGAGACGAGCAGCGATGATGACGAGAGCAGGGCGTACCGCACTACTCACAAGCAAGCGGCCCGCCGCACCACTGTCGCGGACAATGCTGGCCATCGTAGTGAGCGGCGAGGAGAGTCAAGCTACGCTCATGGCCGTGATTCTGATGCTCGCGATGCGCGTCGAGGGCCGGCGCGCTACCCGCCGCAGCCTACGGTGCACACGGCTACGCCGTCGGAGGACTCGCAGTACGTGCACCGTTCACGGCACGAGGCCGAGCGGTCATCGCGCTCTCTTCAAGGCCAGTATAGCTCCGCCAACGCCTCTTCTTCCCGCCGTGAGCCCGACCGCCCATCTGCGTCTCGCCGCGAGCCAGAGCGCCCGTCCAACCACCGTGAAGCACCTCAAGGCAACCCAGGCCAGAACCCCGAGTCCTCCCGGCAGACCAACACCTCTTCCTCCCGCCGCGAGCAGGAGCGCCCGTCCAGCCGTCGTGCAGCACCGCCGCCTCCCCCAGGCTTTATCAACCCTCCTCATCCACCCTTTGCCACCGCACCCTTTCCCACCGCGCCGCCAGCGCACCCAGGCCATGCTAACCGCCGACAGGCTCCGCCGCCGACCCGTCCTACCTTCAGCCGACCCGCTCCACCCGAGCATTTTGTGGCCTTCGTCGACACGCGGCACAACCCCAATGTGATCACGCCGCAACAGCGTCCCTACGAGGAGGAGCGCCGTAGGCGCTACCTCGCTCGCTCGCAGCAGCCGCCGTCCTGAGCGGCTGCACCAAGCGCTGGGTTGTACCGACATTTTCTTTCTTTCTTTCTTTCTTTCTTTCTAGTTTTGGTTCTGGTTCTGTTTCTTTAGGGTCTCTCATGTACGCGGGGTTCGCTTGAGCATGAGTATGCTCCGGCGTAACACGCGTTGAAGCATATCGGGGTCTCTTTTCTATTGTTTGTTACTGTTTCGGTATATAGTTTGCTGGTTCTTTCTGGGTTGTGTTTGGTCTCGCGTTCTTGTGGGTGGGTTGTACGACGAGTAGTTTCTAGATAGTTTTTGCGACAATGTACTTATACTGTATTTTTACAGCGTGTGGCCTTATGCTTGTGATTGTGAGAGTGCTAAAGTGATTGATCAGGTTGAGCAAAGACGGTCTAGGTATGACTGTGGTTCCTACCTTGAGAACTGTCACCGTACCTCGTACACATGCCGCTGGGGACTTGAGCAAGTGCATGAAGGTTCACCTCATCATACCACAAAAGGATCGAGGACCTAGCAGTAGGTTACGCGTCCCAAGTAGGGAACGATTGGTATCAATGATATACTTCATACATTAGTCACTACAGGCCCCTTTCGAACTGCAAAGCACCGAAGTGTTCTGGTCGGAGATCATACACGCATGTGAGACTTTGTCCAACCCACCTAGATACGCCAGACCGCAATGTGATGACAACAACCGCAAGAATACCATGCAGTTAGAAGGCATACAAGCCACGCATATTCCAAATCGCTTCGTCCACCATCTCACTCGTCCAGCTACCCTGCAATTGTCCCACGATGCCCTCTCGCTTATCCCGGTTCAAAACCAGGAACCGTTCGATCAAATCGCCGTCAATCACGCTCTTGACGGGAATGTAGTAGCTCCGATACGCAAGGTGATCCCTTCCGCTCAATGGCTTATCGTCATTTCTGAGCTGCAACTCAAGCTGTTGGAACATCTTATGTTGACGACGCGATGAGAAGGGAATAAGCGCGCCCAGGGTACCTTGTATGCCCGACCAGAAGATGACACGCTCACCGCCAGAGATGAGGTTGGTCCGCTGGATGGACGTAGGGATATCGTTTGTGAAGTAGTGGGCGACCGATTCGAGACGGTTCGGCGCGCCAGCCAGGTAGGCCTTGTCCTGTGTGAGGTTAAGCCCGTCTGGTGATTCATCAGCAGCTTCTGACACCTTGGCTGGGCATCGCACAATCCAGATATTGCCGAACTTGTCGCCACCAACCGTGGTCTCGTAGTCCAGCATCTCCGAGCAAGTAGTGTGGCGAGCTACCGTGTCATCGGCGAAAGGTATCAACCGGTTCGGGTGGACTTGGTCCTTGTGTACAACGTATGTGACCGACTGTGTCTGGTCGGAGACAATGATCCGGCTTCCTTGAGTTTTGAGATCAACAATCCGAGTAGTAACCGCGTTTGGCTGCATAGCTTTTCGAAGTAACGATCGCATGCCGCAGTCGTATAGGGCCAAATCTTTTCCAATACTGGCAAGGAGTTTGCCTTTGAATGCAAGCAGTGCAAGAGGGGGCTCCGACACGTCTGTCTCGTGCAAGAATGTAATTTGCCTTCCGTCGGGAGATACTTTGTAAAGCTGGATGGAGGCGCCAGTGTACTGAGTCGGCGTAAACCGTAGATCCTTGACGGTACCGACGCACAGGTACATGTCGTTCTCCCCCCGGCTCTCGAAATAGGCTAGGGCGACACTGACTGCTGACTTGTTGTCTTTCAACTCCAGCGACTGGACAACTTTTTTTTCGGTTACCGGATCCACGATTTGAATGCAAGATGCCCATCGACCTCGCGCCTTAGGATACCCAAAGGTTTTTGGATCCAGTTCATCGCCATAAGCATGGCCGTTCGTCATGGTCTCATCTCCATCGATATCCATCTTGGCGGCATCGGGATCGTTCTTTGCTGGCTTGGCTTGATCGATCAAAGTCTGGCGGATGTCGGCGCCGATGGTGTTGTGCTCGCTTTCGATGACGTAGAAGACGCCTTGATCAGGGTAGGATACAAATTTTCGAGGGGTATACCGAAGCGGTATAGGTTCGTACGTGGTGTTGTCGAGTAGATCATTAAATGTGAAAATACTATACTCACGTCAGCGTTGTTCAAATTATATAGTTGAAACCGACGAGAATGCGATGCTGTTGTCAGTAGGAACAATTGGAAAAATGCGTATAACCCTCATCATGTTCAGGGTAGTAGATGTCATCATACAGCAGGCGGGAAAACAGATCTAAGGCACGTACCGTAGCTCGTTGACATTCACACATATAATGCCTTTGAACGCCGAACCATCAAAATTCCAGGCCGACTTGAAAGGGATGTAGTTGAGAGGTGTCAGTTGGAGAACAGAGGCCCGTGGGTGTGTGTACGCCAACCACGGCCGCGAGGTCATTGCCACCACTGCAGGCTCACCAGCCGCCGTTACACGCGCAAAGGTGATAGGTTCCGTGCCGAGGAAACGTCTCCGCGTATCACCGATCTCACCAGTCATCTCGTCCAAGACAGACCGGATGTACACACCGCTACGCAAGCCAATATGTAAGAACTGGCTGTAACCCCGTGGTGATTTGTCGCGCATATAGTTGATGGTCAAATCGCTCGGTGGGGAGGAGAGACCTTGCACAGAAATGCTCCTGAGAATGTTGCCTTCTACGTCGGGAGCGAGGTTGTATATGCGGACGGTTTGATCGCTGCATCCCACCGCCATGAAATTCGCGCGGACGCTGCCTTCGGGAACTTCAGGTATGGCTATGCTGTTGATGGTAGAGTCCAACGTAATATCGTCGTCTTCAGCCATGGCCAGTGAACCGTCGGAGTCGCACTCGAAGTAAAGAATCTGGCCGGAGCTGAGGGCGATTGCGACTTGCCGGTTGTTGGCCGCGCAGGCGACAATAGTCCTGTGAGGAGGTGCCTCCCAATTCATAGTCTGTGGGCCATTACCCTCGGCGCTGTCTTGGGGGAATTGAAGACCCCGTATGTGTCGGATTCCCCTCGGATGGATTTGTATGATACAGTCTTCGCCAAATTGCTGAACGCCAAGGGTGCTCGATTCCTCGAAAAACCCATGGGCCTGAGCCTGTTCGACATCTTCACCAATCTTCAAGATCAACGTAGAGCTGGCCATGGAAAGGACGATGATCTGATCCTCTGTGTCTTCAACGTTCATCTTTGTCGTCCAGACGCCAATAGCATTTGCAGGAAGCGGAGATTCAATTAGGTCGAGGACCTCCAAGGCATTGCGAGTGGTACCAAACGTGCTCCGACCACCTGTACCACTGATAGTGTAGATTTGCGGCGCATCTTCAAGTGCGGGGTTTGCCACTTCCATATCCATTATAGGGTTCAGGCTTGGCAGCGTCTCCACAGGGGTCAAGTTGGTAAGGTCTCGAGGTTTGAAGAAAGGTGGGGCATATGCAGCCTGTGGGTCGACGGGAAACTGTTTGCTATCGAAGACGGGATCATCTGTGTCATCACCAAGCGATTCCAGCTCGTACACTATACGATCACCCGACTCGCATGCAAGATAGACGAAACCGGCTCGCAGGATGCAAATACTAGTGGCGATCGGGAGAGTGTCGAAATATTTGATCTTGATCTTCTCAACTGTGCCGTTATCATGGGCGATGTTGAGTTTGAACACGTCGCCGTCGTCTGTTTGCAGCAGGTAGAAAAAGTCGCCACCTTTCAGCATATACAGAGTTCCTGTAACAATGATTCGCTTGCGATTAGGATCCTCGGTCGCCCCTTCTCGACGCGGTATGGCCAGGCGGTGCATCTGTGACTGGTTGTTGAAGATACGGTGGTAGGTGATGTTGTCCTCGCCACAGCAGAGCACGCCGCTAGGCGCATTCTGCCCACCGGGAACGCGGAAAAGGGTATGTGCGGTGCGGTCAACAGGCTCGGACCATTTGCGTACAATGTGATTGAGGCCTAGGTCTAGCTCGTAGTAGACCAGCTCCTTTTGCAACTCTCCTACTGCCTCGCCAGAGGGGTCAGCTTCGGCAGCGGAATAGTCGAGCTCAAGGGCGGCGAACATGGGGTTGTCATACCCAACGTCCAAGCCGATGAGGCAATAGACCAGCGTCTGCGGCTTGTGCGCTTCTAGCGGAGACGAGATTGCGATGTCCGTCTGACCGCTGCGTGTAAGAATGTACACTAGCTTGTTCTTCTCGGTCGAGGCAATCATGATGGCACGCCCTTTCGGGTCGACGGCGAGGTATTCGCCCGGTATAACGCGGCGTATACCGGATTTGCCAAATGTCTCATAATGGATCGTCTTGAAGCGCTGTGGCTCGTTCTCGTATTCGTATGTGACGAGGCGCCCCGAGTCGCTGGTGATGACTATCAGGTCTAGATCTTGTTAGCGCATGTATTCATCAGATGCAATGGCTCCCCTACAAGCAGGAAAAGCGCCCCGCGCGTGGTGCTCGCAGCTGTTGCTGTCCCTTCGAATATCACTATCGAGCTTTTTGCGAGCGAACATGAGGCGAACGTACCTTTGTTTCCGCCGGCAAGCCTAAACTTGGCAATGCGCCTAATAATACCGAACAAGTCCTGCGAGTATATCTCCTGGAATCCTTTCTGCCGCCGTGAGACCTCGAAGATGGACAGGCGGGAGCCGTTGGCAGTCAAAATCTGCTGGCGCTGGTTGCCTATGAAGTCTCCCGTAATGGCGTCCTGTGTCGCCGACGGCTGCTTTACCGTCAAGGCGTACAGCGACATAGTCGAAAAGCTCGTCATGGCGGCGGACGTGGGCGCTGGCCCAGGCGACGTGACGGCGTGTCGAGCGCAGACGGATGGGCTTTAGGCACCCGAGCGCAATCGAGAACTCCGTGGTAGCGTATGACGCACGCTGGCGACTGGTGGCGCGTGCAAAGTCGAATTGGGGCGAGCGCTGCAACGACGTGTGCTGAGGCGCGGAGCAGTTGAAGAACTTGGAGCTCCCTCGGGCGGAACAACCTGCTCCGGCGCTTGCCGGATACGTGATAGCGCCATGGTCTCCAGACCGTGCAGCCAATCGACACTCGTCGCCCCGCCAAAAAAGTGAAGATATCTCGACCACCACCTCCGCCGCCTGGAATCGCTCGTTTTTGCTTGCATTTGGCCTCGTGCTCAAGTGCAAGTGCCGACGCCACCAGGATGAAGCGCAAGCTGGGTGCCCTCGAAAAGATCGACGCTGATTTGGCTGGCTTGCAGTACAAGGTGCGGAGAGACCCAGCCTCGTACTCTCAGGATTTTGAGCAGCAGTACCTCCAATATGCGTCCTTCCGAGACCTTCTCCTCCAAAATCCTTCCACGGCGGACTCAGGCCTAGTTCGCCTGAACAACCTGATTGATTTCATCGCACACTGCGCAGACTGCTATCCCAAGGCGACCGCACCATTTTCCGATGACCTGATCCAGATACTGTCTCAGCATCATGACGAGCTGCAGGCTGAACTGCGCGACAAGATGGTGGGAAGTTTGGTGCTGATGCGCAATAAGAACCTGATCGATTCTGCGGCGCTGCTGAACACGCTCTTTCCTATGCTCGTTTCCACGCGCAGCAAGTCGCTACGCGCACTCCTCTTTCAGAAGATTATCTCTGATCTCCGCTCAGCCAACGCCAACGCCACCAATCACCGCCTCAATCGCACTATACAGACGGTCCTTTTCAACCTGCTCACATCAGACCGCGAATCAACAAAGGGTCTATGGTCCGTGAAGATATGCCGCGAGTTGTGGAAGCGGCAAATATGGACGGATGCACGGGCAGTGGATGTAATGAAGGAAGCGTGTCTGTCGGACAACGAGAAGGTCATCACAGGCGGGGTGCGCTTCTTCCTCGGAGGCGACAAGGAGCGTGAGGAGGCAGCCGACGACTACAGCAGTGACGAAGAAATCGACATGGCGAAGCTTCGCCACCAAGTGGGCATCAACAAGAAGACGAAGAAGAAGGCAAGAGAGCTCAAGCAGGCTGCTGTGACTGTGAAGCGAAAGGAGCGTAAGAAGAATGCGCCGCATCCACTCAACTTCTCGGCCCTCCATCTCCTCCACGATCCGTACGTAACATCGAGGGACAAAGTGGGTATCTAAGACACCCGCAAGTCCTGTTGCCCCATCTGCTTGATCCACACTGACTTTGACCCTTTTAGTCAAGGCTTTGCAGAGACCCTCTTTTCCAAGCACGTCCAAAACTCTAAATCGAAGTTATCGCTCGAGTCCAAACTCCTCGTCCTGCAGTTAGTGTCACGCCTTGTCGGCCTACACTCGCTCTATATCCTATCGCTCTACTCATACCTCCTCAAATACCTTACTCCACGCCAGAGCTCCGTCACGACCTTCCTGGCCATCCTTGCACAGGCGACACACAATCTTGTACCTCCGGACGTGTTGGAGCCTCTAATTCAAAAAATCGCAAACGAATTCGTCAGCGAAGCATCTGCGTCTGAAGTCGCCGCCGCAGGTCTCAATGCTATCCGGGAGATATGTGCGCGTCAGCCTCTTGCCATGAACGACACGCTCCTACAAGATCTCGTGATGTACAGGAAAAGTAAGGATAAGGGCGTGCAGATGGCGGCTCGCGGGTTGCTCTCCTTGTATCGCGAAGTGGGCGCCGAGCTTTTAAAGAAGCGAGACAGAGGCAAAGACGCAACTATCGCCCTCCTCGCAGGCGGCGCCAAGGCGCAGCGTTTCGGCGAAGAAACTATCGGTGAGATCGAAGGCATTGACCTACTCGAAAAATGGAAGGAGGGAGAACGCCGCAAGAAGCGCGAAGCCGCTGGCTTGGACCCAGACGCCAGCGGAGACGACGAGGAGGAGGATGCCGAGAACTGGAAGAACTGGGACGTGGAGTCCGACGACAGCGATGACTCTGGCGGCTGGATCAACGTCGAGTCCGACGGTGAAGACATCAACATCAGTGACAGCGAGGACGAGAAAGTGAACGAACCGAGGGCCAAGAAGGCGAAACTTGCCAGCGAGGCACCCGGTCCCAGTGAGAACGGAAGCAAAGCCCAGAGCGAAGAACCCGTCCAGAAACAGATCAACAGACTCCTCACAACCACCATCCTCACCCCTGCGGACCTGAAACAGCTCCGCGCCCTCCAGGAATCCGCAGCCGTCAAATCGCAAATGCCGTCCTCCAAGCGCGCCGCGCTCCTCGCTGCCCGCCACGCCGACGACGCCATCACCGCAGAGACCATCGAAGCCGCTGCGGCGATTGGCAAGAAGTCCACGAAGGAGGAGAAGCTGGCGATGGCAAAGGGTGACCGGGAAGAGAAGCACCAGTCGACGACTGCGAAGCGCAAGGAGAAGAAGGAGGCGGCCGGCAAGAGCACGACGAACAAGGAGAAGGCGCGGAAGAAGAACTTCCTCATGACGTTGGGCAAGGCGAAGGGCAAGAACAAGAGGAGTTTGGTGGACATCAAGAAGACGATGAGAGGGCATATTGAGAGGAGTAAGCGGGGCGGGAGGAGAGGTAACAGGGGTTAGACGGCACGGTTCTAGAAATGATACCCATCTTCGATGATTGTGAGAGGAGGCTTACATGATGATGTGAGTAAGTCTACATGAGCTGTGCATGTTTGGCTGCACCGTAACGTATTGTACCACGAAAGGACCACATGATGTGACCCAGGTCCTGAAGTCCCTGTAATACGATGGAATTCCACCTGAGAACTCTGCCTCAAACCCTTCCGGTCCTGTTATCGTCATGAATCTTCCCCTCAGGCATCTAGTACGGTGGGTTCTGTCCATACCCTTGGCCGCCCTGGTATCCTTGATCCTGCCTGTAGCCTTGATCACGGCGCTCTCCAGAACCCTGATTTGACTCGGAACCCTGGCCGTGTTGGTACCCTTGATGGCTCTGGTAGCTGTGGCTGCCTCGATACTCATCATTTGGGGGATAGCTCTGGTGTTGCTGGTAGGCCTGATCGTAGCTTTGGGGCCGACTTGACTGATAATGCGGCGGCTGATATGGTTGCTGATACGGCTGCTCATATGGAGGAGCGTAGCCCTGACTCTGATGTTGCTGGGGCCGAGAGCCTTGGCACGGTTCCGGTCTATCATGCGTATACTCTTGGTGATGCTGAGCCTGCGGCGGCCGATTGAGCTGCTGGTCGTGATGCATCTGCCCTCCCTGTGTTGACTGGCCTAGTTGCATGCCAGCAGTTGGCGCGCCCACACTAACGCCCTCATTGCCGATGTCATCCGGCACCGTAATCTTCACATCGGGCAGATATTTCTGCACCTTCGCCTCCACCATGTTCTGGACGAACACCCAGCTCTCGCGCTCGAGCTTGCGATGTCCACCGTTGACCACACCCAGGATACTCTCCCGCAAGCTCTCTTGTACCTTCCTCACTAGGTCCCTGATCTTGCTGAGAAGCTTCGCCTTGATATCATCTCCGAAGCCGCGGTCAGCGTGCGATCCAGCGTCGCGGTCGAGCTGCTCGTCAAACGGGTTCCCGCCGAGGATCTTTTCCAGGGGCCGCTGGAACTGGTCGGGGAGCAACTCGAAGAGCTCGCGCTCGATGGCGCCCAGAATCTTACGGAACTCTAGACGGACCTCGCGGTGGACTTTGGCAAGGCCGGTGCTGAGTTTGTCGCTTATGACGCGAGAGAAGCCTCCGCCATGCTCCTCTTTATCTTGTGCGCGATGGCCCGCTTCCCTAGGCGACTCTTCGTTTGAGTGCTTCTTGCTTCCAAACAGACCGCCGATGCCCTTGACGATGTCCTTGACCTGGTCCTCGATCTCGGCCTTCGCGCCCTCGCCCAGGTCCCGACTGCTCGTGTTACCCCGGAGCCAGCGCTTGATGTGGTCCAACGCAATGCGCGTGAACTGCTCCGCAATGGGGGTGTGCTGCTCCCGAAGCTTCGCGCCGACTTTGTCCTTGATCTCGGGGCTGATGAGGCGCGCTTTCTCTTCAGGGTTGCGGGATGCGTCTTTGACAGTGTTGCTTATCACACCGAGAAGGCCGTCAACCTGCACTCCCACCCCGCTTGAATTGTTCCTCTTGCCGTCGTCCAGGTGGTCCTGCACAACATCTACGGCATTCAGTGCAGAAGCGAGGAACCCTGCCGGACCACCTTCCCCGCGAGCCTGCACGTCTCCTGGACTTTTTCCACCTTCGGTAAGATTGAATATGTCACGCAAGTCATCCGCGGCTTCATCGGAGATGTTGCCAAAGCTGCGCGTCAACTTGGCGATTTCGTCGGCGAATGGGAGAGCTTGGCCGCCGTAAGAATCCGGTGCCGCGTCGTTCAAGTTACCCCTCTTTCCTCCATCTCCTGAATCCTTGAAAAGGGAACGGAAGGCATCGATGACCTTGTCCTCGAGGCTATCGATGGTCTTCTGCTGGAAGACGTCGAGCTCGGCGGCGATGCGGGGCTGGATCTGTGGGGCGAGCGAATCCACGTATTCGTCCACTCGCTTGAAGACAACCTCCATGGCCAGAGAGATTCGAGAGCGAACTCTTCGATCAATTCACCGGTGGCTGTGCGTTGTTAATGTGGCGTGTGAGGATCCAGAGACGATGAGTGGTGGGGTTAGGACGATGGCACCAGGACATAAACAGGCCGCCAAGAACGTGCTGGTGGGGTCCCTCGAAGAAGGAAGGGGCACCTGCAATCCACCTGTCATTTTTGCGGCATGTAGCCCAAGTTACCCTCGCGTACATAATGCGTAGCCGCCTGCTAAGAGTCATTTTTTAGACGACAAGTAGACTTGACATCGCTGCAGTATTAGTACATTGTATACCATGGATATCTATATATTACCTAGGTAGCTCAGGTCAACTGAGCCCGCAAGCTCCATCTATGTGCTAGAGAAGAGATCGCATTGTCATGACCCCATATGCAAACAAATGCTCAAAGCAAGGACGCCTGAAATGCGATGCTCGTCAAGCTTCCCATACATATCTTACACATTCCCACTCCAACACTACCTCAGTCATCGTCGTCTCCGCTCTCTTCCTCGTCATCCTCTCGCTTCTTGAATTCCTTCTTCTTTCGATCGCCCTTCTTGGACTTTAGTTCTCTTTCCCATAGCTTGTTGCCAGCATCTTTATCGAGACCAGGGAAGACGAGGTCAAACACTTCGTGGTACCATGAGACGGGCCGGCCTTCGATGCCCACTTTGATGTTCTGCGAAAATCGTTAGCAAATGCCCTTACATGGAAATGTTCGGTAGAAACGTACCTCAGGCAGCTCAAGCCAATCCGACATGTTGTCGGCAGGGAAGATAACCGTGCTTGCACCCGCTCGTCTCGCTGCTACCGTCTTTTCTCTTAGTCCGCCTATCCTCAACACTTTACCCGTCACTGTGAGCTCTCCAGTCATTGCCACACCTTCCTTGACCTTAGCGTTGAGTGCGAGACTTAGCAAACTCGTCGCCATTGTGATGCCGGCGCTAGGTCCGTCCTTGGGTGTTGCACCCTCCGGGCAGTGAAGATGTATTTGCGCATGTTCGAAAAACTTGTTCTTGGGAAATTCTCGCGCAAGCAGGCTCTTCGCAAAGGAGTAAGCAACGATCGTTGATTCCTTCATGACATTTTTTAGGGAACCGGTGCGCTCAAGGCCAGGAGATGTGTTCGCAGAAAGGGCCTTCTCTAGGATCGACTCGACGTAGAGCGCAGCACCACCCATCGAGGTCCAGGCTAGACCCATAGCGACGCCAGGAGGAGCGACATCGTACAACCTGTCAGACGTGAATATAGGTGGCCCAACATAGTCCTTCAAGTTGTCCTTGTTGATGGATACGTGCACGCTGTCAGGTACCCGGAGTGCAACTCGCGGCTTCTCCGTTGTCTCGTTTGCGATATTCTCGGGCGTGTCCTTGACACCGGTCTCGTCTTTCTCAGCTTCTTGCTGTGCCGTCTTGCCCTCTTCCGTGAGAGCTTCTGATTCTGGGAAAGCCTCCTCGCCCAGATCAGTTACAATTTTCAGAGCGGACTTTCTGTAAACCTTCTCGATCTGCTTCTTGAGATTGCGAACGCCCGACTCGCGGCAATACTTGTTGATCAGCTCCACAATGGCGTCCTTCTCAAGGTTCACATCAGCTTCCTTGAGACCGTTGACCTCCTTTGCTTGCGGTGCAAGGTAGCGTTCAGCGATCGCGATCTTCTCGTCTGCAACGTAGCCGGAGAGCTCGATCATTTCCATACGATCCAGCAACGGGCGAGGGATGGTGTCTGTCATGTTCGCAGTGCACACAAAAAGCACTTTGGACAGATCGACAGGCACATCGAGGTAGTGATCCAAGAAGCTGCTGTTCTGTTCGGGGTCAAGCAGCTCGAGCAATGCCGAGGAAGGATCTCCGTTATGACCGCGGCCAATTTTATCAACCTCGTCGATCAAGATCAGCGGGTTCTCTGTCTGGCACTTCTTAAGTGCTTGAATAATGCGACCCGGCAGGGCGCCAACATAGGTTCTTCGGTGTCCCTTGATCTCAGCGACATCTGACAGACCACCGACACTGAAGCGATAGTATTGTCGGTTCAGTGCTCGAGCGACGGACTTTCCGATCGAGGTTTTACCCACACCGGGGGGTCCGACCAAGCACAGAATCTTTCCTTCGACAGTACCACGAAGCTTGCCAACTGCAATAAATTCGAGAATTCGATCCTTGACATCCTTCAGACCGTAATGGTCCTCATCAAGCACCTCCCTCGCATGCTTGATGCCAAAGTTCTCGGCACTTCTTTGGCCCCATGGGAGTTGTGTGAGCCAGTCCAGGTAGTTGCGTGTGACATTGAATTCGGATGCGGCCGGTTCGAGGTGACCGAGCTTGCTGATCTCTTCGTCGAAGACCTTCTTAACAGCTTCGGGCATCGCCAACTTGCTCGCCTTCTCGTTGAACCTTTCGATGAGCTTATCCTTTCCGTCCGACTCGATGCCAAGCTCGCGCTTGATACCCTTCATCTGTTCCATAAGCCAGTATTCGCGCTGCTTCTTGTGGATCTTGTTTTCCACGTCCTTGACAATCTTCGATTGCAGTTCAGCATTCATGAGCTCCTTCTTGAGTACGATCAAGGCCTTGCTTAGTCGTTGTTCCACATTCATCTCCTGGAGTGCCTCCTGCAGTTCGTGCGAGTCTGCTTGCGCTACCGCAGCGGCAAAATCGGCCAGCTTGACCGGATCTTCGCCGACGTTCATGGTTGTCTGTACAGAGAAGGTCGAGATGTGATCGCGGAAGAGCGGGTTCAGGAGGGCGACGGCTTTGAACGTGTTCACAATCTCGCTGACGAGGGCCGGGATGACCTTGTTGTTCTTCATGTCGAATGGCTCCTCGGAGAGGTTCTCCACGTTTGCGATGCTGACATGCTTGCCCTTGAGGAACGAGGTTGCTTCGTAGTAGTGCGGCGCCTTGGCAGCAGCGTCCGCACTGTGCTCTTCGAAGCTGGCCACCACGTCGCCCTTGGACTGCTCACCCTCCGGCTCCTTTACAGCCGCTTCGTCCAGCGTGTTCTCTACTACGGATGCATCCTCAGCCGCGCTCCCATGAGGCTTGTCTGCACCGGGCGGCTTCAAGCCTGTCAACTTTATCCTGCGGTGGGGGTATAGCACGCATGTCATGGCGAAGTTGTCTTCAGCGCCGACTGGAAAGGCGCTTGTGACCTGGCAGAAAGTTCCTACGTCGTACACTTCGTTCGGGTCGTCGATGACGTCCTTGTCGGCCTCGTCGTCCTTGAGCAGGAAAGCACCGATGTACGGCTGCCCGCGCTTCACCATCTCGGCGATGGCTTGGCCGACTTCCCTGTTCCGTATGGTGATGGCCTTGTAGAAGCCAGGGAACAAGGGCCGTTTCCCAATGGGTATCGCCATGACCTGCGGATACACCTCTGGTATCGAGGGCTTCACCAGGGACCGTTCCGGCTGTTTGCGCTTCTTACCACTGCCATCGCCCCCCGACCCAGATGTGCCCTCTCCTGCTGAGCTGGCCTTCGCGTCGCTCGCTTTGGGTATCGGATCAGGTGTCTTGGTCTTCGCCTCGGCATCCTCAGCCTTGTCCTGTGCCTTGGGCTGCTTGTTCTGCTCCTCCTCCGTCGCTTCCTTGCCCTCCTCCTGCACGTCCGATAGCGTTTTCGGCTTCTGCTCCTTCTGTCTCTTTAGCGACGTCGAGAAGCTGCGCGAGGACAGCAATGCCGACGGTGGCGACGTGTATCTGCGCGGGCATCGTGCGAAGGACGCAGTGCATTGGGCGGGGAGGTAGGGCGGGGAAGCGCGCGAAGGGACGATTCGGGCTGTCGAGCGCGAAGCCTGGCGAAGAGCTGCCCGCCACGGCAGGTGCTGTCCGTGAAGCATCGCGTGTCCGACGACGGCGTAGGTGAATGCGCCGGCGGGTAGGCAATTGGCGGAGGTGGGGATGAGATGGGCACCCGCAATGCTCCTCGTGGTAGATCCGGAGTCGAGATCAGATGGGCGGGCGCAGCGTAAGAAGTCGCGGTGGTCGTGGCGGCGCGATGGTGATTAGCAACCTCGAAATCTTAGCGTCGCCAAAGCTCCGATAGCCCCGATTGTGGCCTCGGCCAGATTTCGCTGCTTCCTCGGCCATCGTCTTCTTGGTTCCTCCATCTCGAAAACATCAAGACCTTCTAATCCCACTTGGACTGTGTGATGTTCAAGTTGTTAGTTCCCTCGTGGCCAATTAATTCTATACCGTTTCATGGAGTGGATTGGCACCTGGTTCTCCATGATCCTATCTATGCCCAACTTCACTATCGATGGCCCTAGTTTAACTCAAAGGTAGCGGGCAGGATGAGAGCATCTGAAAATCCTTGTTCCATGATACCTTCCGATGCTAATTGCTCTTCTCCAAAGTCCTGAAGGGTAGCTGCTCCCGAGGTCACGTGCGATCCAACAGTCCAAGGTTGAAGGTCCCGAGGTTTCGGGCGTCCGAACTCAAGGCCCCGAGGCCGTACATGTCAGATACCTTCCAGTAGAACGTTTGCAAGCGATTCCTCTCCACCGCGAGCAGGCACAACTTCAGTGCTCCGACTCAGCAGCTTGGATCCGGGCCTCAAGCTCGACGACGCTGGACGGAACCATGCTTCAGCAGTCCCTCCAGCTCCTGACTAGTGCGTCTTAACGTCTCGATGACACCACCAGCTTCGAAAACGGGCGTATATTGCGCTTGTGCAACATGCTTGCATGATTGCGAACAGGTTTCTTAGCTGTCAACATAGCTTCACATGAACTGAAACTAGCGGCATGGTAAACCGCATTGGCAGCTATGTTCTCCTCAATGCAAAGCTGCCACTGCGAAATATTTTGCTGTCACGTTCCCCACATCCAAAATTCTGCTCTTCTCGCTTTGTGGCCTCGCCGTGATGTCGGCGAGCATGCAAAATGTGCCAGTTTTCGGCAATCTACGCTAGGACGACGTGGAACGGAGCGTCGGCGATGATCGACCCACCAACGTCGCCAGCAGTGGATGAGCCGCCGGACCATGGTGAGAAGATCGTCCCGAAACCATTTTGTGGATGTAGGTTACGGGGCCCGACACGTCGGCAACACGAACGTCATCGCGCTTTCCGCCACTAGAACGCTTGAAGAAAACTACAACACGAATGAGATCACCGTTCTGCTCACATCCCACAGCGATTTTATCTATTAAGTGACATTCGATACTATGCGCCGGTCTTGATACCCCGCCAATCGAGCATTGATGCACCTCAATCACGTAAGGATCCATCATAATCGCACGAAGGGAAGATGTCATCTCCAAGCTCTGATGAGCACAAAGGTAGGCAAGCTTCGAGCAGCAGATAATTCTTTGTTTGACTAGTGACCAGAAGAACAACGGCCGTTTGCATCAAAGTCTACGGGAGTTGGAGAGCATCCGGCGCACGGGCGCGACACCACTACTCGCACCATTGATGGAAAGGAAGTAGAGGTACTTGGCTGGGATGGCCCGGACGATCCAGAGAACCCGTAGGCCCGTGTCCAGAAACTGTTTCCAATATCTTACTGATTAATCGGCAGATTCAACTGGTCGACGAAGTACAAGTGGCTCCTAACCGTGACCGTCTGCTTTATATCGATCCTCACCGGTCTTCCTGCTGGTTCATATGGCGCTGGCAACAGCTATTATTCCTCCCTGTTCAACGTCCAAAATGAACCTTTCCCGAACCTTTACTGGGCCACGTGCAGTTGGAACGTCGGAGCGGCTCTGTTTCCCCTTGTGTTCGTCCCCTTGACGGAAAATACGGGCCGCATGCCTGGCTACTTTGTGAGTATTGACCTTGTTCAACGTGTGCATACCTGACATAGAGAAGGTCGCCTATATTATATTTGAGCTCTTTTTGTTCGGCTCGGCGTTCGCAGACAACTTTGCCACTCTCGTCGTGACTAGGTTTTTCGGTGGTGGTGCTTCTTCTGTGTCTATCAATATCGTAGGAGGCAGCATCTCGGATGTGTGGAGAGGTGACAAAGCTCGAAGTTTACCCATGTCACTTTTTGGCTTTACCAGTGTGGCTGGAATTGCCCTTGGACCGTTCATTGGAAGCGCCATCGTACAAATACGCAAGCCGAACATTGGTCTGGAAGCACCATGGAGATGGTAAGCTTAAACTTTATCCATGCTTGGACTTCGCTAAAAATCCAGGATCTACTATATTCAGATCATCTATAATGCTGCATTGATCCCAATCTTCTACCTCATCCTCAAGGAGACACGCGGCGACGTCATCCTCCAGAAGCGTGCCAAGAAACTCCGCAAACAAACCGGACGCCCCATTTACACCGAGTCCGAGCTGGAGAAAGCCTCCATCGTCGAGCTCCTCAAGATTTCGTTTATGCGACCGACGAAGATGCTGCTCACAGAGCACGTCGTTACCTTCTTCACCCTCTGGATCAGCTTCGCATGGGGCATTCTCTTTCTCTTCTTCTCTTCGGTCGTGCAAACCTTCAGTGCGAACTATGGCTTCGGCATCTTCCAGACCGGCCTAATCCAGCTTGCGATCACAGTCGGCGCTCTGATCGGGACACTGATTAATCCTTTTCAGGACTGGATGTACCTCCGCACCGCGTCTAAGAATCCTGAAAGGCCTGATAAGCCCATTCCTGAAGGACGCCTGTACACCAGTATACCGGGTTCCATTCTCTTCACTGCCGGGCTCTTCATGTACGGCTGGAGCTCCATGCCAGATGTCCACTGGATTGTCCCCACGATTGGCGTGTGCATTGTCGGGGTCGGTATTTACAGTATATACATGGGCGTTGTGAACTACCTCACCGATGCCTACGAAAAGTATGCTGCGTCCGCCCTCTCAGCCGCTTCCCTTGGACGGAACACTTTTGGTGCCTTTTTGCCGTTGGCTTCCTACTCCCTTTTCAACAACTTGGGGTTTGGCTGGGCGGGTACGCTGCTCGGCTTCATTGGCGCAGCGCTCAGTTTCGTGCCTATTGTGCTGCTGTATAAGGGAAGGGAGATTCGTGCGAGGAGCCCGTTCATGCTGGACTCTACGTTCGACGAAGAAGAAGCGTCCGGTAGGAAGGGTAGTGTTGGGAAGAAAGAGAGTTTTGGACCAGCAGGTGTAGCGGGTGGACCGCCTGGTGCGGCTGGAGACGAGGCGGTGTGAGGTGGTGCGCTGGTATCATGAATGGCGAAAGGCGTTATTCAATCTTGATAGACATGCTCGCGTTTCTTCGTAGCGAATTGGCTCAGCAAACGGGGCTATTAACTTTTGGTTACCGTATCACATATCCTGCATTCACTTGAAGTACACAACGCTACCAAAGTGGGTTGCTGTGAGGGTGACCTGCCCTCATTGAGAACACTGCCTAGCGACCATCCAAATCGTCAAGTGCCTAGCAACCTCGATGCTGTTCAAATAAATGCATCCCAATCTCGGTCCATGTCCAGGCCATACTGCCATTCCGTAGCCCTTACAACTTGTCCCATTCCTGCCTTCACCAACCCTCTCAGATGTGGATATCCGACAACTTGAACCCACTCTTGACCTGCTTCTGAAACACCCCATTCAGGTTATATCTCCTCGCCACCTTCTTCAAAGTCTCCGTGCTCTTCCTCCCATACCCCTCAAACACCCTCTGCCAATTCGCCGCGTGATTCAAATACACACTCACTCAGCGCGCCTTCCTCCCTCGCAACATGCTCAACCTCCGCCGTGAACTTCTTCCACTCCTGCTCCACCGCTTTCTCCACGCTGCCTTCGACATGACCGAACGATATGAACATGTTCACGAGGTCCTTCTCGGGATGCTCCCATGGCTCAAACCCCAGACTGTTCCCCGCCTTGGCTGCTGGTGCTGCCTGGAAGAGAAGCATAATAGGGGGATTTGCCCCCGCGGCACTGCGGAGTGAGGTCGAGCGCGCGGGCGCGGAAGTGCGCGTTGATGCGGTGGAAAATTGTGGGCGTGACGCCGACGTGGCTCGACTAGTGCATGCTGTGACGCCTCGCTCAGCTGAAATCTACACGGCCTTGACGGAGGTAAACCAACTTACTAGGTGTCCGGCGTCACTTCCGGCTCGTAGATTGTCTGGTTCGCGAAGAAGCCCGCTGTGTTGTTCTGGATGTCGTGGGACAGCTGCGGCGTTATCCTCTCGAATGCCTGCAGAGTGCTGTTACTGTATTTCTCTGGGCGGGCATGGTAGAGCGAAGCTGCATAGCTGAAGGCTTGCTGCTCGGCGTCGTAACTGAGAAACACCATAATGTGCGCGTGCTTATCGAATTTCGCGGGTCGCTTGTAGGAGGAGAATGTGTCGAGGACCTAGTTGCCGAGCGAGCCGTCGTAGCTGATCGTGCCGCCTGTGAGTAGGCCCTGATCGATGGTTTCTTGATCGAAGCGGACGACGACGCCAAAGTTGTTGGTACCGCCTTTGAGGGCCTGGAAGAGGTCCGTGTTGGAGTGAGCCGTTGGCGAGGATGACATCGAAGTTTGTGACGGAGTCGCAGGCGTAGCCTTTATTTGAAGATTAATCTAAAGGTAGGGGTACAGAGTCAGCGCGATTCGTATAAGAATGGGGTGAAGGGACTAAAAAGGTGTCACAGTAGCTAATGTCTGAATAATTCAGACATGAGTAATGATAGAACGGCCACTATGTCCCCCAGTTATACGTACAGCCGATTCCATCTGTACAATGTGTGTTAGTAAATATGATGTCTGCAAGTATTTCGGGGTGGATGCTTAAACTACCTCCTGTTATGTACCCGCCAGTGCCGACTATTACTAGATCTAAGCTTTATCTAGAGCTAAAACTACCGGCGCCCTTAACTACTTTAACTAATATTATAACTTAAGAACGCCTTTAAGATACCTATAATTTAAAATTTTAGTTAATTTTTAATTATTTTATAAATCTATTATATTATATTTTTATTTTTATAATATTTTATTAATAAAGGTATATATATACTCCTCCTTTTTTGAAAACCCTTTTGGTCGCCCCGAGCCACCACAGCCACACTATTTGTTCGATTAGTATACAAATATATAATATTTTATTTTATTTTTTTAGTTAACGCTACCTTATAAACTTTTTTTATAAATTTATATTTTATAAAGTAAGGTTATTTTACTTACTATTTTTAATTTTTTTTTAATTATTACTATAGCTATTTATAGGTTAAAATTAATAACTTAAAAAACTTTTTTAAATATATATACTACGTATTTTTTTATTATTATATATATTTTCTATTTTTTACTATTTTTATTTATAACTTTAGTCTTCCTTTTAAGATTTACGTTAAAGTGTAAAAGGCTTTATACGATTGCTAGGATCTAGCGCGCGACTTGTTAGGTAATAGCTACCCTGTCGCCTACAACGTTGAGGCCGTGGGGCTTGACAGTGGTGTATACATTTTCCCACCGAACAACTACATCCATTGACACGGTGCGCTTGTCGCTGTTTACCTCCACAGCATTCAGTGCGGCGAGGTCAACGGTGATCCCGTGGTCAGTTCGCGAGACCTAGTCGCAGGTCAATATTATAGATCGCACTGGGTCGAAATTCCCACCTGGGTTCGTATTGTGCCGTCCACTTCGTACAGCAAACTCCGCAGATGGATACTTGACGAGGATTTTGACGGCCTTGGAAAAACCTTCGGCGAGCTGTGGGCCAACAATGCAGGTTGGCCGGAGCCGTGGCCCAACGTAGGCGTACGATTTAATCGATTGCTCGAATGCTACAGTGTTGGGGTAGTAGACAAGGTCTGGAAGTTCAGAATTAAGGGGTTTGCATGCTTGCTCTATCTTGCTGTAGTCGTAAGAAACAGTGACGGCGAAGAGAGAAGATAGCATGAAAAGAACATGTAGAATGCCCATATTGGTAATGCGATGCAATTGGAGCCAGAGTGAAAACAAATCTTCGGGTCGAGAAGCTCGAGGGACCATTTCACAGTTCGAACTGAGGCCAAACTGTGTAACCCCATTAGAACGCCTATCAGTCGGATTTCTTCGGTTAGAGGAAGAAGGAAAGGTGATGTTGCTCAACATGCTTGTGTTATCAACTGAAGAGCTGAAGGTGGGGTGAGAACAAATCATCGGCAAGTTATGGTAACACCGACTAGTGGATTATGACGGGCAAGCTACGTTGGCGACGGCACTTCCAGCGATGAACCGCTCGCAGCAGATTCTAGTCACAGCCTAACCTCCGAATCTTGAGACATGTTGAATGGTGGAGGGGGTGGCTTATGAGGCTTTTTCTCTAGCGTGCGGTCGTAATACTGCAGCAGCATTCCATGATGCACTCGCAGCTTCCAGCCACTGCAAAATTGGCGGTACGTATTTTATATGTCGGGCTATCTAGCCCCAAGACTCCAAGGTCCGCCGGTGAAAACTCCATCCGCCTGTGGTGTCCCAAGCATAGAACAAGTGAAAATCGATACCAGCATAGGCTATGGTACAAAGCAACCGTTCTGGTAACACCCCTAAAGTTGTCCCCAAGCCTTATCAGACGGCGCCGATCATCCGTGAGATAACGCGATGAAATCACGTTCTTGTTACGATTAAACGATCTCGGCCCATTGGTATAACGGCATCATACTTAGTATCGTCTCCTCGTGGTCCATAGCCCTGACCAATGGGTGACTCACGAAGCATTCTCCGACATTCTTGTATGTCCCATCGCCAACTGGTCGCAGCACCATAGGTCCATCATGTGCCGCAGGTCGGAAGACAACATCGCCCGCTTCCAGCTTGATGCAGTTAGGGCATACTCCAAGGCCAAAACCCGGCATGATGAAGAAGTTGAATGTTTTGGTGCCAATCCACGCTTTGCCCTTTTTCAACGACTCTTCTCGTGCCTCGTCCGACACGTTAGCGCCGTAAGCGGTAGCTTTCAATCGATGCTTCATGGAATCTGGCCATCTCTTGATGTCAAATGCGCCGGTCACCGCCTCCCACCACTTGGAAAAGGCGGCTTCATCATGTGTATTGAGTGCACGAGAGGTTTCAACGGACGCAACATCCTCAACATCTTCTCGAGAGGCACACAGCGCGGAAAAGTTGTTTTCCGCCATTAGTCTGACCAGAAACCAGATAAGACCGTGACCGACGGCGCCCTCCAGATCGATGCTAATGGTTCCATCTTCGAAGAACTCCGGTGTATGGATCGGCTCGCTAAGATCCGTGCTGTAGTCCAAGAGCTCATTGGTCGACCCTTCGGTGCTGCGGAAAACAAACCGAAAATACTGGCAGAGGATATCCCTTCCGTGATCCGCTAGCCGCAGGAAGTTTTCAAATCTTTCCTTGAAACTTAGTCCGCTGCGACCATTGGTATTTCCAGAATAGGGAAACATATCTGAACGCATAGGTACAAGGTTAGCTAAAACAGATTCATCTCGTATCATTAGTTCTGTGTTGCCCTAGGACAAAAACCACATCAACTTCGGAGTCGGGTGTTACGTACCGCCAGTATATACTGCGCTTATCTCTCCGACTTTGATTCCCTTGATGCTGAGTTTACGGCCGTCGTCAGAAAACTTTACCAATCTTTCAAATTCCTCATCATCAAACGTTGGGTGCTTCCCACTGTGTTTCTCGTGTAACCAAACGTGTGATGCGCTTGTCGTGTTGTCTCTGAGGGATGCGCTGCGCCAGTCGGGCACCCAGCTGGGCAGATCCAGTGGTTTTGGAACAGCGCGAACATTAGGGTACGTCAGGCGTACAAACATTTCGTAAGCCGTTTCGCCATGTTCATGTGTCGATAGTATCGCAAGTTCTCTATGAGTGATAATCATATACCGAGCAGCTTTTGAGAACACCTCTTCTGTACTGAGACCATAGTCAGGACGAAGGAGTTCTCTATGCTCACCATTGCCAACAAATCCCCATAGTGCAAAGATTTTATCTCTTGGGTCGGTCGCACTGAAACCTGTAAAATCCAGGAATAGTTGGCGGCTTAAGGTCGGCGCAGGCACTGCCGGACGGTCGACATCGCGAACTCTTAAAAGGGCTCTCGTCATGTCCCACAATTTCATATGCCTCACCGTTGGGCGATCGAAAGGCGTCTCTGCAGATTCGCCTGGATTCCAATGGGAACCTACTTGGTTACCAAGTCCAAATATCGCCGAGTATTGTGCTGCGGCTGAAAGTGTGTGATGGACTTTGGTGGCCATGAGGAGATTGCTCAGTGTCGTGAATACGTTTCCACTCATGATTCGAGCATTGCGACTAAAAGCAAGCTCCTGAAAGATCCAGACCCTCGAGAAGAATGTTGACAGTCCCATGATAGTAAACTCGTTGACTTTGTGCGGAGGGTTTCCATTCGATTCATCTGGAACGAACCACTCAGCAAGCGTTGCCTCCGCAGCCTCAAGCGTTTTGTTCCATGCGGGTACTCGTTCGCCATCCGGTTCATCGTAGTACTGGTCAGGACGTCTTTCCTCAGCAGGTACGTCTGATCTATAACACCATTGAAACCAGCGCTCGTCGTAATATTGTCTTCCAAAAGCGGCCATCCTATCAACGACTTCGAAACCAATGCCGTAGAGCCTCGAGTCCGGTCCTAACCATGCGACGACTTCCTCGGCATTCTGATAGATCGATGACATCATGCCAACCTGTGATCCACGCTCGTCGCTATTCTCTTGATCAATGCATATAGAATCGATCCAAATCGTGAGCACATCATCCATATCGGTCAAGTGCATAACGGCATCCAGGGCGCTCTCTTGTAGTTTGTGAATTGGGCTAAGCGTAACCCAGTCACCAGTATCCGGACCGAGCTTGAGCGTTCCAATCATCTTTGGATCATACGCGGGAGTGTCATCAAACCAGACGTAAGAAAGTGCCTTGTAAGGAGGGTGCGATGGATCTAAAAGGCTCACAGTGATCATCCGGGTGAGTAGACATCTCCGGTGCCCTTCTACCCCGTTCTTTGCCTGTAACAAACGAATTTCCTTTTTTCCAGGGTCCAGGGGTGAATATTGATACGGCAATCGTGTTGGTGGTTTTGTCTGCGTGTCTTCCCTGCCTTCGGAGTCCATGACGGTATAACTAGTGGAATGAAGGAAACAAGCTGGTTCATCCCATGCCGGCCCAAGTGTAGCAGTTACGTTAAACAGGTTGAGTCCGTCGCACGCGCAGAGAAGCAATTTATGTCTGTTGATCTGTTTCATTGAAATGACTGCGCCTCGCGTAGTTTCGCTTGTGTCTCGGCGTCTCGCGCGAGAATCGGTAACGCAATTGTACAGGGGCTACGTTGCAATACAGGCTCACCGTTATATATAAGAAAGAATATCCTATTAAACGTTTATCTTCTATATCGATAGAACCGAATAAACTGTTAAGAAAGTGTAAATATGAATACTTAGAGTATGATTATGTGATCGAATTCTATAAAGCACG
Organism: Pleoardoris graminearum; assembly: GCA_030770415.1. Lineage (NCBI taxonomy): Eukaryota > Fungi > Ascomycota > Dothideomycetes > Pleosporales > Didymosphaeriaceae > Pleoardoris > Pleoardoris graminearum. Next base: position 222,126 of record JASEKS010000081.1, on the reverse strand, counting down.
TGACTTAGACTAACCTTGGGAGCACGTAAATAAGCCTTTAATAGTAGATTAGTTACACGAAAACTAATAATATTCTAAGCAGGATGTCTGGTCACCTTTTATTTATTTTATTTAATTAATAAAATTATAAACTTAAATGTAAAATTCTAAACACTAGTGCACTCAATTTCTGTCTCTCGAGTCACCCTAGGATATATTACGTTCACCGATAGACACTGATTGCTTGCCGGATATTATTTTTGGGAAACCACGACAGGAATATGCGGTTCAAGTTTCACGCATCTCTCGTGAACTCGGATCCTTGTCGCCACTTCGGTCCATACCGGAACACGAAGGACGGAACCGGTGCCAAACCCAAGCTTAGCAAACCTAAAAGAGTGAAAGCCCACCCATAACCAAATCTCTCTGCCAATGGCCCAGCAGTTAATGGCAAGAAGGTTCCCATCAAACACCGAGATATGATGACGCCGGTTAAGGCAGAAGCAGAATACGGTCCGCATGCATCAACAACGTATGCCGATAGCGTTACCATTGACATGATGAGGGTGAAGCCCATGAGACCAACAGAGATAAGGAGAAATACGACAGGTAGCTGGAAGTGCGCGATCCAACCATAGGACATAACCGAGAGCGGCAAGGAGATACCGCCAATGATTGCAAGGGGAAGACGGTACTCGGGCTGACCCTGATTCATGGGATCTCTATCTCGAAGGTGGATATAGATGCGATCGAGACTGAAGTTGCAGATCATAATACTGATAAATGAGCCAAAGCCTGAGACGGTGTAAGTGGAGGTCTCCTTCGCAAAGATAGGGTTTCTCTTACTGAAGGAGATGAAGGACGTGCCAGTCTGCGCTGGGGAGAAGCCATACTCTTCCAGAAGGATACCGGGCAGAGTGGTACTTATAACGTAGAAGTAGCTGAACATGACTGATCCGAACAGCGACAGTGCGAGCAGCACACCAGACCCGAAAAGGACGGTAAACGGACGTATTATCGCATCCCACAGTTTATTGTCTGGAACAACTCCGGGGTCTTTTGAGGGATTCTGGCCAGCATCTTCCTGCATGTGCGCGAGTCTCTGCTTCAAGATGACCATCCTGTAGGTCTCTCGGAAGCACGTCAGGAATATCAGTTCGCACGCAACGGCAAGTCCGGCCGCGATCAGCAACACGCACCGCCATCCAAGTGTCTGCGCGATCGCGCCACCGATTGCAGGCCCAATAGCACCACCGATGAGTGGGGCCAGTATGACGAGACTCATGGCAGAACCTCGCTGTTCAGATTCGAAAATGTCTCCAATGATCGCTGGATTGAGGACATTCGATGCGACAGCGGCTCCAGTCAACGCTCGTGCGCCGATGAAGAGAGCGGTACTCTGACTGCATACAGCCAGTAGAGAAGCCGAAATGAACAACATATTGCAAACGTTTATCACCGGGTACCGCCCGTAGATCTCAGAGAGCGGTGCAATGAGCAATGGGCCTGCAGCTTCGCCCAACTCCCAGATGGTGACGAGGAGGGCACTTGTCGATGGACCCGACGTGTGATTTGATAGTTCATCTACAATCTTGCCAGCAACAGGGACGACGGAGATACATGTAAACGTGCTGCATAATTTGTCAGCAACCAGCATAATGATTTGACGAGGGACTGTTTACACAGTGAATGCTGTAAGTGCAAGTAACGACACCATCGCCCATTTGTAGGCCACTGGCCACTCTCTGGGATTGTCGACATCACCCTTCTCAAAATCAAGTATCACTCCCGTATGTTTGATGCCATCTTGAACGGTCTCGGGAACAGAGGCGAGCAATGGCTGCTCCTCCGCAGCAGTCATGGTAAAGGTCATCAAGTAACAGCTTACGACACTCGAGTTGTTTTCCGCACGAAAATCTACTACTGCGTTGCAGTTTGATTTACCCTAAGATAGGCAATATGTTAGCTAAATAGCCGTTGCCAAGGGCTAGGTTTAGAAGAACTACCTGAACGTAGGCAAGCAAGATAAAAAGTCGAGGTTGCAACGAGGTCTGCAGTATTGGGAGCCGGAGCTTATAAATTTTTGGAGGGGCGGTATGGAGTGGCGCGCCCTGCAGTCTACAGGTGTGGATGTTGTTTCCTCCGGTCGCATTAGCGCTCCTAATCGGGTTAGCGACCGACGTTGGCGCAAATTTTGTAGCCAGGACGGCAAGACCCCGCTCCGCCCGCGGATAACCGACACTCTCTCGCAGCCAAGCGATGAACCTGCATCTGTGATTCACGATGGAACTCATGAATGAACACAAAAGTGGGCATGTATGTACTGATCAGCTCCTACATAGGTTGTGTTTACACTATGCATCCCTCATCATCCGAGACTTTGTTGGAGTCTTAAGTGCAAGAATCCTTTCAGCAGCCCGCTCCGAAGCGATGATGATAGCCGCGGACGGATTACCTGTGGTCATCCCAGGGAATATCGACGCATCCACCACGAAAAGATTGTCAGTTCCATAAACCTTGGTGTCGAGATCAACGACAGCAGTGCCACCGCTGCGACCATCGTCCGTACCCATCTTGTTGGAACCAGTCCAATGGTTCGAATTGCGCGAGGCTGGAATAGTGGGGATCTATAAACTTTCAGTATGTACCTAATATGACCTTGGGCTGACATACGGAATTAACAAAGGACGTGGTGCTTTGATCGGCCGTGGGCCTGATCCAGGTCAAGCCCTGAACATTCTTCAAGGCGGCCCGCATGGTATCAATCCCTTGAATGACGGCCTCCTTGTCTGTCGCATTTCTCAGGTAAGGAGCAGTGGCGACCTGGGTGTTCAGTTGAGGTGTAATGGTCAAGCGACCGCGAGAGATGGCCCCGTTTCCAAGATACTGCGTGATGGTCATTGCAGTTTTGGTGCTGCCTTCAATGCGAGCTTGCCATTGAATGTGGCGCACAATACCGTCAGAGGGTGTGTGTTGTGTCCAAGCCTAAAAGCGGGTCAGGATAATGTCACATCGTCGAGGGAGAGCAGGCGCTTACGATAGGGCCCAGGTTAGGTGCGACTTGGGCTAGTATACCTGTCCTACTTTCTACATAAGACGTTAGATCCGAGCTAAATATGGGCCTGTAAGGCATACTCAGGTAAGCGTCTTTATCAGCTGTGACCGGGTTGTTGTAGGCAGCGTAAAAGTCGTAAAATACGATGTCCGGATGCGAGATTTGAATGTCAGTCTGTATAGGTGTGAGTGGACTGCAGGTCAACTCAAGTTCGCCTCTGCACTCACTCCGACGTGGTCATCAAGGTTGTAACCAACCGGAAGGTTGATCCACTGATCTTGCGAAATCATGGTGGCTCCATCAGTCGAAGAGCTCTTCACAACGTTCAGCTGATCGGTCGGGCCGATGCCGCCTGCTGGAGTTAGTAACCATCTGTTAGCACGGTTTGTGACTTACTTCTGAATAAGAGCTTTGCTGAGCCCATCGTCCCGGCAGAAACAATGACACGACCAGTGCCTGGTGTGACCTTGACAACTCCGGACTTGCCGGATCCAGACCTACACTCCAACTCGACGCCTGTAACGTGGCCCTTCGTTCTCACCACTCTCCTGGCATTGGTGTTCGTCCATAAAGTAAATTTGTCAGTGCGCGCGGAAGCAGTCTCCAGATAAGTCCTCAAGGGACCCTGTCTTTCAGCATGTTCAATGAAGAATGCGGCGTGTGCATAAGTGAAGTTCTTCTCACTTGGGTGGTCGTTTGGCTTATCAAAAAACTTGAAGCCTGCAGTATCTAGGCCCTTCGACACTCTGTCGAAGCCTTGTTGGAGGTAGAGCTTTCCGTCCATGGATGGTGTGGTGGTCTGGAAACATCGTAAACAAAATTGTAACCCATATCCCACTCATAGACGTACTCCAGGAATTCTTTGGAAAACCTTGTCGGTCGATTTCGCCAAATCGGTGGACTTCCACCCATCTGGGAAGTTGCGGTCCCAGTCGCTCGGATGGGGCTTCCACCATAGTGCACTGTTGACTGCAACACCGCCACCCAGGACGCTGATATAAATGTTAAGGATGATTTCTCCAAAAATGATAGAGGCGATTCTTTACTCTCGGGCGCTTACCAACCGGCCATGACTCCGGTGTCTTCGCAAGCGACGCCGTTGCCGTCGGCCCAAATCTGATTAAAGAGTCCAGGAACATCGAAGCGAGTTAGGTTTGTCCCTTGAAGCCATGAAGGCTTCATCGTTCCATTCCATCTCCCGCTGGACGGGGGGCCCTTCTCGACGAGCAACACCGTCTTGCCTGCCTCGCTCAATCGATCCGCAATTGGAATTCCTCCAGCACCCGACCCAATGACGATGTAATCGTACGTCTTGCTGGTATCGGCTGGGGTACATTGTGCCTGAGTCAAGTGGAACAGTGATGCCGCTGCAGCGGCCAGCACGAAAGATCGCGCCATTGTAAGGTCTGGGTGAAGATGTAGATTTACAACCCGTAAAGATATAAGGTTTCTGCACCCCAGATTTTAAGCGACGGCTCCAGGAATTTGCCAAAGTGGGGTCGAGAAGATTCTCCGGTGTCTGGAGCCGTGGGGATATTGCGTTCGGCATTTAACCACGCGGAGCATCCTGGTCATTGAGGCTATATTGCATCAGCTGAGCCGGTGGACCATCAACAACGGTAAATCAGCCACAGGATCTTATTAAATTTATTTAAATAGAATAGTGAGCTTCCTCTGGTGGTCTAGTCCCTGCAAGAAGAGGTACAAGGTCTCGTGCTAATTCATTTAAATGCAATGACCCGAACAGCAGGATGCGAATGTCGAAGCACATGGCAGCCGAGACTGCATCGCGCTCTTGGCGCAGGTCACTTCTCTAGGCAATCCAATCTGGCATTTCAATCTCTATTGGCAAATACTTCAGCAAAAAGGCTTTTTAGGGCGCCCTTAGCGTAATAGATATATATTAATACTATACTAAGGTATATAAATACTCCTTTTTTTCTTTACTAAGCTAAATAAGGTAAATCTTACTTTAGGACTATTTTTAAAGTTAAAGTAAATTTTTAAAAATTTTTTAATATTATTTTTATGTTTTATAGTAGAGTTATATAAAAGTTAATAAATAATTATAGTATAAATAAACTATATAACTATATAAAAATACTATAGCTTATTAATAAAATAGTAATAAAAGTATTTAAACTTAAGTATAATTCTATATTTTTTTTTTAAAAAATAAATCTACGCTTTTAGCGTAGTACCTATATTTTAAAAGAAATAACTAGTATAGTACTTTTATAGATCCTATAAAACGGCTTTATAATATTTTTAGTATAATAATAAGAGACGCAGCGCGTAGTTATATAATGCGTATACTAAAAATAGTTTATTATTATAATAAGTTAAAATAGTAATACGTAAGTAAGTATTATTTTTTAATTTAGTACGCGGCGTCTATTTATAAAGAAAAAAAAATATAATAGTAATAACTTCTTACTATTAATAATATACTATAAAGTATTAGTATACGCTAGCGTTCCTAAACTAGCTATAATAATAATATAAGAAAATATAAAAAAATAAACTATCTACGAGGCTACAGCTCTTTATAATACCCTATAATAATAGAACGCATAGTATATATAGTATATATAATATATATAATATATATAGTATATACAGTATATATAGTAAATATAATAAATATAGAGGAACTCTAGACTAATAGGCTGTATATCCCTATATACTATACTAATATAAAGGTACTAAATATCTTAAATTAGCTTAATAGTATAATCTATATAAAGCTAAAGTATACTGCCTACAACTTTAGACTCTTTATAGACTAAACTTAAACTACTTTTATTACTAGCTAATACGCTTTAAGCGTTATAATTTAAAAATATAATTACTTATATATTATCTATAAGTAGCCCTTTTATTAATAGTATACGTTATAATATTACTAATAGTATAGTATAGACTTAAAGCTATAAAGTATAAATAAAAACCTAGTACGTATAAGTAAGTAAAATATTAGATTTTAAAAGCTTCTAGGCGATTAGAGGAATCTAAATTAGTAAAAAAATATAAGAGAGATAGTATATTATAAGGCAGCGCGGCTACTATAGCTATAATATATAGTAACTTTACTAAGATAGTTATAAAAAATAGTAGCCTTATAGCCCTAGAGATAAAATAAACGCAACTAATATATAATAAAATAATATATAATAGAATAATATAGGTAAACGGCGCGATATATAAATATAAAAAGAAAAGGGAGAAAAGCTTTATAAAATACCTAAAAATACAGGTAGAATAATATAAAAGGTATAAATATAAAAAAAATATATAGTCTATATTAAAAAGAAATAAAAAAGTTTTTATTTATTATAAACCTATTAATAAGTACTATTATAACCTATTAGATCTAACTGTTACAGTTAAGCCCGTAATTCTATATTATAATAAAATATTATAATAGTAGTAATTACTTTTAAAATAATTATTTAGCTATTACTAGTATATATAGTATAATAAAGGTATATATATACTCCTCCTTTTTTAAAACCCCTTTTAGTCGCCCCGAGCCACTACAGCCACACTATTTATTCGATTAGTATATAAATATATAGTATAAAAAATTCTTTTTATATTAATAATAGTAAAATATTTAGATATAAAACCTTACTTTATTAAACTTAAAGAATAGACTACCTATAGTAGTAAAATATAAAAAATATAAAAATAAATATTTACTAAATAAACTATCTATTTAAAAAGTAGCTAAATAGTATATTAATATTTAGTATAAGATTAATAGGCGTATTAAGAATTAGTTCTAAAAATAGATATAAAAAGATTAAGTCTTAAGTAAAATATAAAAATATATTAGAATTTAATCTACTTATATCTTATATATATATATATATATATATTATATATTAATCGAATAAATAGTGTAGTTGTAGTAACTCAGAGCGACTAAAAGGGATTTAAAAAAGGAGGAGTATATATAGACCTTTATTCTTATATCTTTTATAAAGCCTTACCTAACTTTTTTAACACATTAAGTATAAAGGTATATATATACTCCTTTCTTTTTAAACCCCCTTTTAGGTCGCCCTAAGCTACTATAGCCACACTTTTTATTTAATTAATATATAAATATATATATCTTTTATACTCGTAATAGAGCTTATATAAAGTTTCTTAAAATAAAGGTATATATATACTCGTCCTTTTTTAAAACCCCTTTTGATCGCCCTGAGCTACTATAGCTATACTATTTATTCGATTAGTATATAAATATATATAAAGTTTCTTAGAAATAAATAAATATTATTTATTACCTCTCTCTAATCGGGATTAGTAGTAATTCTCTATTTTTAATTATATAGGTAAGCTAAGTTAACTAATATAGACTTCTATCGCGTTTTATTAAATATAGCTCTTAATAACTAGTTAAATTATTATTTTTTTATATTTATCTATAGGAGCTGTATTAACTTAGTATATACATAGGGTAGTTAAACGGGTTAAGATTAAGTTAGAGTTGGGTTAGGGTTAGGTTAGGGTTGGGTTAGTATACCCACATATAGATTACTAAATAAATTACGTAATATATAAAGTATTAAGCTAAAAATATATTTATATATAAACTAAATTTTTTTTATAGTATACGTCGATAACTACTATTATAACCTATTAGTTACTTTTTTAACTTTATTTTTATAAAATAAAGATTATATTTATTTCTATTACTTTTCGCTCCGCCTATATATATATAGGTAGTATAGCGTTTAATAATAGTTTATATTTTTTATTTATAATTATAAATTCTTTTTTACCTAAAAATAACTATAATACTAAGTATACTTTATACGCCTACTTAGTCTACGTACTAAATATACTTATATATATAGGCCCCCCCCTAAAACTTTTAAATATTAATTACCCCTAGTATTTTTATATTTTTTACTTATTATCTATTGCCTTATAGGCTCTAAGCTCTAAGTTTAAAACGTCTTTACCTTTATTACTAGTACTTTTAGTAATATTTTATATAGTTATACTATATACCCTAGACTATATATATTTATATATTATTCGAACAAAGTAGTGTGGCTGTGGTGGCTTAGGGCGACTAAAAGGGGTTTTAAAAAAGGAGGAGTATGTGTATACCTTTATATACCCTAGACTATATATCTTTATTATAAGTACTATATTAACGTACTGTCTTTTCTTTATTTTTTATAATTAGTATAGTACTACTACTTTTATTTTTATTATTATTATTTTTACTTTTATTACTTTTGTCTTTATATAGAGTAGCGTAACTAATTTTAGGTTATTAAATTCTATTACCTCTACTATTAATAGTGTTATAATTCTATCTATTTTATTACTATTTATTTTATTACTATTTACTTTATCGTCTAGGATTTTCCGGTATTAATAAATACTTAATTTAAAAAACTAGGGCTGACAACTACTATAGTAACCTGTTAGTTACTTTTTTAACTTTATTTTTATATAATAGAGGTTATATTTATTCTTATTACTTTTTGCTCCGCCTATATACACAGGTAGTATAGCGTTTAATAATAATTAACTTTTTATTTATAATTATAAATCCTTTTTTATCTATAAAGATAGTTAACTACGATACTAAATACGCCTTATACGCCTACCTAGCCTACGTACTAAACATACCTATATAAATAGGCCCCCTTTAGAGCTTTTAAATATTAACTACTATATAGAAATATTTTAGATTTCCCTTTACTTTTATACTATTTTTACCTTTACTGCTAGTACCCCTAGTAGTATTTTATATAACTATATTTTATACCCCGGGCTACGTATCTCCGTTATAAAACTAATATTAATATATTATTCTTCTTTTATCTTTTATAACTAGTATAGTACTACGCCTACTTTAGTCTTTTTATTTACTAATATTATTACTTTTACTAATACTATTATCTTCGTATTAGCTAGCGTAACTAACCTTAAGTTTTAAAATTCTATTACTTCTACTATTAACAGTATTATTACGCTGTCTTTTTTATTATACTAATTATCTAATATTACGCAGAATTAACAAATAGTATTTTTATAAAACTAATAAATAATTACTTTATATATAGGATACTTACCAGTATTATTAAAAATGTTTTATTATATATTACTATTTAGGTAGAACACGATAGGGATAACTTATATATTTAAAATTATAATATTAAGATTAATCTATACTAGTATAGTATCAGTCAAAAAAAAAGTATAAGTAAAAATAAAAGTAGAATCTTTAAAAAACTATATTTTAGTAAGTATTTTCTTTTAATTAATAAACGTTTAACTATATTAACTATAAGAGAGATAGAGGATAAATATATAGGTAGTAGTAGTAACTACTACTTATATATATATTTTTTAAAGAAAAATATAGTATCTATACTAGAGTTTTTGTACTAGAGTTTATTAATTTAATATTTTTTTAGGGGGACGCGCTAAGCGCGCTAAGTATCTAATATAATACTATACCTTTTTTAATCTAGCTTTATCTAAATTTTTTAAAATATTAAATATAAAGGTATATATATACTTCTCCTTTTTTAAAACCCCTTTTAGTCGCCCTAAGCCACTATAGCCACACTATTTGTTTAATTAATATATAAATATAAATTTAAAAAACTAGACGATTATATTATATATAAGATATTTAGTAGTATTAAAAAGGACTTTTTATTATTAAATTTTATTACCCTATAGGTAGAATATAGTAGGAATAGCTTTTAGCGTAGTAAACGTAGTAAGTGTATTAAAATTAATTTAAATAAGTATAGTATCCGCTAAAATAAGTAAAAAAAAAAAATAGAAGCTCTAAAAAATATTTTAATAAATATTATTTTAATAAATATTTAATTATATTAATTATATTAATTATAAAAAAAGATAAAAGAGAAATATATAGAAGGTATCCTACGTATCTCTTCTTAAAAAAGTATAGTATTTATACTAAACTTTTTAACTTAACGTTTTTTTAAAGGGTACGCTAAGCGCGTTAGTACTAGCGTAGTACTATAGTCTTTTTAGTATAGTTTTAACCTACTTTTTTTAATATATTATATATAAAAGTATATATATACTCCTTCTTTTATAAATCTCTTTTAGTTACTTTAAGCTACTATAGCCATACTTTTTATTCGATTAATATATACATATATATAGTATATTTCTTTTTTAATATATTAAGTATAAAGGCATACACATACTCCTCCTTTTTTAAAATCCCTTTTAGTCGTCTACACAGCCACCACAGCCACACCCTTTTATTCGATTAATATACAAATATATATATATATATATATAGTATATTAATATTTTAGACTTATAACTTTTATATTACATAAGTTATAAAGGTTTAAAAAAGTAGTACTCTTTAAAAAAAAATAAAAAGTTTTTTATTTTAAATAAAATAACTTACGTAATATAAAAGCTATAAATTTAAAATTTTAATATACTATAAAAAAATATTTATTTTATATAAAAATACGTTTTTTGCTTAATGGCTTATATATTACGTAATTTATTTAGTAATCTATGTATAGATACACTAATCTAATCCTAATCTAACTTTAATCCCTTTAACTAGCGTATATATACTACGTCCTTATGTAATATAAAATTAAATAAAAAAATACTATAACTAGGATCTATTAAATATAGAATTTTTTAAATATTAAAATTACTTAAGTAATAAATTAAACTAATAAATATATTAGACTATAATAGTAATAATAGGGAAACGAGAACTATAAAATAAAAATAAATTATTATATATATTTATATTTATATATTAATCGAACAAATAGTGTGGCTGTGGTAGCTCAGGGTGACTAAAAGGGATTTTAAAATAGGAGGAGTATGTGTATACCTTTATAGTAGTTATTATAAAAAAAATAAAAAAAATTATAGGTAATTAGTACTAGTAGAAAAGTTATTATAGTTACTATATAAGAAGTTTATTAGAATAAGTTAGCGTTAATTATATAATATAGGAGAAGAGCCACCACAGCCACACTATTTGTTCGATTAATATACAAATATACAAATATATATAAAATATATAGGAGAAGTTTAAATAGTTAGTCTAAAGTCGCGTAATATTATCGTAATAATCCTAGAGGGAGGGTCGATTAAAATATTATATATTCTAGATTAAATATACCTCGATTGCAATACTAGAATAATACTTATTAAAATAGCCTATGAGTATATATATTTAACAGGGGCAATCCTTTAAACCATAGATAAGTTTATAGCATAGGTATCTAGGCTTAGCGAAACGTCTAAACCGGCGAAACTCAAAGAGAAGCTGAGAATGACTCCTGAACCTCGAGCTAGAGATACAAACTTACTTAGGTAGTAAGGGAACTCTATTACCGGCTCGCCCATGTATGCATTAATTAGGTACTGAATTATAAATAATAAAATACTTAACAGAGTCCCATCACTGCGTTTATACCCTTGGATCGAGATCTAGGCGTACTTATTATTTCTTGATAAAAAATTCACCTTGAATATCACATACAGATCGTCTTACATAGATTCTTCCACTGAGTTATACTATCCTGGATTAATATTACTTTAGAGATATCTATACATCCTCGCCACGTGTTTATACCTATGAAAAGTGGATATCTATTCTTTAAATACTAAAAGATAGGCCGAGTATTCAGCACTATTGCTATTTTAAACTCTTTGCGTTGGCAATTCGTTGATCGCCTCATTGTTAGGCGTATACTGCGGCACTGAGTTCTGCGGTAGTACAGGAGCATTTTCGACCCCTAACGCATAAGGATATGTCGGAGCCACGGGCCAATTTTCTGATGGTGGGGCCACAACCATGCCAATGTACGGCCTTTTCTCTTGTGGAGGAGGTGCTGTGTACGTGGGCTGGGGTTGTGGCGTGGCACGACCGCGTCGGATGAGGACGATCGCTGCAATGATAAGAGCACCTAAGACTGCGACGCCTCCAATTGTACCACCGACAATTATACCGATGGGTGTGGAACTTTTAGATTCAGTAGGTTCGGTCGATATTCCGGTTGTGGCGACGGGAGCGAGTCTTGTAAAGGTGGGCGGTACCTCGGAAACCGAACTGCTATCACGGGAGCTTGAGCCTGAGCTCACGCGCGAGGTGCTCCTTGCAGGGGTTGAGTTCGGTCCTGATCGTCTGGTGAGCTTTCGTACTCCAACTTCACTCCATAAGCTTACCATCGGATGGCTCCGGGGTCTTCTTGTACAGTACAAATCCCGTCTCCGTCGCCTTGTCACAGAAGAAGTTGGTGAGTGGCGCCGTATCAAACACGTCCGTGTACAGAAGGTTGGAGCTGCATGTCGAGCTGCTGGCTGGTCCACTGCACAAGTTAATTAGCGACGCGATGATTATCCTGTCATTCCAGGCATACCAGGCAATTGCTGTCGTGCTCATGACATACGTTCCATCAGAGCATGATCCGAAGTTGCAGCTATTGGAGGCACACAGGGCAAATTGGCTTCCTGAAGTTCCTACCATCGCCCCCTCTGTTTCGAACGTCACAGTACCCCCTAATAACGGTCAGAACCTTGTAAGAACTAAAGATAACATGGACTTAAATAAAGTTGTTCCATGCTGAACTCCACTCGAATAGTATCCAACCGTCGTGACTGCTCTTCTGTGCAACGCGGCAGGTGCGGTTTTCGTCGCAGTAGGAGCCGCCAGACCTCCTGCTACAGCGCAGTCCCCCCAAAGCCAAAGAATTAGAGCCAAATAATCAATCATGATGTACGAATCCTTTTTGGGGGGAATTGGGAGATGATGTTATCGTGAAGAATGGCGGGCTGGCGGATGGCTGCAAGTTATGCACCTGGGAGCTAGGGCTGAATACGAGTTACACCGGCCAAGTACGCGCTTCGAAAATGGTGTGCTGTACATCGTGGGCGCACGTAGGGCGTCATGGAGGTGTGGGGCGGCTGAAGAAAGGTCAGTCGACACGGCTGCACCCTTCCAATATCTTACGTATTATTTGAGTGACCCTAAGCTGGCAACCATGTTTCATTATCATGTTGAAGATTTATAATAATGATGCTTTCAAACAAATTATCCTTCTTGAAGTGCTTCTTAGCGGTAGTCGCGACGCTCAAGCTTGAGGTTCTCAGCTGAGCAACACCCAATATTGCCGACCCGTATTCGGCCGCGCCATCACTCAGAGCGTAGAACTATAGTGTAGCCTTCGTTCTCGGCACATTGTAATTGCCTTTTACGACCACATTTCAAGCCCAAAAGATATTCATGCGCCGCCACGGTGGACAAAACATCTGGCCAACTAGGTGTACCCGTACCACAGTCGGGGATATATATTGCCTTCTGTTCATCGGTTGAAATTTTACGATGCGCAGCACCTTACAATTTCCCGGTTAACTCCAATGCGTGCCTTCAAATATAACGGGGAATAGCTGGACATGCGCTGACGTATCTTCTAGCCGGTTACTACTGTGGTTGCAACGGTAAATATTCCTAATTTGCCACATTTTCTATCGGTTTCTACTCTACCCTACTAAAATACTCTAGTCTATAAAAATAATATAAATTTCGATTTCCTACGTATTTTATATAAAAAAAAAAAATCTTTAGTATTTATAAAGGCTATAGGACTTTTATAAAAATATTAATATTAATTCTAGTATTAGTAAAGTAATATAGGCCTATATAAGTACTTAAATTTAGCGTAGTATTTTAGCTACTTTTATAGTTATATTTAACTAAATTAGTTAATACTAGTATAGGTATAAACTATATAATAGTATTATATTTACCTAAAACTAAAAATACTTTTAATTTACAGGGGGGTAACTTGAAAAAAGACTAATTAAAAAAGATACCTTTTTAAAAATAATATATCTTTTTAATAAGTAAGCCTAAAAATACGAAAAAATACTATTTTAAAGAGAAAGACTAGCTTATTCTATTTACCTACTTAGGGACTGCTTACTAAGTAGTTTAGGGGTAAAAGAAAATTAGTAAAAAAAAAAATTTTTAGGTTCCTACTTTAAGCTATTATAACTTTTTATTTAAGGTGTAAAATTAGCTTATTTTTATATACATAATAATACATACTAAGTTTTATTAGTATATTAAATATTTTTATATATTTATATATTAATTATATAATTATATATAAAAGTCACTTTTTAAAATTTTTAATAATAAACTAGTAAATAATAAATTACTAGTACTTAGTATAGTAGTCTTTAGTTTCTATAACTATTTTATAATAATTAGGGAGGGATAACATATAGTTATTAATAACTTTTTATAGTATATTATTCTACTTTTTTATAATAGTATTTTTAAAAGACTCTATACTTTCTAAACTAATTTTTATACCTAAATTAGCCTTTTTATTGTTAATTAGCTCTAATTTTAATAAACCCTGTATATTTTTTATAAGGGCTATATTAGGACTATAGGCTAGGTAAGAAAATAGTTAATTTTATTATTTTTATAATAAGTTAAAATATTTATAGTTTTATAGATAGGGACGTTGTGTTATTAAAATTACTAACCTAAATTAATATTAATATAAAGATTATAATTATAATATAATATAATAATATATATTATTATATTAATAATAATAGGAATAAAAAAGTATTATAAAACTTACCCCTTTTTATACTGAGTTTAACCTTAAGTATAAGAACTTTATTTATATAGTCTTTACTAGTAAAAGAAGTAAAAAAATTAGGTATTTTAATAAATACTAATTTACTTCTACCTTCTACCTAAATTATATTTTAAACTTATAGGGTAAGGTATCTATCTATAAAATAATTAATATAATTAATATTAAATAACTAAAACTATAATTTGAAAATATATAAAAGGTTATATATTTTAATATTTTAAAAAGTTAAAATAACTTATTTTGTAATTAGCTAATAGCTAATTCTTATTTAACTCTATTATTACCCCTTTTTTTATAATATTCTTTTTTAGCTTTATCCCTTTATATTTTTAATAGTCTCTTTAGCGTATTTTAATCTTTTTTTAGCGTTTTCTTTCTTTATTATTAGTTTTTTTTTACTTATATTAATAGAGTAATCTTTCTTTTTTAAAGTTCTTTATAAGGATTGTTTTGTAATATTTAGACTATTTTCTATTAATATTATTTTATTTTATTTTTTAGAACCTCTCGTTAGGTCTCTATTAATAATTCTTTTATCTTTTTTAGTTAACTTTGTTATTTTACTCTTATTAACTTATTTTATATTATAATTATTCTCTTTTTTTTTTAATACTTTTTATAGTATTATAAATACTTTATTAAGGCTTTTCTAAAGTAGTAGTAATTAAAGAAGAAGAATTATTTACTTTTAAAAAAAGTTTAATTTTAGATTTAAGTTTTAAGAATTTTAGCTTTATTTTAAGTAAATAGGAGTTTAAGTTTATAAAAATAAAAAGATATTATAATATACTATAATATTAATAATATATTACGTAAGCAGTAATTATATAGGCCTTAGTAAAATTTTTTTAATTAATATAATTTTATTATTAGATTACTAATATATTTTAAAAATTTAGTTACGTGACCTATACTAGGCCTAAAAGGGTATAGTTAAAATTTTAGTTAAATATATTTACTAACTAAAAAGTTATAAAAACCTAAAAAAGGAGTTTAAAAAATTACTATATCTAGGTAATTTTAGTTTATTATACGTAATTAATAAGTAGTAAGTAATATACTTATAAAGCTCTCTATAATTTTCTCTTTAAAATAGCATTATTTACGTATTTTTAGGCTTAGTAATTAATTTTACATAATATTTTAAAAAAGATAACTTTTTTAATTAGCCTTTTTCCATGTCACCTCCCTGTAATTATATATATAGTATACTTAGGGTGGCGAACGGATTAGAAGTATTTAAACCACTTAGAGTCGTATATAAGTAAAAATAAGTAAGGAATATTTACGCTAGTAAATTTTACTAGTATTAGGGTTAGGTTGTATTAGCCACCTAGGAGTGTACGTAAGCAGGAATATTAAAGTTATTTTTAAAAAGTATTTACTAACTTTTTAAATATAATTAATTTAATAATAATATATTACTAAAAATTATAGCGTATAGGCTACAGTTAAATTATAAATTATAAAAATAATACTTTTATTTACTAGATTCTATACAGTTTAAAATTTAAATTAGTTATCTCTTTATATTTTAACTTGTGTAGAATCTTATAAATAAAAGTATTATTTTTATAATTTATAATATAACTCTAGCCTATACGCTAAAACTTTTATTATTATATATATATTTATATACTAATTAAATAAATAGTGTGGCTGTAGTGGCTCGGAGTAACTAAAAGAGGTTTTTTATTATTATATTATTACAGTATCTAATTAATTATATTAAAAAGGTTAGTATATACTTTATAAAAATAACTTTAATATTCCTACTTATATATACACCTAAGTGGCTAATACGACCTAATTCTAATCTAGGTTAAATTTACTAGCGTAGGAATATTAAAGCCTTTTTTATAAAGTATTTACTAACTTTTTAAATATAATTAATTAACTCCTTCTTTTTATAAATACTTTTTAATTATTTTAAGCTATAATAGCTTTACTTTTTATTTAATTAGTACCCCTTTTAGTCGCCCCGAGCTACTACAGCTACACTATTTGTTCGATTAGTATATAAATATATATTTATTTATTTAATATATAAATATAATATATAATTAATTAAATAATAATATAATAATAAAATTTTCGCGTATAGACTATAACTAAATTATAAATTATAAAAAATATAGTTTATATTATTAAATATTAAGTAATTTAAAATTTAAATAGATTTTCTCTTTAAATTTTAAATTGTGTAGAATCTAGTAAATTAAAGTAATATTTTTAATTTATATATATAAAGCATAGTCTTATATTTACCTTATTTAAAAATTTTATATTTATATCTATTATAGTTAAATAGTTATTTAAGATTTTTTAAAAATATTTTAGTATTTTTATAAAATATAGCTCGAGTTGTATAATTCTAAGCTAATTCTAACCCTAACAAATTTACTGGCGCAAGTATACTTATAAATAAAATATTTTATAAGTAGTATTTAATTTAATTTTTTTATAGTTATAATTATAATTTTATTACTACTTATTTTAAATTATATTTTATATTATTTACACATATACTTTTATAATATATAGTAAATAGTAATAAAAAGCTTTATATATATACTAGTTTAATAAAAAAGAAAATATTATAAAATTTATTTAGGTATACACATACTTCTCCTTTTTTAAAACCCCTTTTAGTCGTTCTAAGCTACTATAGCCACACTATTTATTTAATTAATATATAAATATATACATAAAATTTATTTTATGAAACATATAAATAGCTAGTATATAACTTAGTAATAAATTTTAATAATAATAATAATAATAATAATAATAATAATATAAGAACTATAGGTAATCGTACACTTAGTAACAAAAGCCCTATATTAGGCCGCTGATAAGGCACTGAACGTGACTTATCGGGTAATAATAATTCAAGGTACGTAATCTCACTAGGTCAAGTTCTCCTGAACACCTAGCAGTTGCCAGCAGTTACCGCGGGCTGTTCTCCATTAACGTAGCTTGAATGTCGTATTGCGCTAGTTGAGATTTGCACATATGCGCGCTCCTCCCTAAACTTCCTCGAAGCACTCCACCACGACCGCATAAAAGGCTCCACTCCTCATGCTTTCGTACACCGCACTGTTAATGCTCCCCATAGTCTTGTATTTTACTCTGCTTCCCAGTCTTGTTCCGTCATCTCTCTCCGCCTCGCGGAAATAATCATTCCCCACGAAAGGCACTTCCAGTTTCTTCCTCACGAACTCATAACATTTTTTACTGGCCTTACCCAGGATCGCAGTCGCGTTTGGGTTCGCGAGATACCGTGTGCGTACGGCAAGGTAAGTCGCGCACGCCTCGTGGACGCATTCATCATTCCACCGTTGCACGGCTTCCAAAGAGCGGGAGTTCGATGGTAGGTAGCGGAGAAATACAGTTTGTAGGTAGTCGAGAGCGGAGGAGAAGCGCGCGCCCGAGTCGAGGTGCGTAGTGGCGTTAATACGGTCGCTCAGGGTAAGCCAGAGATCGTATGCTATCCCAGATCCAGGTCCCTCGCTCGATGGCGTTGTGGGCTCGGTGCATTCACTCAAGCAACGCCGAGTGAGGAATTTGAACTTCGGAGCGAGGGCGTAGAGGAAATGCATGTGCATAGCGCGTAGATCCAACGCTTGACACAGAGCAACGATATGTGCGGCTGCAAGCTGAGCCAAGACATCGAGAGCGGTGAGAGTATATCGTGCGGATATCAGAGAAAGCGAATTGATGGCTTGGAATCCCATCTCTGCAAACTGTACGTGCGCACTGACCGGGCTCGCCAAAAAGCCCAATTCGCTTTGAAGGGCGGCCACAAGGGTATCAGTGCTTTTGAATAGTCCAGATTGGCTAGGTTCGTCAACCACAAGGTAGGGTGCAAGTCCCTTGTTTGTTGTAGGATTGATTATCTCCGTACATTGCGCGAAGAGGATCTGTCCGATACTCTGGCACGCCTGGCGGATTTTCTCCATTGAGGACGCTAATGATTTTGCCATGAAATTGGCTCCATGTATCATCTTTCCTGAGGCCGGATCTATCAGTGGAGAATCGGTCGCAGAATTGATCTCTATCATGACCTGGTCATGCGAGAGCTGCAAGTCTTCCAAACATGGACCCAACCATTGTGGCGAACCGCTGACGGCATACTTGTCTGATCGAGCCATGAACTCATCTTTTGCTGATTCCCAAACTATTAATTTTGACCCTTCAATAAAAGAACGCAGATTCGTTGCGCATTCAGTCTGACCTCCATGCGGGCGAACCTCGGATAACAGTGGGTGGAAGCACATGTCCGCGGCACATAAAGCTTCTGCCGCCATGGCAGTAGCAACCTGCGCCGTTGCAGCAAGGCATATGGCTTCATGCACAGCGAGCGAGCCAATACCAGCTGAGGCTGATGTTCCAATCATCAGAGCAAGGCCTTCCTTTGCACGCACTTCAACCGGCTCAATCTCGGCATAGCTCAGTGCTTCATCAGCAGGTACCAGTCGTCTGCCGCCTTGAATTCGATCTCCAATCCAGGCTTGCACAGAAGGTCTACCTGCTAGTACGCTCCCAACGTACGACTGTGAAGTCATATCCCCTACGCCAGATATAGAGCCTCTTAAAGGTACTCTCGGCACGACATCCATATTAAGAAGCTGAGCGAGCTTTTCCAGCAGGACCGGCCGCACGCCCACGCTGGGATAAGCCAACATATTTGCTCGGACAATCATTTGGGCTCGGACCCATGACTCTGGCATTGTGGTGGCTTCGACAGGATCCAGCAACGGTATTGCAGAGGAGAATGCGCGAGTAGCGTGTGATATGTCGAGGTCTGTGTCGCCTGACAAAATTCCGAAATGGCTGTCACGCATCACGTCTTGTAGCGTGTGTTCCATTGCCGTGACCTTTACAGGTGCAGCGCCATCATAACTCAAAGGTCTGTATGAGCCTGTTCAATTAGCTTTACGCGAAGTCAGTCTCGGGTCAGAGATACCTGGTATAGTTTCGCCCTCTCGCAGCTCGCCGTACTTCTTCTCCGTCTGCCTCCGTATTATCTCCGCTGTATCTTCACTGATCGTCACATCCTGCCCATATCTGAGTGTGTTAGCGGTATTCTGTCACTAGGTATCTTTCAAGTGCACGAGAGCGCCCCACGCAAGTAATGCTTTTTTGGGCACTGTTTTATGCTGTGAGGGCTATTAAAATCGTGCAGACGTACCTAGCACATGCCACTACACCGGCAACACTAAGGCTGCGCCCGTCGATGACAATCTCTTCGTCCTGCGAGCGTAGTTTCTCATGCAGCTCGCGCCAGTGCGAAACGAGCAAGCGGCTGAATTCTCCAGCGGCCATTCCGAACCCAGTCCGTTGAGTTTCCCCGCTACGAATTCAGTGACAGCCGCGCATGTGTGTCACGTAAAGAAGTGCACAGCGAAATAAAGTCCAAATATCGATAGCGATAAGCTTCTTTTACCGACTCAAATTCCGATTTGCGGAGTCACAAGGTTCTTTTGCATCCCTGTAGGTCGTACCAAATTGATGCCTTATGCGGTATTGCGCTCCAGACTTGCTTCACAAGAGTGGGCGTGCTTGCATGACTGCGTGTTAGTTTGGGAACCAGTATGCCGTTATCCACGTGGTGGAAATTATGAATGTCATCCAATCGTAATGGTGAAATTATGATTTTGCAAAATTTGCAGGATGGGGTGCTGCAGGAATTATTTAACCGGTTTTGCATCGTCCAAATGTGGTTAGATCTAACTAATGCTTATGAGCAAGGACGTAAGGACGATACATTAATTAGTTAGACATTTAATAATAGTATATTTTAAATATATATTGTTGTAAGTTATTCTTTTAAATATTATTAATTTATTTATATATCTTATTTTTATTTTATAATAGATTTTATATAAGATAAATAATTATTTATATATTATTATTAGTTATATTAAGGTACTATAGCTGCACTTTTTACTTAATTAATATATAAATATAATTATATATTATTAATATTTTTAACTATAGGAATATTATAATAAACTTATCTAATACTAGTAATATAAAAAATAAAACTAATTTTTATTTTTTATATAGCTTAGTAGGTAAGTAAAAATATATTATTATTTATATTTATATATTAATTAAATAAATAGTGTAGCTATAGTAGATTAATATATATGTATATATATATATATATATTTAGTTTTTTATTTTATATAATATATTAATTTAGATATAAATTATATCTTTAAATATACTAAATATAAAGATATATATATATATATATATATATATATTAATTTTTTTTATATATATTAAGTATAAAGGTATATATATACTCCTTCTTTTTTATAATCCCTTTTAGTTACTCCGAGCCACCACAGCTACACTTTTTATTTAATTAATATATAAATATATATATATATATTAAATCTCTATTAATTAATTTTTATAATAACAATTGCAATTATTAAAAGTAAGTTAAAAAGAATATAGGCTAGCCTAAAAATAAAGTAACAGTATAAAGATATATATGCTTTTACTATATATACGTGTATAAGGAGGCGTATAAAAGGGGAGATAATAAAGGCGCTGCGCTAAAGCTACTAGCTATATTTATAGCTAGTAGTAGCACGTACGCTCCTACTAAAAAAGTTCTAATAAAAGAGATAATAAAGTTTAGTAAGGATACTATATTAGGAATACGCTATAAAGTAGATTACGGCTACTTTATACGCGTTACCTCCTTTATAATAGTTTTTACTATTATAAGTTACCTTATTATCGTAGCAGCTAATAATTAGTAGCTAATATATACTATAGTACGTCGTATACAGTAGGCTAGGTTTATTAAAATTTATATTTTAGGTATTTTATACGGGGATCTGCCTTATATATAAATTAATATTATAACGACTATAGAAGAAACTAAAACCGATATTTAATAAAAAATTACTTAGTTATTAAGCACCCTATAGCTAAGCAAGTATAATCTAATTATTCGTAAAGCTATTACTATTATTAAGGTATACTGCGTTACAGATATCGTCTATATAAGGGTCCTAAAAGCGTTTAAATTACTATAATTTTAAAAAATAGTAAAATAAGCCCTAAAGACTAAAGAGAGCGGATATAGTAAAATAGTAAATTTAGTTAAATAAGACCTCCGTAATACTGTTAATTAGTACTAAAATAATAGGTAAATTAAAAATAAGATACTACAGATAATAACTAATAAAAAAAGTATTACTAAAATCTAGGAAGTTATAAAGATTATTATATAGGTAAAGGCAAAGTCGGAGTCGGAGTTAAAAGTAAAGTTAAAATTAAAAATAATAAAATTATTTTAAGCGCTCGTCCTAAGCGCTAAGTATAAAGCGCTTAAGGTAAAAAGCAAAAAGTAAAGGGTAAAGAGTAAAAGGTAACTAAGAGGGTGGCTATATAAGGTTAGTATATTTAGGGATATAAGAGCTTATAAAAAATAGGGAGCGCGATAGGTAATAAGTAAGTATTACTTAAAGTATCGCGAATTAATTAGTAGGCAGCGTAGTTAGTTATATTTTATAACCTTAAAAGTAACTATTAAATAGCTGCCGGAGCTAAGCTTCTAATAGTTATATAACTAACTTACTAATAATAAAGGGACAGTTTAATAAGAAGGATAATAATAATTAAGTAAATAAGTGCCGGCACTTATAATAATTATTATACTTTTAGTTAATATTTATATTATATATATATATAATCTATATCTTTTATTATTATAATAAAAAGTATTATAGAGTAATTTTATAAAACTTTTATAATAGTTAGTAGTTAATTTTTTAAAAATAAAAATATAATATTAAAAGTATAAATTTTTTTTTAAAAAAAAAATTAAGTTATTAATAGAATTATACTAAAAGTTTTAAATTAAAACTTATAAGTATTAATAGAGCCCTAGAGGTTTTAAAGATATTATAAAATAATTATTTTAAAATATTTTATTTTATTTAGTTATATACTAAGCTATTTATTTATATTTTTCTATACTATCTATTTACAGGAGAGTGTAATAAAAAAGGACTAATTAAAAAAGTTACCTTTTTAAAAGTTATATAACTTTTTAATTAGTAAGTAAAAAAAGTACGAAAAAAAGCGTTCTAAATAAAAAGACGAGTAAATTCTATTTACCTAATTAGGAAGCGCTTATTAAGAGATCTAGAAGTATAAAATAATTAGTAAATATAAGAAATTTTTAGAATCCTATACTAGACTATTATAACTTTTTATTTAATGTCTAAAATTGGCCTATTTTTATATCTATTATAATAGATATTTATTAAGTATAAAGGTATATATATACTCCTCCTTTTTTAAAACCCCTTTTAGTCGCCCTAAGCTATCACAGCCACACTACTTTGTTTAATTAGTATACAAATATATATATATTAATATATAAATTATTATTATATATTTATATATTAATTGTAAAATTATTAATAAGGGTTATATTTTTAACATTTTAATAATAAACTAGTAAATAATATATTACTAGTACTTAGTATAGTACACTTAAGATTCAATAAGTATTTTATAATAGCTAGGGAGTAATAAAATATAATTATTAATAACTTTTTATACTTCTATATTCTACTATTTAAAAATAGCTTATTAATAGCCTCTATACTTTCTAAACTTAATTAATAACTCAATTAGTATGTTTATTTTTATTTAGTCTATATTTTATAAAATCCTAAATATTTTTTATATAGGCTAAATTAATATTATAGGCTAGGTAAAAAAAATATTTTAATTATTCTTAAATAAGTTTAAAACGTGTGTTATATTATAAATAAGGGCATTACCTTATTAAAATTACTAATATAAATTAATATTAATATAAAGCTTAAAATTATAATATAATATAATAATATATATATATATATATATATATATTATTATATTTAAAATAGGATTAAAAAATATATAAAATTACTTACTACTTTGTATCTTCAGTTTTACTTTAGATATAAAAACTTAATTTATATAGTCTTTACTAGTAAAAAATATAAATAAATTAGGTATTTTAGTAAATACTAAATTACTTCTATCTTTTAACTAAATAGTATTTTAAATTTAGAATATTACATTATAACTAATAAAATAATTTATATATTTAATATTAAGAAAATAACACTATACCGTAAAAATAGATAATAAGTAATATATTTTAATATACTAAAATATTAAAATAACTTTCTCTTTTATTAGGTAATAGCTGGTTCTATTTCTAACTCTATTATTACCCCCTTTTTTATAATACTCCTTTCTAATCTCTTCTAATTATGGTACTAACCTATTAGAAAATAATATTTTTTTAAAATTTATATTTTTAATATCTTCTTTAGCGTATATTAATATATTTTTTTTATATTTACTATATTAATTATATTTTATATTTATATATTAATCGAACAAATAGTGTGGCTGTGGTGGCTCGGGGCGACTAAAAGGGGTTAAATACGTTTTTTTAATTTATATTAATATTATAACACTTCTCTTTTAAAATTCTATTATAAGAATATTTTTATAATTATTAAACTATTTTCTAATTATCGTCTTTTATTTTTTTAGGACTTTTAATTAAGTCTCTATTAATAATTATTTTTATATTTTAAATTATACTAGGAACTCTATCCCTTTTAACTTTATTTATATTATTATTACTATTTTTTTATTTTTATTATATTATATAGTATTATAAATACTATTAAGAGTTTATTTAAAGTAAAAATAATTACTAGAATACATGTATTTAATTTTAAAAAATTAACTTAAAATTTAAATTTTATTAAATATTACGCGATATTAAATATATATATTTATATACTAATCGAATAAATAGTGTAGCTGTGGTGGCTCAGGACGATTAAAAGGGATTTTAAAAAAGGAGAAGTATGTGTATACCTTTATACTTAATTTAACGCGATATTAAAGAAATAGAAGTCTATGTTTATAAAATTAAAAAGATATTATTATATACTATAATATTAGTAATATATTACGTAAGGAGTAATTATATAAGTATAGACTTAATTTTATTATTAATATAACTTTATTATTAGATTATTAATATATATATAATTTTTTGGAACCCCTTTTAGTCGCCCCGAGCTACTACAGCTACACTATTTATTTAATTAATATATAAATATATATAAATATATAATATATATATAAAAACTGGTTATATAATCTATACTAGGCCGAAAAGAGTATAGTTAAAATTTTAGTTAAATATATTTCCTAACTAAAAAGTTATAGGAACCTAAATAAATAAATAAAAAAATTACTATATTTACGAAATTTTAATTTATTATATATAATTAATAGGTAATAGTTAAAATTCTTATAATATTCTCTACGATTTACTCTTTAAAGTGGTATTAGTAATATATTTTTAGGCTTAGTAATTAATTTAATACAATATTTTAAAAAAAGGTAACTTTTTTAATTAGTCTTTTTTTATTACATTCTCCTCTATTATTGTCTTTTTAAAAGCTTTTATTTACTTACTTATATAAATTCTTTATAGTATTAAGTTATAACATTCTTTTATATACTAATAACTTTTATTTTATATTATTTTAATTAAAATTATATACGTCCTTTACATTTTAGACTATTATATATAACGTTTTTTTATATTTATTAAGAAAATTATACTATTTTAATACTTAAGTATTTTATAATTACTAGTATTAAAAATATTATTACTAGTTATATAACTACTAGTATCTTTTTTCTATAACTTATTTTTATTAATTAATTATTTTATATAGTAGTAGAGTTACAATAATTTTAATATTTTTATTACTAGTATTTATAAATAATAAATGTTTTTTATTAATTTTCTAGTTATTTAGATAGATTTTTCTTAGCTAGATTACGCTAGTAAATAGGTTAAGATTATTTAAAATTATATTAAAGTTAGATTAGAGTTGCACGGGCTATAAATTAAAGTTAGTTTAAAATTATATAAACTAGAAGTTAAGATTAGTTTAGGGTTATATAAACTAAAAGCTAAGAATAAATTAAAGTTATTAAAACGCTAGATTAAAATTAAGTTAAAATTATTAAAACTTCTTAAAATTTACTAAATTAAATATAGTATAAAACTCTAGATTAGTTTATATACTTATAGTAATTAAATTATAATAACTATTAATTATAATATTTTATTATAGCGTATAGACTTTTAATACTTTATAAAGAAATTTTTTTTTTTAATTTTTAGTATTTTCTATTACATTTTTATTTATACTATATATATACTTTATATACTCTTTAATTAGCTTCTAATATACTAAAAGATTTAGTATATTATTAACTTTATTATATAAAGCTTTATTATCTGTTATTCTTATCCTTTTTTTTCAACATATTAAGTATAAAGGCATGTATATACTCCTCCTTTTTTAAAACCCCTTTTAGTCGCCCCGAGCCACTATAGCCACACTATTTATTTAATTAATATACAAATATCTTATCCTTATATCTTATAGTCTAGTTTACTCTTTTATCTATTTTTTTTTTTTAAAAAAATAAGCATTTTATATTAAGGCTACCTAACTATTTAAGGAAAGTGCTTTATCTCCTAAACGAACTAGAACCAGTTCTTTAATTCCTAACTAGATTATTATATTACTAAATAGTTATACTAAACTACTAATTTATTATCTAATTAGGCCTAGTTCGCCACGCTAGACCTATTTAGGAAGTAGATTTTTATTTTATCTAACTTTAGATAGTAATTTTTAGTCTAAATACCTCGCCTATACCTTTAGATATAACGTATTTTATATAAAAATTTTAGCTTTTTATAATTTTTATATTAATTTTTTAATAGTATTTTGTACTATTAAAAACTTTATTTTTTACTAATAAAGTAGGCGTATTAAAAAAATACTATAATAGAAAGAGGAATTTAACCCCTAATATAAGGAATAACAACAAAAATTTAAAGAATTTTATAAATTTAAATATTTCTAGGCACTTGCCTACTGTGCCACCCTACCTTTTTATCTATTAAAAATTAAATTAGTAAAAATTATAATATACTAGATTGTATAAGTAGAAATTAATATACTTAATTATTAATAATATTTTAGTAATATTAAAAATATACTTAATACTAACTTATATAATTACTATAGTAAATACATCTATTATAACTTAAATTAATTAAATAAAATACATTTACGTACCTTCTACTAATAATATATATTAAAACCCTTATTTATTTTTACGTAGGTAGTACTTAAATAACATTTCCGTTTTTATATAATTAGGTACTAGCCTCTTCGACTTTTTTTATAAAAAGCTATTTACCTTAAAATTAACAAACTAAATAATAAACTAATAGAATTTTAAAACTACTTACTATTTTATAGTTATTATATAAAAGAGTTTAATAGTAGTATATAATATATATACTTATAGTTATAATATATATATTTATATATTAATCGAATAAAAAGTGTGGCTGTAGTAGCTTAGGGCAACTAAAAGGGATTCGAAAAAGGAGGAGTATATGTATACGTTTATACTTAATGTATTAAAAAAGTATAGTTATTATAGTAATTAAAATAATTAAAGAATTATTTTTAATAAATATATTTATAGTAAAGTTTTTATATATTATTTTATACTAGTAGTTAGATATCTACTATTATATATATATATAGTAAATATATTATATATATCCTAAGTTTTTATATTAAATTTGAAATAATTATATAATTAAATAAATATTCCTACTCTGTATCTGTCTTTAAATAGTATTTACTTAACTTAGTATAATTATTTTTAGTTATAAATTATATTATTTCTAACTATTTAATACTCTTTTTATATGTTAGATTCTTATTATGTAATTTAACTATTATTTTATTAAAAAAATTAAAGAAATAGTTATATTTAAACTAAATATAAAATAGAAATTTTTCACTTCTTACTAATAAAATTTATAATATTTTTAAAATATTTTAGTATTTTAGAGAATAGTTTAAAATAATACTACTTTATAAAAAAAATACTTTTAGTTATTTAAATTATAAAAGTCTATTTTAATAATATTACTAGCGAGAGAGTATATAGTTTAGTAAATAATATATCTAGCTATTTATAATAGTAATATTATAGGTTAAAAGTTTAAATCTCGTTCTTTTCTACTTTAATCTACTATTTAATTAATTAGTATATTAGGTTTTAGACTTAACATTATTAGGTTTAGTTATATTACTTAATTAGGGTAGGTAATTTCCGAAATAGACTTATTTTAGTTTAAATTTCTAATTAGATTAGAATAGTAACTTAACCTAATTAGGAACTAGACTATTTCTAAATAAAATAGAAGTTATTATTAAATAAGTAATTAATTAAATTCTAGTAAAGGTTATTTAACTAGTCTATATTTAATTAGTTAGTTACTTAAACAGTCAAATATTAGGTTACTTAGGGAATAAAAGAACTTTTCTTAAATAGTTAAATAGCCTTAATATAAAAGACTTATATTATTTAAACAATAATGTATAAATTCCGTAGGGTAATAAATAAAATATAATAAAATTTTTAGTAGGTAGAAATACTAAAAGTAGTTAATATTTAAAAGTTTTAAAGGGGACCTATATATATAAATATATTTACTTTTTCGACACATTGAGAATGAAGGCATGCACATACTCTTCCTTTTTTAAAACCCCTTTTAATCGCCCCGAGCCACCACAGCCACACTATTTGTTCGATTAATATACAAATATATATATATATATATATAAATATATTTAGTATATTTAGTAATATATAAACTAAATAAGTAATTATATACTACTTTCTAGTATAAGTAAAAAAGACTTATTTATTCTTTTTAAGTTACTATTTTATATTATATTTTATCTCGCCTACTAATATTGTACACTCATAGTATTATAATAGACTTATTATATAATTTAAAATAATATTTTTTTATTTAATTTTACGTAAGCCTTTATATTACCTATTAAACTTTTTACTAAAATAATAGAATACTACTAAAGAGCTACTAGTAAAATAAATTATAAATATATTTAACTTATAGTAGTCTTATAGGATAAAAATAAGCTATATCTATTATTTTTAGCACTTATGTAGGTTGTCTATAAATATCTACTAGCTAATTAATAATGGCTGCTAAATAAGAATAAGTATAAATATAAATATAAATATATATTTACTTAATCTTTATATTTTAGTAGGTCCTAGAGTTTA
The DNA here is from genome assembly GCA_030770415.1 of Pleoardoris graminearum. NCBI lineage: Eukaryota > Fungi > Ascomycota > Dothideomycetes > Pleosporales > Didymosphaeriaceae > Pleoardoris > Pleoardoris graminearum. The sequence continues at coordinate 193,143 of JASEKS010000081.1, read as the reverse complement.
TATTTAACTTTTTTTTATTTTAGATTTTATAAGCGTACTAAGAAATTTATCTTATTTTATTAGTCTACTTTTTAAATTATTTTAAGTTTATTTATAACTTTAATAATAATATTAGTTCTTTTAGTCCTTCTTTACTAATTACTTACTTATATATAATTTTTATTTTATTAGTCTAGGATCTATAAATAGCTATATAGAATAGTAATATATTAAAAAGATATATAAAATAGAGAAGAATAATACATTTAAATAAGCTATTCTCTACTAGAAGGCCGTATACGCGTAGGTTAATATAGGGCTTATTAATAAGCTATATATAAATAAATAGTTTTAATTACTTTTAAATTTTATTTTAGTCTAAAGTTATATTATATTTATAGCTATTATATTTAAAATAAATAAAAGTAATAAGTATAATAAGTACTAGACTATATAATATTTAAAAAAAAATTAATATAGTAATAAGTTAAGTATAAACGTATACATATACCCCTCCTTTTTTAAAACCCCTTTTAGTCGCCTACACAGCCACTACAGCCACACTATTTATCTAATTAATATATAAATATATATATAGTAATAAGACTTTTAAAATAAAGAAAACCTAAAAATATATAATGTAGGGAAATACTTTAAATAAGTAATAATATAGTATAGAGTATATTTATATACTAATTAAATAAATAGTATGGCTATAGTAGCTCGGGGCGACTAAAAGGGGTTTTAAAAAAGGAGGAGTATATGTATACCTTTATACGTAATGTGTCAAAAAATATATAGAGTATATAATAAATAGCTAGCTTTACTTTAAGGTCTATTTAGTCGTAGACTTTAGATACTAGCCTAACGACTCTATTAGTTTTAAAATTTACATGCCTAGTAACCCCTAGATTAACTAATTATATTATATATAATTATAAGTAGTTACTAATCTCTAAATATATACTAAAAGATAAAGGTATATATATACTCCTCCTTTTTTAAATCCATTTTAGTCGTCCTAAGCCACTACAGCCACACTATTTATTTAATTAATATATAAATATAAATATATATATAAAGTATAAGTAGAAAGTTATTACTATATTTAGTAGAGTACTATAATCCTCGCTAAAAGAAAAAAGTAATAACTTTTAAGGGTTTATAATTATACTACTTATATATAACCTTTGTAGAATATTATATATATACTCTATTTAGTACTTATTAAGTTCTTATTATTATATTATATCGCGGCTTTATAAAGCTTACGAAGTATAATAATTAATAAATAAATAAGTTTATAAGTATATTTAGTATTATAGTTATCTTTTTATAAAGGTATACACATACTCCTCCTTTTTTAAAATCCCTTTTAGTTGCCCTAAGCTACTACAGCCACACTATTTATTCGATTAGTATATAAATATAAATATAGTTATCCTTTTAAGTAATAAAAAAATATAATTATATATAAATATAACTAATATAAAAACTTTTATTTTTATTTTTACATACGCTTATTTTTTAATTATATTTAAAAAATAACTTTTTTTAGCTTATACTTTTTACTAGACTAGTGTCTTAATATACTACTTTACTCCTTTTTATATAATATATAAATATTAAATATTATTAAATATTATACTATCTATATATAGATAAAATAAAAAATAGTAAAAATAAATATAATTTCTATTATATTAAAAAAATATATTAAAAATATAATTAATAAATTATTATAGTAGTTATTATTTAAAAATAATATTATAGTAAATTAATATATAATAGACTTATTAATTAGTATTATATATTAGTCTAGTAAAATATACTTAAAAAAAATTATAATATAAATATTTAAATCTCTTTTACTATTAATATAATATATATAAATAGTTACGTTATATTATTTATTCTTACTAATATATAGGCTACTAATTTAGTAATACTTACTACTAGTTAAGTAATATATTTATTATTAATTAAGTAATTATTTAAATAGATATTATTCTTTTAGTTAATTTTTACTTAGCTTTTAATTATTATATATATAAGTTAATAATTAATATAGTTCCCTTACTACGTTTATACCTCTAGATTAAGGTCTTAGTATACTTATTACTTTTTAATACTTATAAAAGTTACTAGCCTAGTTAGGTGTATTAGTAATTATAGCGTAGTAAGTATATACATGACGTCACACAAGTGATCACATAACGGCTCTCGGCCGTAAGATTTGGTGGCACGACTCGTATGGACCCAACAGCGGTTTGGTGTCCTTCGCGAGTTTGGAACATGTCTTCGCACTAGGTCTTGGCACAGCTTTATCTTTTTCCACTATCTTGACCCACTTCTTAGAGATGTCCAGGGTTCGTTGCTGTTGTTCTTACCCCTTCCAGTATTAAGTCCGGCCTAGAACTCCTTTAGGACCCATCGCATCATTTGCTTAGCTAACCACTCCAGGACCGATAATAATTTTCCTATAATAATCTATATAGTAATTTTATTATCTATATTTAATATACTACTTATAGATTATAGTAAATAAAGGTATACACATACTTCTCCTTTTTTAAAACCCCTTTTAGTCGCCCTGAGCCACTACAGCTACACTATTTATTTAATTAATATATAAATATAGATTATAGTAAATTATTTTTTAAAATATTATATTTTTTTTAAAAAAAATTATACTATACTTTTTACTATTTTATTAGTATTTTATAATAAAATAGATTTTATAAATATTTTATAAGGTATCTTTTATAGTTTTTTTTTTAAAAAAATTTTTAATTTAAAGTAATTTATTTTTAATATAATATATTAGAAGTCTTATTAAAATTAGTTATTTATTATAAGAGATAGTTATTTACTTATTTATATTAAATTTTACTTTTAAATAGTAGTATAGTAGCTAAACTAGTATAAAAAACTTAATTTTTAGTTTAAAATAATTATTAAAGGTTTACTTAGTTTTACGTATACGTTTATAAAAGTCTTTTTTAATATACTACTTTTTACTTTTCTTACCAAGCTCTAGATTAAATAAAATAAAAATATAGAGTTTATAAAATTATTATTAATATATTATTATTTTAAATAAAATAGTAGTATAACTATACCTAGAGTAACTATTATTATTAAATAGTATAATAATTGCGGAAATATAGATAAAGGATATATATAAATAAATATATAATAAATAGGTAAAAAAATCTATATATATAGTAAAATAGTTTTATTAACTTTAGTTTATACCTCTAAGTAATAACTTTAATACTATTTTATTAAATCTATTAACTTCTACTAGCACGGTTGCCTCGCGCACGTGTATCATCATCGCCTAGAGAGGACACTCTAGGACCCTACATACAACTGGGGGAACATGGCGAGATGGGACCGGGAGGATGAAAAGCTACGATAACCGGGTTGATAAAAGCCAATAGAGTGGAAAAGGCGCACATGAATCAGTGCCAGCTTGGCGCTGCGGAAAGTCAACATCGTGCACTGCCATACCAGTAGTGGACCGATCTTAAGGGTCAGGCTGGGACAACTGACCCTAGAATGCACTAATGTACAAGCTTCTGGACTTCGGGTGTAAGACCACATAAGTCAGAATGCAGTACCTATGTTTGAGCGCATCCCGTACTATGCCCAATGGCTACGAAGGGCGGTGTCATTTACTCCCAGGGTGTTGAACATTAACGATAAGTCGTGCGAACGATCCATCCACCACGGGTCGGCGCCAAAGAACTTCATATCATTTTTGCGTAGCTTCTGCTTTGATGTGCGTAGTCGCTGTCCGTATCGATCACACTTCGAAACGTTTGGCGGCTTCAATGACCTCATCCCATACGGCTCCATAACATTCCTACATATGTCAATTGGACGGGATGGGCTTCTTTTCCCTTTTATACCTTGGGAAAGTTGCCCCCCAGGGCTCGTCAGAATAGTCACGGTGTTCTCCGAAAGTTCTATATTGCTATGTGAACGATAGCCTTTGACGGTAAGGGCAGATCCGGATCGTCTCCTTTACCGCATGCGGGTATTCCCGAATGAGGCAGCATGGTGAGCAGCGCTCGGTAACGATCAATTCGCTGTCAGACATTGTAAACAAGAGCAAAATCTCAATCTTAAAATCTTCTGAGAGCAATTGGAGATCAAACGATACGAGGCTCAGCTTGTCCCTGATGATTGTCCATGCCCGACCATCATATGGCGCTCTCAGCTGAAAGCCGCCAGGACGTCACCACCTTCTACTGGAGACTGGCTGAACAATGACTTGGACTAGAGACTTGTCTGTAACCATCCTAACGACCGATGCACCGTTATATATGTTGTGTGACACGCTATGTGAGCGTAAAGTGCTCTTCCAAGACTAGTGATCTCACAAACATGAAGCTGATGTACCCAAACCCGTTTGCGTAGACCCCAGAGGTTCTCAGTACTTATACCTCAACTCCAGGTTTTCGCGGTCGGTCAAGTCACTGAACTCAATATCCGGCCTATGTTCGACTTGCGCATGATCCCTCCTCTTGTTCTCCCACCTATAGTATGCAAGAAGAGCCACGATGGCAACAACAGCAGTCGAATCTACTGCAACAATAGTTATCTTCGCAGGCGTAAACTCCGGAGCGTCTTCGTCGCGGAACGTGAGCGGACCCAGGATATTGCCCAGACAGAAGGACATAAGGAGGATGGCGTTCATCGTGACCTTCTTGGTGTGGCCCTGCACACTATTAGATGATTGCGTGCGAAGGAGGGAGAACTAGGCTTACCCCAAAGTTACATGCTGCGAAGGAGTACGAAAGCGGCAAAAGCGCACCCGTTAGATGAGTAAAATAATTGCCTACTAACCTGCCTGCGCGATGGCTTGATGGCAGGAATGCAATCAGACCTCCGCCCAGGATGCCACCCCATGCAGTCCAAACAATTTGCATCGCCCCGCGGCAGTTGTACCGCGCTGCGATTTGCGTACCGCCGATGACGCTGAGAACGGCGATAAAACCTCCAGGAATCTGTAGTAGCGCCGTAACTTTGTCGTTGAACCCGAAACTTTTTATCAGTACCGATTGGAAGGATCCTACCGCGCCGTTCGGAATACTTGCTGCAGTCGTGATGTAGGCTAGCAACCAGACTTGCGGGTCGCGTAGCGTCTCGACAAACTGGTAGAACTTGAAATGCTTGTTCTCAATGCCTGTATTGTTTTCGCGCAAACGCTCAACAGCCATGACCTTTTCCGCGTGAGACAGCCGACTGGACATTGGGTTGTCCGGCAGAAACGAGATGACAACAATACCGACCGCAATAGTAACTACGCCGACGCACAGGAACATGATCTGCCAGTTATTGAAGCGGTCTCCCGTATAATGCTGAAAGCCGTAGGAGATCAGCGATCCGGCCATGGTAGCACAGCCAACGCCCATGTACCAGAATCCTACGCGCTTTGGCTGCTCGTTCCTAGACCGAAGTCAACAGCGAAAGACAAGACACTTGAGTTTGCGTACCGCTTGTACCACATGGATGTAATGAGAATGAGCGACGGGCTGATCGCAGACTCAAACATGCCCAACAAGAAGCGGCATACCGCGAGCGAAGCATACGAGTCGCAAGCAGCCGTGCATGCAACCACAGTTCCCCAAAGGCAGATCATGGTGCCGATATACTTTGCGACTGGGAGCCGTTGCATCCAGAACGCGTGAGGCATCTCGAAGATCAGAAAAGCAAGGTAGAAGAGCCAAGAGAGTGTGCCGTATTGTTCAGTGGTAATGTTGGCATCCTCGAAGATGCCCATCACGGCCGCGTAGTTCACTCGGAGTCGTCAGCTTTATATCGCCCGCGAGGTGGCATTTCACCCACAAAGAGTTTTGTCAAGATATTGGAGGAAATAGCAGGCGAACATGATGGGTACGATCATCCAGTCAATACGCGTCACGAGCTTCCCTTCGTCTACGATCGCATGCTCATCGCCCGTCTCATTGCATTTCAAGAACTCAAGGGCCTTGTCTGCGTCCTTGTATGTGCTTTTTTCCGGTCCCAGCTCGTCCGAGTCCGACAGCTGCCTGGTGTGCTGAATCTCGTCTTTACCCATGGTGTCCTGCGACCTTGTGCCCTTACGAAGATGAAAAAGGGAACTGCTTGCGGAATAAAAGACAAACAAATCTCATTTTAATACATGGTCGTCCGAAGTACCCCAACAAGCACACGACCAAGCAGCCCTCATTGATAATGATAACTGCCATCTGCTATTCATCGACATCTTGACTTCTACATTTGGAAGGTCGCTTGACCAGTTGACAGACGGCGCGAAGTCGCTGCACGCGTATTGGCAATGATTGTTGGGGAAATGCGCGACGGTTGAGATAGCCGGTGCGGGGATAAGATAGCTTATCGCTAGTCAAGGCGAGCGGGAAACGCTGGGGATAGAACGCGGAGAAGGGCGAAGCCATCCGAGGTATAACCGTCAGAGAAGCGGCCACTGTATTGTATATTGTGGAGCAACTTTCATTATCAAGGCCAACCGTGCTTGCTGCAGCGATTTCTCTAAAATGAAAGGAGATCCTAAAAATAGAAAAAAGTGAGAAAGAGCGACTGGCAGTGTCTAATCTTGAATACCTAGGTACCTAATAATGCAGCATGACTTCCTGGATTAATACAGGTCGAAGGATTGCTGGCGAAGCCATCAGGGCAGAGCTACAGAATCTGAGCAAGACGCATACTTCAGTTGGACCACGCCCTTCAAAGGTTAGCAGCTGCTGAATCGTCTACGCTGCTGTCAGAGATGTGACTCAAGGCAGCAGCGGAAATATTTCCGGGACTGAACGATCAGACCACTTTGATGAAGCGAAGGCAGCGCCATGAACACAGCCCTGGAGAGTTCCATTGGAACAATGCTTGTTGATGATAATATTGACCGCTTGTCTACCATGATGCTGCGAAAATTCGAGCAGCCCGAGACGCTATGCGATGTCATCCTGCGTGAAAACGTTGGGCAAGGCGTTGCGCAGTCGGAACCAGAAATGATGCCGCACCTGTGTTGGCGCCGAAGCGATCCGAGGGTCCGGCATTCACTGTTGCGACTGTGCGTAAGATAGCGATAGCTCAGAGCATAATCCGAGAAATACTCGAGCTACGCGTAGATCAGTCGCAGAGCTGCAACGTATGCTGTAAGGCCGCAGGCTGTATGTACCGCCTACATGATGTCCCCAGCCTGCACGGGCTTTTGATATATGTATGGTGATGTGGCTTCACAAAACCTGCTGAGCATTTCCTACTGTGAAAAGGTGTTCGTGTAGCCGGAAATACTGCCTGCGATTATCCGCAATTAACCCTGTATCGCGATGGGCCTTCTAGTGGGCTTCGGAAATGCTTAGGATTTTGGTCTATAAATGTAAAATGTAGTTAAAATGACGTTATATATTATTAACTAGGCCTTGTTCGAGATGCTTTGGTATGCGGGGGAGTTGAGGCTCAACTTCAGCGGATCGGTCCGGTTCAGTGGACCGGAAATCCTATACATGGGCCACGAACAGGGTCAGAGTTATGAAGCTTGAACTAACAACAAGTAAGGCATACGTCAGAGTGCTCGGTATGGCATGAAGACAGATGACGCATCGTGCAGTGGCCTATGACTCGACTGAACACACTCCAGAGTATCGTTCATCGGCGCTCTTTAATACGGAACTGTTATATTACTTTATTAATATTACGTATATATATATATAAAGTTAACTTAATTAATTATTACTTTTACTTTAGTTTTGTTAGATTCTAAAGCTAACTATTATTTATTAATTTAATTTTTTAAGGGTATTTTTATTTATAGTATTAAAGTTATTTTACTTTTTTTTTTTTTTTTTTACAATTACTTTAAGTGCCGTTTTCTATTTTTTTATATAATACTTATTATGGGTAAACGCGCCCTTACTTAGGTATAAGCGCTAAGATAAATACGCCTACACTAGTCTACGCTAGCATTTTAGTATATACTTTTACCTTATTTTAAAGTACCTAATTAGCTTTTTATATATAGATTCTTATTAAATATTAATATTTAATATTTACTTTTTTAAGTTTTTATAATATAATCTACGTATCCCTTTAAGTCTATAAATAAAACGCTTATAAAATAATATTTTATAATAGACTACGTAAGTACTAAATTTTAAAAATTTATATTTTACTAATTATATAACTATAGTAGACTAATTATTTATATTATATAAAATACCTATTAGTATAAATAAGATAGTAAAACTTTACGTAAAGACCTTATTTAGATAGACTAGTAATAGCGCCGCCTAGAAATTAGCTAGTAATAGTACTACTAAAATGTATAATATTTAAAAATTAACTTAGTATACGCTAGCTAATAATATATTATATTATTAGTTAAATAAGTTACTTTTATTATTACTACCGCGGTCGCCTAATATAGTAAAAAAGATTATTTTTAAGTTTAAGGTTAGTAAGCCCTATAAGAGTATAATTACTAAATTACTAAATACTATTTATAACTTTATTAAATAGTTTATAAATAGTTCTTTTACTAAAAAGATTAAAAAGAATTTAATAGTAAATACTAGTAAAGAACTTTTAAAAAATAATTACTATAAAAGTAGCTTTAGCATCTCTTACTCTATTTTACTAAATATTAGTAATAATAATAATAAAAATTTTAATATAATAACTATTATTAGTTAATTTATAATAGATTAGTAATTATAGTATAGCTTTATAGTTAACTATAAAATATTTATTAAATAAGTTAAGACTATAGAAACTTACGTTTTATTATTTATTAAAACAGCTATTATAATTAATAAAAAATACTCTAAAAAAAAACTTAAGTATAAATACTTTATTCTAGCGTACACCCTACCTAATAAATAATTTATAAATAAATATATTATTACTACCGTTTCTTTTACTAATAACTTTTAAGTAAGTATTATAAAATATTTAAAAAATTAGTTTACTACTATTTTACAGTATTTTTATTATTAGAGTATATTATATAGTAATTTAAAAGCGATTAAATAAATAATTAAACTTATAAAATAGTTAAAAGTAAAAGTATAAAAACTATAATATACTATTAAAATAAATATAGTATAACTAGAGTTATAAATTTAGTAATAAAAATAAAATTTTAATAATAGCTCCTACTTACAGGGGGGTGACATTAAAAAAAACAAATCAAAAAAGTTACTATTTTTAAAAATTAATATAAAATTAATTACTAAGCCTAAGAATACGTGAATAATACTATTGTAAAGAGAAAATAATAGAGATTTATATAAGAATTTTAGTTACGTTATATATATTACCTATAATTAACTAAAATTACCTAAATATAGTAATTTTTTTAATCCCTTTTTTAGGATCCTATAACTTTTTAGTTAGTAAATATATTTAACTAAAATTTTAACTATACCCATTTTGGCCTAGTATAGGTCACGTAACTAGATTGTTAAAGTATATTAGTAATCTAATAATAAAATTATATTAATTATAAAAATATTACTAAGACTTATATAATCACTAATCACGTAATATAATATTAATATTATAATATATAGTAATATATTATTAATATTATAATATATAGTAATATCTTTTTAATATTATAAACCTAAACTCCTATTTCCTCGAAATAGCGATAAATTTAACCAAACTTAAATTTAAAATTAATCTTTTTTTAAAAGTAAATACTCCTATTTTAACAATTATTTCTACTTTAAAAAGAACTCCTAATAGTATTTATAATACTATAAGACGTATTAAAAATAAAAAAAAGAATAATTATAATATAAAAAAAGTTTATAAAGAGGGTATAAAAAAGCTAACTTAAAAAGATAAAGGAGCTATTAATAGAAACTTAACTAGAAGTCCTAAAAATAAAAATAAAAGTATACTATTAAAAAATAATCTAGAGATTTTAAAAAGATAATTATAAAAAGTTTTAAAAGAGGAGGGTTATAAACTAATATAAATACAAAAATACTAATAATTAATAAAGAAAATACTAAAAAAAGATTAAAATACGCTAAAGAATAATTAAAAAATATTAAAAATATAAAACTAGAAAAAATAATATTTTCTAATAAGTTAGTAATATAAAGGGGTAGAGCTAGAAAAGAGTTATATAGAAAAAGAGGTAATAATAAAGTTAAAAAAGAACTAGCTGTTAGCTAATTATAAAGTAATTTATTTTAACTTTTTATATATTTTTAGGCTATAGTTTTAGTTTTTTAATATTAATTATATTAATTATTTTATAGGCTACAATCTTACCCTATATATTTAGGGTATAATTTAGGTAGAAAGTAGAAGTAATTTAGTATTTATTAAAATAGCTAATTCTTTTACTTCTTATACTAGTAAGGACTATATAAATAAAGTTCTTATACCTAAAGTTAAACTAGTTATAAAAAGGGATAAGTTTTATAAAAATTTTTTACCTCTTTATTTATTAATATAATATATATATATATATATATATATATTATATTATAATTTTAATTATAATCTTTATATTAATATTAATTTAGGCTAGAAATTTTAATAAGACAACGTCCCTATTTATAAAACAATAAAGGTTTTAAACTAGTTTAAAAATAATAAAATTACTTTATTTTATTACTTAGCCTATAGTCCTGATTTAGCCCCTATAGAAAATATAAAAAATATATTAAAATTAGGACTAATTAAAAATAAAAACGCTAATTTAGGGGTAGGATCTAGTTTATAAAATATAGAGGCCTTTAAAAAAGCTACTACTAAAAAGTAGAATAAAATACCTTAAAAAGTTATTAATAATTATATTTTATTACTCCCTAACCGTTATAAGGTAGTTATAGAAGCGAAACGCTACTATACTAAGTATTAGTAATTTATTATTTACTAGTTTATTATTAAAAATATAAAAAAGTAACTTTTATATATAATTATATAAATAATATTTTTCGACACATTAAGTATAAAGGCATGCACATACTCCTCCTTTTTTAAAATCCCTTTTAGTTACCCTAAGCCACCACAGCCACACTATTTATTCGATTAATATATAAATATAAATATATATAAATAATATATAAATATATAAAAATATTTTATATACTAATAAAAATTAGTATCTATTATTATATTTGTATACTAATCGAATAAAAAGTATAGCTGTAGTGGCTCGGGGCGACCAAAAGGGATATCTATTATTATATATATAAAAATAAGCTAATTTTATACCTTAAATAAAAAGTTATAATAGCCTAAAATAGGGTCCTAAAAATTCTTTATATTTACTAAATTTTTTTTACCTCTTAAGGGTTTACTAAGTAGCCCTTAATAGAGTAAATAGAATACGCTAGTCTTTTTCTTTATAATAATATTTATTTTTATTTTTAGGCCTTATAACTAAAAAGTTATATTATTTTAAAAAAGGTAACTTTTTTAATTTATTTTTTTTAATATCACGCCCCTGTAGTTACTTATATTTATTAAAAGTGTAATAGCGCGAGGAACGATATGTATATTTTATAAAAAAAAAAGCTAAATACTAAATAGTAGCGCCGACTAACTACTAATAAAACTTTTAGTAAGGTAATTTAACGTAGTAATAAATATAAGTAATACTCTACTATAGTAATTTAAAAAGCGCGTAAACTATAAGATAAACTAAAATATTTAAAATTATTTATAAAAGTCCTCTATAATATTATAGCTAATAATAAATTTATTAAAAAAATATAAAAAGTATAAATAAGATAATAAAGATAAAAAGTAGAAAATAGCGTTATATAAATTATTATAAAATTTTACGTTCTTAAATCTATTTAATAATAATAGTAGCAGTAGTTTTAGTAACTTTAATTTTTTTATTATTATAATAACGTAAAATTAATATTATTTAATAAAGCCTATTTTATATATTTATATATTTATATATTAATTAAATAAATAGTGTAATTATAGTAACTTAAAACGACTAAAAGGGGTTTTAAAAAAGGAGGAGTATATATATACCTTTATTATAATTATTATAATATATTTATATATTAATCGAACAAATAGTATCGCTGTAGTAACTTAAAGAGACTAAAAGGGGTTCTAAAAAAGAAGGAGTATATATTTATTATTATACTTAGTATTAAAAAAGTTAAGTAAAGCTAAGTTAAAAAAGGTATAGCGCTATACTAGTACGTATACTAGCGCGCTTAGCGCGCCCCCTCTAAAAAAATATTAAGTTAAATAATTTAGTATTAAAACTATGTTTTTTTAAAAAAAAATATATATAAGATATAACTACTACTACTACTTATATATCTTTCCTCTATCTTCTCTTACAGTTAATACAGCTAAACGTTTATTAAATAAAGAAAAATACTTACTAAAATATTATTCTTCTTTAAAGATTCTAATACTACCCCTCCTCTTATTAATACTAACAATATAATAATCTAAATTAATTTTAAAATATTTATAATTATCTAAACTCCTTTTACGGTATTGTTCTACTTTACTAGTAATAAAAATATAATTTTAGTAAATACTTACTAGTACGGGTACCTTATTTATTTAGTAGCTAAAGAAATTAATTATAATAAAGTTATAACTATTATTAATAATAAGTACTAACCTAATAAATTAATTAGATTATTAATAAAAGAAGTAGTTAAAGTTATTAATATTAAGTTAATAGTATTAGTAGCGGCGGCTTTAATAGACAGAAATATAGTAAAAGTAAAAAAAATAAAAATATATAATATATAGTTTATAGTAGAGTTAATAGGTAAAATAAGTATTTTATATATACGATAGGTATTCTTTAGTGTAAAAAAAATAGTAAAGGTAAAAATAAAGGCGGCGGCGATAGTAGAGGTAATAAATAATAAAGCCTTTAATAGGTAGAGATACTAGAGTAATTAATATTTAAAAGTTTAGGGGGGCCTATATATACAGGGGAGTGACATTAGGAAAAGCGTAATTCAAGAAGTTACTCTTTTTAAAAATTAATATAAAATTAATTACTAAGCCTAAATATTACGTAAATTATACCGTTTTAAAGAGAAAGTTGAAGAGATTATTATAAGTATTTTAGTAACTACTTAGGTAATATACGTAATAAACTAAAATTACCTAAATATAATAATCTTTTTAGTCCCTTTTTAAGATTCTTATAACTTTTTAGTTAGTAAATATATTTAACTAAAATTTTAACTATACTATTCTAGGACTAGCGTAGGTCACGTAACTACATTTTCGAAGTGTATTAATAATCTAATAATAAAATTATATTAACTATAAAAACAGTACTAAGGCTTATATAATTACTAGTTACGTAATAGATTACTAATATTATAGTATATAATAATATCTTTTAACTTTTATAAACTTAAACTCCTATTCTCTTAAAATAGCGCCAAACCTCTTAAAACTTAATTATAAAGTTAATTTACTTTTAAAAATAAATAATTCTTCTTCTTTAATTACTACTACTTTAAAAAAGTCCCCTTCTACTATTTATAACGCTATAAGGCGTATTACAAATAAAAATAATAAAAAATATAATAATAATAATAATATAAAAAAGATTTATATAGGGAGGATAAAAAAGTTAACTAAAAGAGATAAAAGAGTTATTAATAAAAACTTAATTAGAAGTTATAGAGAAAAAATAAGCTAGAAATTACTAAATTCTAAAATTAAAGTATAGGGACTACTTTTATAAAAAAAAAGCGCTAATAAGCCGTAATATATATACGTAAAAGAGATTAAATTCTTTATTCTAAAGAGCTTTATAAGCTAGTAATATAAGCTCTAGGGTATCTTTCTATAATATACCCCCTAGTTAAGCTAATAAAAATAGCTTAACTATTTAAGTAAATAAAAATTAACTTTTTTAAGCTTATAGCAGCTGTAGAATTAATTTTAAAAAAAGCTTTTTTAAGTAGATTTTTAGCGGGTAGCATTACTAAGTAATAAAACTTTAAAATAAGAAACTAATTATAATAGGCGCGCTAGCGTTTAATAGTATAAATAGTATTTATATACTCTTTTTACTAACTTTTTTAAAATATTTTTTACTTTTTTTTTTTATTATTACTTCTACACGCTCTCGTACCGTTTATTTTATATTTTAACTTTTTTATATAACTTCTTTTTTTTAACAGCTTCCTAAGCTCTTTAATTATTATAAATATTATAAATTAATTATTTATATTACTGCTGCTGTAACTATAGTAAGCTATAATACTTTTCTTAATTTTTATTTTTTAGAGTTTATTTAGATTTCTAATTTTTAATTTTTTCTCTTAAAAACTTTATTAATTTTTACTTATCAGTTTAAAGATATAATAAAAAATATTTAATATAAAACTAAATTTAACTACCTAAATTTAACTAAGTATAATTAGTATTTAAAATATTTTAAATATATTAAAATTAGTAAAGAGCTAACAGAGTTTAGTCTTTTAACTTTTAATATTTTATTTATTACTATTTTTTAGCCTATAATTACGCTCCGTAAGAAGAAGGAGGTAAAAAGAAAAAAAATAAGAAGTATAAAAAGTTTTAATAATAAATAATTTAGTAAAGCTAAGGCGCTGTATAACTTTAGATAAAAATTTTTATAACTTAAATAAAAACTCCCGTACTATAATATTTAAAAAATTACTTACTTTTTTTATAAAATAATATACTACTACTATAAACTCTAAATAATTATCCTATATCTTTAATAAATAAAAATTCTTTTTTTTTTAATTAAGAAGTTTTATAAATCCCTTAATCTCTAAAAAAGCTTTTCCCCCCGCTATTATAAGCTTATAAAAATTATTTTTTATTTTTAATAAATAAAGCGTACGCTTTTTTAGTTTAAAAAATTCTATAGTTCTTTTAAATTTTAGGTAATAATCTCCCTAATCTACTACCTAATAATTTTAATAATTTTCCTAGTTTAATATCTATATTACGCTTTTAAATAACTATTTAAGAGCTAGTTTAAAAGTATATAATATCTATATAAAAAGTTTAATACTAATAAAAAATTAACTAGACTTTAAAAGTTATTAATTTTATCTAGCCTATTCTCTTTATTTAGCCTTTTTAAGCGTAAGGCGCCATTAGCGCCTTTTTTAATCTAGCTTTTTTAAGCTTTACTAAATTAGGTTTAAGAAATAGGCCGTACCCTATAGTAAATAAAAGTAAATCTAAAAATACTAAAAAAAATAAAAATAGTAAACTATTTATTTTATAGACTTTGTTACGCTATAGAGATAAAAATAATATTAATAAAAAATATTTTAAACTTTTTAGTTTATAGTTTTTTTAAGCTCTATTTATTCTTTTATATTACAATTAAAAAAGTTAGGAAACTATAAAATAATATTTAAGTAATTTAATATTACTAATAGATTATAGGATTAAAGTGCTTAATATTTTACTTTTACTATTTAGGTAGCGCTCTGTCTAGTAAAAGTAATAAAAATTATTATAATACTAAAATATAAGACTTCCGTTACTAGGTATATAAAAGCAGATATAGCTATAAACTAATATATATATAAATATTTTAATTTAAAAAATTTAAAAAAATTATATACTTACTATTATAGTCCTAGTCGCGTTTAAAAGATTACTAAATACTTTTTATTCTATTATAAGCCGCTCTATAGTAAAAAGGCGAAAAAGCTTATTTATAAAAAAGTATAATCTTTTAATCTACTTCTTTTAATTTTTACTAACGTAGACCCTATAAATAATAAAACTTTTTTTTTTTTTATAATAAAGTTGCTATTAGTAACTACCTAATTAAAAAGAAAAGTACTATATATACTATAAAACTTAACAATCGGCTCTTAAAAGTACTACGCTAAGCCTAATTAGAAAAGGTAATACTAAAATAGGCACGTAATAACCGCTTAATAGTACTTAATAGTATTATAGCTTAGTATAATTTATTACTTTATATAATAACTTATACTAGCGTATTTACTATTATAAACTAATACTAAATAGGCATTTATAAAGAAAGAGATATTAATATATTATATTTATAGTACGTAGTATAACGTGTAAAATAGTAAACTTTATTAACTATATTTGTATATTAATCGAACAAATAGTGTGGCTGTGGTGGCTCGGGGCGACTAAAAGGGTTTTTAAAAAAGGAGGAGTCTGTGCATGCCTTCATTTTTATTAACTATAGTACTAGACTTTTATATACCTAATAAACTATAAAATAGATAATTTACTAGTAATAAATATATAGACTTTTATATTATAAACTCTTATAGCGCGTACTATAAAAAGTATATATTAAATAAATAAATAAAAGAAATAATAAAAAAATTAAAGTTATAATAACTAACCTTCTATAACTAGCGTAGGGTAATATAGGTAATACTTACGCTGTCTTTAGTTTAATACTATATAATAGTATACCCGATATAACTAAAAAGCAGTATATACTTATAGTAACTATTACTAAAAGACTAAAAATTTAACTAAAGTATAAATAATAAGGCAGAACGCCTTATAGATTAAATAAGGAGCTAGTATTACTAGTACTTTTAGATACTTACTAAATACTTAAAGTATAAAGTAGTATATAATAACTATTTTAGATATAACTACTACTATTTTAGTAAGTCTACTGCTAAAACTAATAATTTATAAAACTTTTACAGTTAAATAAGGACTTTATATAAAAATAGTAAAGTAACTTAAAGACTCTATATAAGAGTAGGCTAAATAACTTTAGGTATATTATAGAGCTGTAAATATATAGTATTATAAAAGCGTAGTAGGTATATAAGGCCTAAATACTAAAAAAATTTTTAAATTAGGCTATAAGAACTATAAGGGGATAATAGCTGGCGAGTCTAAAGTAATAAAAATAAATAGCTTAGTATATAACTAAATTAAATAAAATATTCTATATTAATTATTTTATTATAACTCTAAAACTTTTAGGTCTCTGTCGAGACCGTAATAAAACTTAATAAATTATAGACTATTATTAAATAAATAATTAAAATAAATAACTTTTTTAACACATTAAGTATAAAGGTATATATATACTCCTCCTTTTTTAAAATCCCTTTTAGTCACCCCGAGCCACTACAGCCACACTATTTATTTAATTAATATATAAATATATATATAAAATAAATAAAAACTTAGGTAATAATTCTATAAATAATATTTTTAATAAACTTACTTTACGCCGCGCTTAAGCTATTTAAAAGTTTAATAAGCTAGTTAAGTTATTAATCTATTAAGCGTATCTATTAGGGTTATTATATAATTTTATTATTTTATTATCTTTTTCTATACTTTAGGGTTTTAAATTTATTATTATAAATAGTAGCTTATTAGCTATTTAATATTTAATTTAAAACGCTTTGCGCTCTATTATTATATAATTTCTTAAAATTCTAGCTTAGTAATTTTTTTTTTATCTTTAAGATTTAGTTACTCTTTAAATTTTTAAAATTACTAAGCTAAAAGAGCTTTCGTTAACCTATTAGCTAGTATATTATTTATTTAAAAATATTTAATTTTAAAACTTTCTTTTAAATACTCTTACTATAGCTATATATTTTATATATCTATATAGTGTAAATAGGTAGTTATACGCTTATTTTTACCTATAACTAGCCTAATTATTTATTAGTTATTATAGAATATACGCTACGTAGCTCTAAAATTTAAAATAAATTTTTTAAAAAAAGTGCTTTAGAGCTATTATTTTTTTATTTATATATTTAAGTACGAGAAGCTTTACTTTAGTAGTTAATATTATAATAATTATCTACCTTACGGTTTTTTAAATAATTACACCCCCGAATAATATAATAATATAGCTATATAAAAATTATTTACTTTTTAGATTATTTATAAATAACGCGTCTAAATAAATTATAAGTTTTAGGCCCTTATATATACTATATTTTTTTTATGTAATAAAGTTGCTATTAGTAACTACCTAATTAGGAAGGAAAGTGCTATATATACTATATAACTTAACGATCGGCTCTTAAAGATATTATACTAAGCCTAATTAAAAAAGGTACTACGCTAGGATAGGTACGTAATAACTATTTAATAGTACTTAATAGTATTATAGCTTAGTATAATTTATTACCCTATAGTAACTTATACTTATATATTTACCGTTATAATTAATACTAAACAGATATTTATAAAAAAAAATATTATATTTATAGTACGCAGCGTAATACGTAAAATAATAGATTTTATTAACTATAGTACTAGACTTTTATATATCTAATAAACTATAAAATAGACAACCTACTAGTAATAGATATATAGGCTTTTATATTATAAATTCTTACAGCACGTACTGTAAAAAATATATATTAAATAAATAAATAAAAGAAATAATAAAAAAGTTAAAGTTAAAATAAGTAACCTCTTACGACCGGCGTAAGATAACAGTAATACTTATATAACTTTTAGTATAATATTATATAATAGTGTACCTAATATAACTAAGAAGTAGCGTATAATTATAATAGCCGTTGCTAAAAGACTAAAAATTTAACTAAAGTATAGATAACAAGATAGAACGCCTTATAGATTAGATAAAAAGTTAGTATTACTAGTACTTTTAAACACCTACTAAATACTTAAGGCGTAAGGCAGTATATAATAACAGTCCTAGGAAGTCTACTATAAAGACTAATAACTTATAAAATTTTTATAATCGAATAAAGACTTTATATAAAAGTAGTAAAGTAATTTAAAGAATCTATATAAAAATAGACTAAATAACCCTAGATATATTATAGAGCTGTAGATATATAATATTATAAAAGTAAAATAAGTACGCTAGGCCTAAATACTAAGAGATTCTTTAAATTAGGCTATAAGGAGATAATAGCTGGTAGGTCTAAAGTAATAAAAATAAATAGCTAGATATATAATTAAATAAAATAGAATATTCTATATTAATTATTTTATTATAACTCTAAAACCTCTAGGTCTCTATCGAGACCGGATATATACTATATTAAATTACTTAAAAGCGTAATTTATAAAAAAATATAAGTACGTATTCTACTACAGTAAAATACTATTTATTTAAATTATTTAAAAAATAAAAAAGTTATAAATTAGTAAATACTATATCTAGTTATATTATAATAGTAGTATAAAATATAGATCTAACGCGCTTTTAATATATTTTAATTTTAGCTTTTATTACTTCTTTCTTATTTTTAATTAGCTCTTTTAATAATAACAGCGTTAGTAGAAAAAGTACTAAATTAACTACTCTAAATTTTTTTGCAATTTTTTTAATATATAAATTATAGATTAGCGTAATTATTTAATTTTTTTAATTTCTAATTACCTATATTTTAAAATACTATTTTACAGCTCTGCGTACCTCTATTTTATATATTTTTAAAAGCTTATTACGCAGTTTAAAAGCTTTTTACTAATAAATTTTATAGTATAGGAGTAGAATATTATTTATATAAAAAAAAATATAAAGATCTTATAATCTGTATTAAAAAAAAAGTAAAACTCTTTTTTTAAGTAAATAAGGCTAAGCTTAGCTTAAGTACTAAAAAATTCCTTATATTATAGTATAAGTAAGTCTCTTAGGCTATATAGAGCTTAGTTAAGCTTTATATAATTATCTTCTTATTTATAGCTATTAAATAGTTTATACTATACTAGATTTAAAAGATTAATTAGTATATTAAGAAACGTACTAATTATATTAAACTATAAAATCTTTAGGTTAAACTTTACTATAATTACTATAGTTATATAAAAGGAATATACTATAAGTATTATAATATATATTAATAAAAGCGTATTTTTTAACTAGAGATCGCCTTTAATAACTAGGTAAGTTATATACTTTATAAAGTAACTATCCTAATTAAACTTATAGGTAAAAACCTACTTAAGTAAAAATAAATATTTAGTACTATTAAAACGCGTAACTACTTATTAAATTTACTTTTTAAAAAGTATAGTCTATTCTTTATATATAGCCTAGGTAAAGAGTAGGCTAAGTAAATATAAAAAAATTACTTTTTATATTACTAGCTTTTTTAAAAGCTTATCGTAGTATATATAAGTTTTATTTTAAAATATTATTTTTTTTAGCGCCCTATTCTATATAATAGTTTAAACTATAGTATTAATAGTTATAAATTTTTTATACTCTTCTTATATAAGATTTATACTAAAAATAAATATATTTATAAAATTATACTAGAGAGAGCTATCTACGCTATTTAGTAAAATACTTATAAGTTTTATATTATATAATAGCTCGCTCTCTAGATTAGGGCTTAATAATATATAAATACTAAAAAGGTTTTTATCCCCGCCCCCTAGTTTATTAAAATTTTTAGGATTTAATCTACGTTACCTTCGGTTTTATTAAATAATTAAATTATAATTTTTTATAAGTCTCTATCGAAAAGTAATAAGTACGCCTAGACGACGATTTAGGAGTATAAACGCAGTAAGGGAATTATAAGTTCCTATATCTTATAAGTATAAATACTAACTATTTTATTTAATAAAAGGAGCTTTATATTACTAATTTAAGTAATAGTATTAAATAAGCTTTTACTTACTATCTAAAAATCTTATAGACTTTTTATTTTAGAATACTCTAGTTTTTTACTAAAATATATTTTATAAAAAATACTAAAGTATTTATTTTTTTTTTAAATTTATACTTCTAAGTTTTTTAGGCTCTACAGTAGGCTAAGAAGAGATTAAACTAATATTTATATTATATAATATATAGATTTATAATTATTAACTAGCTACGCTAATAGCCTATATATATACTATTTATATTAAGCTTTACTTACCTAACTAGCTAAAAAAAATAAAATAAAACCTACGCTAAAGTATTTTTAAGTTACTACTTAAATTACGTAATATTTTTACTAATCTCTAGCTTAATAAAATTATAGGCTTATATATTAAGAATTTTATTAAATACTTTACTTATATTTATAACCTTAATAGTATATAAGATATTTATAAACTTTATAGCCTTTTCCCGTAGAATAGACTAATTCTTAGTTCCCTTATAAAACAAGAGTCTTATTAAATATAATATTACGCGTTATAATAATCTAGTTAAGTAATAATGTTTATATTTTATAAATATTAAAAGTTATATAACTAACTAAATATTTAATATAGACTTATAGATTTACTTTAAATTTATACCTATTATACTTAGCTATACGATTCTTATTTAGTAAATATATATAATAACTATAAGTATATATATTACTCTAATCTAAACGTAAATCTGCCGTTTAGTATTTTATAAGTTTTAATATATAATAATAAAAATACTATTTAAACTAGCTATAAAAAACTTTATTTAAAAATTATATACTCTTAAAAGGTGTCGGACTAATATTATAAAATATTATAATTATTTTTATAATTTTTAATTAAAGCTTTTTTAGTAAGTTCGTACTAAGTTTTATAGTAATAGTTTTATTAATAATTTTTTAACTAGCGCGTTTAACGCTGCCGTTTAGCTTATATATATAAAAAGGTAGTATTTTAATACTTATACTAAGCTCTTCTACCTATTCTTTAAAACGCAATTTTTTATACTATAGATAGGTAATAATATTATTATTTTAGAAAATCTTTGTAATTTTAAGTTTATACTAAGTATATATTTATATAGTAAAACTTAAAAATATTTTTATAAGTTTTAAAAGTAACTTTACCTATAGACTCTATAAATAAACCTTTCTACTATAATTATTTTTAATTAATAATATTTACTACTCTCTAAGCCTTCTTTTAGGTATATTAAAAAGATTCTATAAAATACGCTAGTATAGTTATAATAATTTTTTTTAAATTTTTAAAAAATTACCTAAGCTACGTATATAAGAGAATATTATTTATAATATATACGCTTAGTATCTAAAATATAAATATTTTATACTTTATAAACTAAAGTATATAAAACTTTTTAATTTAAATATTTTACTTTTTAGTATTATATATCTTTAGTATTAATACGCAGATATATTAATTATAAATAAAACTTTTAATATACTAGTATTACGCTCTAAACTAAGGAATAAAAGGATAGAGACTTATATTTAATAAATATAAGGTTATACTTATAAATAACTATTATAAGTATAAAACTTTATTTTAAAAATTTTATATATAGTATATTATTTAAGCCTAAGTACTAAAGCCCCTTATTATATAAGTAAGTTTTAAATACTATATTTAGATAAAATCCTTTTATAATAGCTATATTTTTTAATATAAAATCTTTTATAGAGCTTCCGTTTAGGCCGTTTAAAGCGTTTTTAATTACTTAGATTTTTATACTAAAAATTAAAAAAGTTTACGTTTTAGTTTTAATAGTATAAATATTATTAGTTTTTTTTTAAAAAATTCTAAAATAAGTAGTAATCTATTATTTACTAAATATAAAATAGTACTATTATTAAAAATAGTACTTTTAAAAAGCGTATAAGTATTATAATCCTATATAAAATATATACTATTACTTTATTTTAATTTACTACTTATAATAAATAAAAAATTAATAACTATATATACTAAAGAGCTAGAAAATTTTAGTTTATTAGACTTTTTACCCTATATAGTATTCCCCTTAAACTATTCTTTTTATTTAAGTATATGTGGTGAACTGGACCATGCTTATTTTTAAAGTAAAAGGTAAATTAATACTATTTATAAGATAAGACGATTAAGATTAAATATATATATAATAGGCGAGTAATTAGGTAATCTAGTTACGTAATTAACCTATAATTAGAGAGGGTATATAAGTTTTAATATTATAATACACCCCCTAAGTAAGCTGCGTTTAAGTAGTAAGTCTGTCTAAAAATTACTTAAAGTAAATAAAAGTAAATTCTATTCTTATAATATCCTACTGTATAGCTTACAATATAATTAATTCCTTTTATTAAATCTTTTCTTTATAAATTTAAATACTATCTATTTTTATAGTAAGCCTACGGCTCTAAGTAATCTACTTAACTAATTACCTATAGCAGCTTATTTTATTAGTTTACTCTAAATAAAACTTATTTCTTATATTATTTTATAATTAGCTATTATTTTTTATTTTAACTAATTATACCTTCTATATTTAGTAAGTAAGTAAAGTTATAGGCGTAGTAGATAGGTAGTAGGTTATATAAGTAAAAGCGGCTTATTTATACTAGTTAGGTATAATAGCTACTTAAATTATCTTTCTCTTTTTCTCTTTAGTTCGTAATAATTTTTATTATAGTAGGTAACACTACTATTATTACTTTATTCTACCTATCTAAGTATTACTAATTAATTATAAAATATTTTTAAATATTTTAGCACCCGCTCCTCTGTTTATAATAAATAGTAATATAGTAGTTATAGTTATAGTAGTTATAATAATTATAGTAGTTATAATAGTTAACTTATAAAAACTACTCCCCTTTTTAATCTTTTTAAGTTAAATAATAATAATAATAACGATCCTTTAGCCTCGGATAATAAAAAAGAAGAATAAAGTAGTAGTAGTTAGATAATTAGTAAAAATAAAAAGAAGCTATCTCTTAAATCTAGTAAGTAGCTTATTTTAAATTATAAGGCCTATATACGCAGCACTCTGTCCGGCAATTTAATAAGAGTTTACTTTAAAAATCTTAATTTTATAAGTATACGCTACTATTATTATATAATTTATATATATAATTTATTATATATCTTACTAATTATATATTTATTATATATTACTAATTATTATAGTCTTATTAGTACCCGTACTATCTATATAACTTTTATTAAGCTTATAATTAAGTATAATACTACGAACCCTAAAATAAATAATTATTTTTTAAATTTTAGTTTATAGATTATACTAATATTTTATAGTTTAATAATAAAATTATATCCGCTTCTAAGACTACCTATAAAATTTTTAAGTAATACTAGACTTTTCTAGTACTAAGTACTAGTATAATATTACTAAGTAATTAGGGTCCGTTAGGCTCTTTTAATTAGAACTAATATTTAGGTTTTATTTTTAATAGTTAGGGCTATAATAATCCTGCTTATAAGTATCCTTTTAGGCGTATTTTAGCTATTACTAATTTTTATCTAGTACTTCGCTATTATCTATTTAAGCGGTAAATAGCTAATAACGCTATTTAAGTAATAGGCTAGAATATTAATTTTAAAAAAAATTTTACTAGCCGCTTAGATAAATCTATTTTAAGTTTAAAATAAGAGCGCTCTAATCTGTTCTTAAGGGGCTATAATACGCTTATAAAGTTAAAATAGTAATAGTATAATTATAATTATCTACTAAAGTATTAAGAGATAAAGAGTAAATTATACTCTTATAGCCAGAATCCTTCTCCTTAAACTTTTAGCTAATTTTATCTACTTTAAACTTTAAGCTGCTTTTATCTACTTAAAACTCTAAGCGGGTATCTTTATTTAAGTAAAACTTAGAGGTATAAGCGTAATTAGCTATATAAGCTATTTAATAAGGCTTTAGCTATATTATAGTTATAATTATCTACTCTTCTTATAATTAATTTTTTTTGTTTTAGATTTTTTTTGTTTAAATTTCTTTTATTTAGGATAGATAAAATTTAATAGGCTCTCTTCTTTTTATTTTTTATTTATATAATAATTAGTAACTATATATTTTATAAATTAAGTAGCTTTCTAAAGCGTTTAAATTATTATTATATAAGCGCCTTTATTAATTTATTAGTAGGTATATCTCTAGTTTATAGATAGATTACTTTAAATAATTCTTTTATATATTCTTAATACAGTTATATATTCTAAATATTAATATAGTATAATTAAGTTGTAATTCTTTTATTAGCTCTAATTATAAACCTAATTATTTATTAATTATTATAGTAGATTCTCTAAATAAACCCTAAATTAAATATAATTTTACTAAAGAAGCGCTTTAAAGCTATTACTTCTTTACTTATATACTTTAAAGCAATTAGCTTAGCTTTTATTATTAAAGTAGTAATAGTAGTCTATCTAGCTACTTTCTAAAATATTATACTCCTAAATATTATTATAATATAGCTATAGGATAATCTTCTTATCTTGGGGTTATTAGTAAATAATATATTTCTATAAATTATAAAATTAGGTCTATTATATTATCTATATTAAATCGCCTACTAGCGGGTATAATATAGGTAAATAATTACTCTATTAATAGTAGTAAAATATTATAAGTTTAGATTTATTAAGAACTGTAATAGCTTTAAAATTATAAATATAATATCTAGGCAAAGTATAATTACTATATATAGAACTAATCCTATATATTCCTAATATTACTTAATATCCTGCTTAGAAGCTTTTTTAGTAAACTTAATAAGCTTTTTTAAAAGAAGAGGTATCTTAGAGAAGCTATTGCTATTATTAAAACTAAATTTTTTTATAATCTTATTAATATATATATTATAAATAAGTATAATTATCCTGTTTTTATAATTACGGATTACCCTAACCCTAAAAAACTATTAAATAGGCCCTTTTACTTTAATTTTATATTTTAAAGTAATCTAGCTCTAGAGCTATTTTACTATTACTTTATAATTTTTATAATATAGTAGTAGAATATTATCTATATAAAATAGAATAAAGACCGTCTTCTTATAATTAAAAAAGAGATAAGACTCTTTCTTTAATGCTATAAGCCTAATAGTATATAGTAAGCTTAAGAATTTTTTATATTAAAGGTAAGGCAAGTTACGTAAATTATATAATACTTAGTTAAACCTAACGTATATACCTTACTTTTTAAATCTATTAAGTAATTTATATACTACTAGATTCTTTATTAATATTAGAGTATTAAAAAATACTTTAATAATATTATACTATAAAATCTCTAGGTCGAATTCCGCTATAAGTATTATTATAATATAAAATAATCTTACTATAAGCGTAGTAGTATATATTAATTATATAAAATTAATCTTCTAGAGATCGCCTTTTATAATAATATAAGTTTTACACTTAATAAAGTATCTATCTTAATTAAATTTATAGGTCTAGACCTATTTTAATAGTAAAAGTTAACTATTTACTTCTACTTTTATAATCTTTTTTTAAATTCCTTTTTTTAAAAGCGTATTAATTTTAATATATAAAGCTTATTTAAATCTGTTACTAAGAGGATATAAAGTAAACTACTTTTATATTATAGGTAGTAGAAGAAGATTATTTTTATATATATAATATAGATTGCGGTAGGTAGAGTAATTAAAAGATAATATTTTAAATATTTTTTTAAGTATTGCGGCTATTACTATAGTATTAAAAATAATATATATTTACAGCTTAGTATATACCTCTATAGTATTAGGAAAGAATATATATATAAAATTAATTTAAAAATTATTATTTTATAGATCCGCGATTATTATATAAGCACTTATAAAATTTATTCTACCCTTTAGCTAATTGTCTAAATTATTATTCTTAAATTACCTTTTATAGAGGGGTAAATTTATATATTTAATTTTAGGTTTTTACTACTATAGCCTTTTACTTAATTATATTATTTAACTTTAATCGCGCCTTTAGCAACGTTAAGCTAGTAGTATTTTTATTTTACTTATAATAGTAAAAGTATTATCTATAATTTAAAAAATAGCTATAGAGTAATTATACTCTAAATTTTAAAAATTATCTCTAGAATCTAATAAACTAGTTTTTTTAGTTTTATATATTTTCTAGTAACTATTAGATACCTCCTAATTTTTTATAAAATTATTTTAAATAGCATCTAGCGCTAGCGTTACTTCTAAAATTATAAGTTTTAATTATTTATTTAATATTATACGGATTCTTAAATAATTATTAGTTAAATAATTATCTTATATAGCTATTAAGTTCTTAGTAGTACTAAAAAAAATTTAGCCTACTACTTTTTTACGCTAACTATAATCGGCACCCCTAAGTTTATAATTAAAATTTAGATATTTATTATTTTTTATTTATTTATTTAACTAGCTTAGTAAGTATATATTATTAAATACTATACCCAAGTCTATAAATTTATTTTTATAAAATATCTTAATAATTAAAACTAATTTTTTTTTAGGCATCCTATAATTAGATAGCCCCTTATAAAAAAACTTTTTATTAAAAATAATATTTTAAGTCGTAATTACCTAATTAAGTACTAGAATTTATATCCTATAAATATTAGAAGTATAATAGCTTACTAAGTATTTAATATAGCCTTATAAGTTTACTTTAAATCTACGCTTATTACGGCCTACTAAGCGCTTTTTATTTAAAAAATAAGTATAGTAGCTATATACGTAAATTCTACTCTAATTAAGGCGTAAATCTACTATTATATTTCTTATAATTATAGGCTTTTACTATTTAAAGTACTACTTAAACTAGTTATTAAATACTTTATTTAGTAATTGCATTTTATAAAATAATAATAAACTTATCCTATATAACTATATCGCAGTATCTATTATTTTAGGCTAAAATTTAGTAAATAGATTAGCGCTTAATTATATCTTAATTACTTTTAGAATTATTTTCTAGTCTGCCCTCTCAGCACTACTATTTAGTTTATAAGTATATAGTAGAATTATAATAAGTTTAATTTTTTAATTAGTTATTTATTTTTTAAAATATAAACAACTATACTATAGTACTATAATAGTATTATTATTTTAAATAAGTATATAAATCTTAAGATTATATCGCGTAAAAAGTAGTTTAGTAAAATTTTTAAAGACTTTTATAATTAATTCTAAGCCTTTTAAGTAAAAGTTATAATTATAGATTTTTTTACTAAAGTTATTTTTTAGGATTATACTCTATTACTCGCCTAATTTACCTATTAATATATTAAAAAGGTTCTATAATACTTAAAAGAAAAGTTATAGTAATTATTCTTTTAGTTTTTTAAAAATTACTTATATTATATAAGTAGTAAAATAGTATATATACTTTAAATAAACCGTACTATTAATTTTAATATTCTAAGTATATTACACTAATACTTATAATACTACTTTTTTTAAATACTTTAATTACTAATACTATATCTGCTTACTATTAATATAAAAATAATTAACTTATAATTTTTAAGTTTTATAATTATCTATTATAGTATTAATTATAGAGTAAAAAGTAATTAGTTTATATTTAATAAAGGTAAGGTTATATTTATATTATAGCTCTATTAGTATAATATTCTATTTTAGCGTACTTATACGTAAAGTATAATTAAAACCTAAATACTAAATACTAATCTTCCCTAAACAAGTTTTAAAAATAATATTAATATAAAAACCTTCTACTACTACAACGTTTTTAAAAATTAAATTCTTTATATAAGGGCTATTTATACTATATAAAACTTATTTTAGAATTTAGTTACCTATTTTAATAATTACTAATACCTATATTCTAGCTTTAACACTCTTAATTTTAGTTACTTTCTTAAATATTTTAGAAATAAGTATTAAGGTATTATTAATAAAATATATAGTAGTACTACTATCTAAAATAATACTTTTTAAGAGAGAGTATATACTAAATATTATAGTACTATAAACTCCTATACTCTCTTTATCTAATATAAGTATTAAAGGATTTATAACAGTAGCTATAATTTTTTTTAGATATACTATTTTAGTATTAGTGTTTACCTTTTAATTTTTAAAACTTTTTTTTTTAATCTTTATTTATAGATTAGTATATTTAGTCTATTATAAATAATTAAGAATTTTCTTTCTATTAGCGCTAGAAAGTATAATTAGTAGTAATTTTTTTAGGTATTTTTTTATAATTATAGTCTTAAGCCTACGGTAATAAATTAGCTTTTAGTAGTAATAAGTAAATTTTAAGTATAGATAAGTAGGCTTACGCTTAGTTTAATATTTATTTTAATTTTTATTAGTATTTAAGTTAGTATCGGAGCCGCGTTTACTAAATATTATAAATACTACTAATTTTTTTTTATAATTAGTGCGTAGAGACTATTACTAAAATATTATAAAAAAAACGTTTCTAATTTTATTTAAAATTAAAAGGGGTCGTTTAAGTATTAAATTACGCGTAATATTACGCTTTATTAATTACGCCTAATTAAAAGTAATTCTTTACTTTAGTATAATTAAAAAATTATAAATAGCTATTTTTTTTTATATTAAATATTCTATATATACGCGCTTTTTTATAAAGGAGTTTTTATTTATTATATTATTACTTAAGATCCTGCCTTTTATATTTAGCCTTTTTAAGATAAGTATAATACTATACTTATACTAGATTTTATATATTAGTATCGGTCGGTGTAAGATTAGTTTTAAGTATATATATTATCTCTTAAAGCGTTAGCTTCTAGTAATTAAAGATTTTAATTATTATTAGTTTTAAAATATTAAAGTATACTATTTTATTTATCTAGTCCCTAAGGTTCTTAAAGTAATTATTATCTATAAACTAATTAGTAAATAGTACTCTATATTCTACTATTTATATAAAATACTACTTTACTTAAATTTTATATTTTTTAAAATCCTTCTTATATTGTTTCCTAATTATAGGATTATTAGTATCTAAAAATATTAGTTAAATAAAGAGTAAAGAATACTACGGTTAATAATCTTTTATAAAAGTAATATTTTTTTTATTAGAATTAACTTCTTTTTAGATTCTTTTCTATATAATAAGGAATTAGAATTATATATACTAATTAGGCTAGCTTAAGCAGCTTATTAGCTAATAAAACTTTATTAGAATTAAGTCGGTTATTGTAATAGATTAATTAATAAGTAATTAAGGAAGAAGAGAAATAGGGTTAATTTAATAATTAAATACGTTAGTGCGACAGTAAGAAATAATTAAAATATATAAAAATAAGTATCTGCTAGCGTTAAGTTACGTAAAAAAAATTATCCTATAGTTTTAAAGCGCTAGACTTATAACTATAGTAAACTAGACTATACTTATTTTTAAAGTAAAAGGTAAATTAATACTATTTATAAGATAAAACGATTAAGATTAAATATATATATAATAGGCGAGTAATTAGGTAACCTAGTTACGTAATTAACCCGTAATTAGAAAGGGTATATAAGCCTTAATATTACAATAGTATATTATAAAGAGTTATAAATTTATTAAATTTAAAGCGCTTAAGAAGCTTTTTTTTTTTTTTTTAGAGAGCGGCGCGGTCTAATTAGTATAAATACTTATTAATACTAATTATAGGTAATAATACTTAGTAGATTTTTAATAGTACGCTTTAAATCTATAAAAGTATTAGTATAATTTACACTTATTTCTTAATTAAAAACTATTTAATTAGAGAGACAGGCTTTATTTACTTAGTATTATAAAAATCTTAGAGCTTTTAAAAGTTATTTTAGTAACTCTATTTTATAATACTACTTAAAAGATTCTTCCTACTTTTATTAGAAAGAGTTTTTTATTTTTAAGTATTAATTTTTAGACTTAGATTATACGTATCTACTTTATCTAATTAAGTACTAATTTTTTACTAATAGTAATAAAAAAGTTAGTAATTACTAACTTACTTTAAATATTATTACAGGGGGGTGACACAAAAAAAGTGTAATTGAAAAAGATACCTTTTTTAAAATAATATAACTTTTTAACTAGTAGTTCTAAAAATACGAAAAAAATACTATTTTAAAAAGAAAGACTAGGAGATTCTATTTATCTTATTAGGGGCTGCTTACTAAGGGGTTTAGGGGTAGTAAAAAATTAGTAAATATTAAAAGTTTTTAGGACCCTACTTTAAGTTTATATAACTTTTTATTTAAGGTGTAAAATTAGCTTATTTTTATATAAGGTATAATAGATACTCTATTTTATAAGTATATAAAGTATCTTTATAGTTTAATATATTAATTATATAATTATTAGTAAAAGTTAAATTTTCACATTTTTAATAATAAACTAGTAAATAATATATTACTAGTACTTAGTATAGTACTCCTAAGATTCTATAAGTATATTATAATAGTTCGGAAGTAATAATATATAATTATTAGTAACCTTTTATAATTTTATATGTTACGATTTAAAAATAGTTCTTTTATAGCCTCTATACTTTTTAAACTTAACTCTATACTTAAATTAGACTTTTTATTTTTATATAGCCTAGGTTTTATATACTTTTATATATTTTATATATAGGCTATATCAGTGCTATAGGCTAGGTAAAAAAAAATTCTATTTTAATTATTCTTAAAATAGTTTAAAATATGAATTATTTTATAAATAATAGTATTACCTTATTAAAATTACTTATATAAGTTAATATTAATATAAAGCTTATAACTATAATATAATATATTAATAATATATATATTATTATATTATTATATTAAAAAAAGGATGAAAAAATCTATAAAGTTACTTACTCCTTTTTATCTTTAGTGTAACTTTAGATATAAAAACTTTTTTTATATAATCTTTACTAGTAAATGAAATAAATAAATTGCGTATTTTAGTAAATACTAAATTACTTTTATCTTTTAACTAAATTGCGTTCTAAATTTAGATTATTAAATTATAACTAATAAAAACGTTACTATAATTAATATTAAAAAAACAAAACTATAACAGAAAAATATATAAATAGTAATATATTTTAATGTATTAAAATATTAAAATAACTTACTTTTTAATTAGGTAATAGGTAGTTCTTTTTTTAACTCTATTATTACTACTTTTTCTATAATACTCCTTTCTAATCTTTTTAATTTATAGTACTAACTTCTTAGAAAATAATATTTATATATAATTGATATTTTTAATATTTTTAATATTTGTATTAGCGTATTTTAATATATGTCTTTAGGGTTTTTATTATTAATTATAGGTTTTTTCTATTTATATTAATATTATAATACTACTCTTTTAAAATACGGTTAAAAGGACATTTTTATAATATTTAGATTATTTTCTAATTATAAATATTTATTTTTATTTTTAGGGCTTTTAATTAAGTCTCTATTAATAATTCTTTTTACTCTATAAGTTAACTTAGGAACTCTACGTCTTTTAACTTTATTTATAGTATTATTATTATTTTTTTATTTTTAATATATTGTATACTATTATAAATACCTATTAGGAGTTCTTTTAAAATAAAAATTATTATTAAAATAAAAGTATTTACTTTTAGAAAAAGTTTAACTTTAAATTTAAACTTTATTAAATATTGCGCTATATAAAAGGAATAGAAGTCTACGTTTATAAAATTAAAAAGATATTATTATATACTATAATAGTAGTAATATATTACGTAAGTAGTGATTATATAAGCCTTAGCAATATTTTTATAATTAATATAATTTTATTATTAGATTACTAATATACTTTAAAAATCTAGTCACGTGACCTATACCAGGCCTAAAAGGGTATAGTTAAAATTTTAGTTTAATATATTTACTAACTAAAAAGTTATAGGAACCTAAAAAAGGGGTCTAAAAAGTTACTATGTTTAGGTAATTTTAATTTATTACACGTAATTAATAAGTAGTAAGTAAAATACTAATTAAATTCTCCCTTATTTTCTCTTTAAAACGGTATTATTGACGTATTTTTAGGCCTATTAATTAATTTTATATAAATTTTTAAAAAAGGTATCTTTTTCGATTACACTTTTTTTGTGTCACCCCCCTGTAAGCTTATATACCTCTGCTTTTATATAAAGAGCTTTTTATTTATAATATTATAACTTAGTAGCTATTCTTCTATACTTTACCTTCTTTAAATAAGTATAGTATTATTATTATATAATATTTTTAGCTACTATATTAGTAGTTAAAAGCTCTTATTTAAAAAAAAATAATTAAGTAAGTAAAGATATCTCCTTTAATAGCGTAATATATTTAAATAATACTTATATGCTTTAGAGCTACTATTATACTAATCTAGTTTTAAATATTTATTACTTAGTTCGCTTTAGTGGCATAATTAATTAAATAGGCTTAGTATATAGCTATCTTAGTAGTATAGTTATAGTAAATTTTTATAATTTTAGCTTTAAATACTTTTATAATACGTAAAAGCTTTAGTATTTAAAAAAAATTATTAAGATTATTAATGCTTTTAAAATTAGGATTATTAAGATTTTAAATATAGTAAAGTATATACTATATTTTAAACTATATATACTAAATTAGCTAGCTCGCCGAATTAATAAGACGGATATTATTAGTTAAAAAAAATAAAATAGTTTTAGTTATTATAATACTTATAGAATTATTAATTATAAAACCTATTAAGCGTTTAATAGTTAAAGATATAAGATTTATTATTAGTATATAAATAAAGTAATACTTACTAGGTCTATCGAACTAGGAGCTTTTAAAATAAAAATTAAAAAATTAATTAGAATTTTAAAAAATAGAATTTCTAATAATTAGATATATAAAAAGAATCTTCCTTTACTCCTATAACGCCGGGCTTATAACTATAAAGAAAAAACAAGCTAGAAATTACTAGATTCTAAAATTAAAGTATAGAGACTACTTTTATAAAAAAAAAGTAGTAAAGAGCTGTAATATATATATATAAAAGAGATTAAATCCTCTATTCTAAAGAGTTTTATAAACTAGTAATATAAGCTTTAAAGTATCTTTTCGCGATAGAAGTTCTAAAAAGAAAAAGAAAAATATACTATTAGAAAATAATCTAGACGTTATAAAAAGGCAATTATAAAAAATTATAAAAGAGGAGGGTTATATAATTAATATAAGTAAAATAAAACTAATAATTAATAAACAAAAATACTAAAAAAAGAGTAAAATATACTAAAAAACAATTAAAAAATATAAAAAATATAAATTTAAACAAAATAATATTTTCTAATAAGTTAGTAATATAAAGGGGTAGGGCTAGAAAAAAGTATTATAGAAAAAGGAGTAATAATAAAATTAAAAGAGAACTAGCTATTAGTTAATTACAAAGTAAGTTATTTTAACTTTTTAAAATCTTAAAATATATAACTTTTTATATATTTTTAGACTATCGTTTTAGTTTTTTAATATTAATTATATTAATTATTTTATAGACTACGATATTACCCTATAAGTTTAAAGTGTAATTTAGGTAGGAGGTAAAAATAATTTAGTATTTATTAAAATACCTAATTTTTTTATTTCTTATACTAATAAAGACTATATTAATAAAGTTTTTAAACCTAAAGTTAAACCGTTAATAAAAAGGGGTAAGTTATATAACCTTTTTTTACCCCTGTTTTTATTAATATAATAATATATATATATATATATTATTATAATATATTATAAATATAAACTTTATATTAATATTAATTTAGGCTAGAAATTTTAAGAAGATAACGTCCCTATTTATAAAATAATAGATATTTTAAACTAGTTTAAAAATAATAAAATTACTCTATTTCTTTACCTAGTTTATAGTCCTGATTTAGCCTCTATAGAAAATATATAAGATATATTAAAATTAGGACTAATTAAAAATAAAAAGACTAATTTAGGGGTAAGATCTAGTTTATAAAATATAGAGGCCTTTAAAAGAGCTACTACTAAAAAGTAGTATAAAATACCTTAAAAAGTTATTAATAATTATATTTTATTACTCCCTAACTATTATAAAGTAATTATAGAAACTAAAGGCTACTATATTAAGTATTAGTAATTTATTATTTACTAGTTTATTATTAAAAATTTAAAAAAGTAACTTTTATATATAATTATATAAATAATATAAAAATATATAAAAATATTTTATATATTAATATATAAAGGCATGCACATACTCCTCCTTTTTGAAACCCCTTTTGGTCGCCTACACAGCCACCACAGCCACACTATTTGTTCGATTAGTATACAAATATATATTAATAAAACTTAGTACCTATTATTATATATATAAAAATAAGCGAATTTTACACCTTAAATAAAAAGTTATACTAGTCTAAAGTAAAGTTATAAAAATTCTCTATATTTACTAAATATTTTTTACCCCTTAAGGGCTTACTAAGCAGCCCCTAATAGGGTAAATAGAATAAGCTAGATCTTCTCTTTAATATAGTATTTTTTTCGTATTTTTAGGCCTTATAACTAAAAAGTTATATTATTTTAAAAAAGGTAACTTTTTAGATTACGCTTTTCCTAATATTACCCCTTTATAATATATATTTTTTCTTCGGTGCGCAGGCCAGATAAATAGATTAATAAATAATTATACTTAGTATCGTGTTATATTATTGTAAATAAGAAAGGAGATATAATTATAAATAAAAATATTAACTATTATTAAACCCTATACTACCTATATATATAGGCGGAGCAAAAAGTAATAAAAATAAATATAACCTTTATTTTATATAAAAAAGTTAAAAAAGTAACTAATAGGTTACTACAGCAGTTATTAGCTATAATTATTATAATATTATTATTAACTACGCTGTATAGATAGTATTATATAATATATATATAACTATTTTATCTACGCTAGGGTAAAATTAAAATATAAAAATAAGTATAGCTTATTATATACTTTATTTATACTAAATATACATTAGATAAGTATATTTATTAACTTTATTATATTATTATTTAGACGTTACTATAATAGTTATAATTATAGATATATTATAGTTTTAATTAACTAACTATCTAAAAAAAAAAAGTTTATACCCTTAATATTCTTTAATACTAAAACTTACGTCTAGGCTTTTATTAAATATATTTAGTATAAGAAGGGGTATTTATTAAAGTTTATAACTAAATATAGTATATAATATATATTTTAGTTTTTGAAATAATTATATAAAAGTATTAGTATAACACTAAAGTTATTTATAGCCTTTTATTTAAAGATAAATAGATAAATAAAAATTACTAATTAAATAATAAAAATTTATTTATATTACTTTATTAATTATAAATAAAATAACTAAGTAGAGTTATTACTTATTATAAAATTTAAAGTAAATAGTAGTATTATATTAATAAATATAACACTATTTAAAGCTATAAAGAAATACTTACTATATATAAGTACTAAACCTCTTAGTATATTACTAAAAAAATAAAAAGTAATACGTGACGCTACGCTGGTAAATGGGTCGGGGTTAGGGTTAGGTTAGGGTTATAAAGTTAGGGCCACATTTTGCAAGAATATTAAAGTTATTTTTAAAAAGTATTTACTAACTTTTTAACTATAATTAATTAGATAATAATATAATAATAACAGTTATAGCGTATAGGCTATAGTTAGATTATAAATTATAAAAATAATAGTTTTATTTACTAGATTCTACACAATTTAAATTTTTAAGAGGAAACCTACTTAAAATTTAAATTATATTAAATCTAATAAATAAAACTATTATTTTTATATTTTATAATTTAACTATAGCCTATACGCTATAACTCTTACTATTATATTATTATCTAATTAATTATAGTTACAAAGTTAATAAATACTTTTTAAAAATAACTTTAATGTTCCTCGCTTATTCTTACTTATATACGACCCTAAGTAGTCTGTGTAACCCTAACCTATTCGCCAGCGTACGCGACGCGTAAGTTGTAAATAGTCTTTTTATATATATAAACTATATAAAATAATAACTACGCTTAGTACTAACGTAAATATAAATAAAAATAAAGAAATATACTAATAACTAATAATTACTAGCCCTAGAAATTTATATAGGTAACTAAATTATATTTAACGCGCGTAATATCTATATACGTTATTTTAAAAAGCTAAAAAATAAAAATCTTAAACTATATAAAATTATAAACGTCTATAATAAATAACTAGATAATTACTATAGTATAGGTTAAACTTTTAAGTTTAATTTTATTAGTTATATAACGCTTAAGAACGTTTATTTATAGTTATACTTATATTTATTTTATTTATAAAATATAATACCGTTACTAGAGTAGTAATAAGAATTATTAGAACTAATTACTATAGAAGAAGGTCTACTAGTTTATAATATTAAAGAAATATTTAATTATAAGGTTAATAAATATATAATTAATTTTAATACTAGTTATAAAGGCTTACGAAAGTTTCTTATTATATAGGAAGATTTTAATAACTCTAACTAGTAATATTATTTTAATATTATAGGCTATTAAAAATATTATATAGAGTATTACTGATATTACTTATAAATGCCTTAATAATTAAGTATATTTTTTTTAGAGGCTTATAATATATAAATAGCTATTATCTAGCTTATAATAAATAAATAATTAACTAATAATAAATAATAAATGTATAACTAGTAAATAAGTAGTATAATAAAATTATAAGAATAATATTTATATAAAGGTATACATATACTTCTCCTTTTTTAAAACCCCTTTTAGTCGCCCCGAGCCACTATAGCCACACTATTTATTTAATTAGTATATAAATATAAGAACAATATAGCTTAGTATAAAAAACTCTTTTAGAGGTATAGGTAGTAGATAAAAAGAGTTATACTTACCTATTTTACTTATAACTCTAATAGTTAGGTTATAATAAAAATAGTTTTATAATTTACTATTTAAGTAGTTATATATTTTACCGCTTTAATAAAAATATTTTACTTTTATAAGTGTTTAACTCCGCTCTACTATATAAAAGTTAAAAATATATAGAATTAATTATAAAGTTTTAGAAATAAAGCTTTTTAAAAAAAAAGATAGTATTATAGATAAATATATTCTTATTTAAATATAAATACTAAAATAGATATACCTACGCTAGTCTACGCTAGTATTTTAATATATACTCTTATTTTATTTTAGAATATTTAGTTAGCTCTCTATATATAGATTCTTATTAAATATTAATATTTAATATTTACTTTTTTAAGCCTCTATAATAATACTTATATAGAGAATTCTATATATTTTTTAATTTTATAAGTATATATTAGATTTAAGAATTTTTTTTTTTACTAGTATAGTTTTTTAGAATTTTAAAATATAACTCTAGTAGTTTAAGTAAAATAGTAGTATTTTTTTTAATAATAAAAACTTTAGTATAATTATTAATAATTTTTTAATTTTTTTTAATAAGCTTTTAAAGCTTTTTACTACTCTTAACTAAAGTATAATATTTTATAAATATGTCTAGACTGTGCTATATTCTTATATAGTAAAAAGTAATAATATAAAAATTATTAATTATAAAAAATATACTTTTAGTAATTTTTAGTACGGTAGATATAATAATAGTAAAAATAATAATAAATAAAATATATTTAAATAACCTTTTTTAATTATAGTATTATAGTCTTTTCGACACATTAAGTATAAAGGTATATATATACTTCTTCTTTTTTAAAACCCCTTTTAGTCGCCCTAAGCCACTACAGCCACACTATTTGTTTAATTAGTATATAAATATATATAGTATTATAGTTAGTATTTACTTTTATTACTATCTAATATTATTCTTTTATTTTTAGTATTTTTACAGTATTTATTATATATTTATTTAGTTTACTTTTTAGTTATTATATAATTATTATTTTATAATTTATACTAGTTATTGTATAATCCGTTTAGGTCAGTAATAATGATAAAAGAGATCCCTATCGTTTATCGGTCCGCGTATTTTGGGTCCCGGATCCGAAGCGACAACGTACAACTTCCGCCAGATACATCTATCTCGCGCATCGCTCTGCCGAATAAACAATTACCGCAACACGTACCGTGCATTAGCTGCTCTTGACCAAATAAGGTAGCGTTGCACACCACGTGTCCGCGAATTCCGTCTGGTCGCAAGTCTGACTCCGCTATGCGAATGGAGTCGTCTAATGCGGTAGCCGTTGCACGTCGTTGTGAGTATTTGAATAATCGCTTTAGCAAGGGGCTGCGACCATCCATTGATAATGCGCACGTCGATTGTTATTGATGAGACGCCCTCAGCGGCAGACTCGATGGAATTCCGGTCCTTTTCCGCATGGGCAATTGGGGCATTGGAATTGTCACGTGCGGCATCTTCGTCCACGGTCCACGGGTGGGAGTTCTGCAATGTTGCCCAGGGCTCCCTCTTCACACCTCCCTGCGCAACGATCCAGCCTCTTCTCGGTGCCCACTGCAGCTGGCCAGCTCCCGCTCGCCTCTTCGGGTATGTCTTGGTGCTCAACCGCCCAACGGCCGCATCTGCTGAGGCCGAATACGAGGCTGCTCGTCACGGGAGGGGTTGCGAATTTCATTCCCACCAATCGCCAATCCCCGCCCCGCTCCCCATGTCTCCAGACGAATACTGGAGCGGCGTGCAATCCTATTTCTGTTGCAGCCACACATCTCGCGTGTCGGCATCCGTTTGGCACCGACGAAAAGTCGGTGACGGGGCTGTGGCTTGCAGCAGTCGCGGTTAGTGCGGCCGAGGACCGAGTGCCCGAACTTCGGCCCTGCGCGAACCTCGACGCAGAGATGGCGAACCAGCGGGACCGCAGAATATCGACGCAACGATCAGTAATTCGGAGCCGAGGCATGCTTTTACCTCGATGTGAAGTGATTCCGGACGGTGGCGTGCAACATGAGTACGATGACGTAGCCACAACAGCCATAAGTCGTCCGCCAGCTGGTTCAGCACGGCGAGCTCCGACAAGGTCCGGCAGCGAGCACGTCGTCGCCAGTTCGCACATGGCCAGAACGGGCACAATGATGCTGGGTGAGCTCTTCAACAATATCCGTCAAACATGACTACGCTGCAGCACAACTGACTAACCGAACGGCCTGCACGGTGCTCGTGGCAGCCCATTGGGGACGGGGGTCCGGCATCGACCAATGGTTTATCAGAGGCCCGAAGAGGTTTGGCCTGCAGCCGTCTGGCCCGTGGTGCAACGTCGCCGGCCACTCCAAGTCAAGAATAACAACATCAGAAAGCTTGCCTGCCCCAGCGCCCAGACCTCCGGCATTATGCCTGCAGATGCCAGCCCTGCAGTGTGCTCGTCCACGACAGGGTCCGCTGCCGTCAGTCCAACCCCTGTCCCGTGGGCGCCGCCCTTGTCTTCAGCACCTCGATAGCTTAATTCCGAACGTTGCAGTGCTACCCTTCTATAAGATGCTCAGCTTGCCCTCGATGGTGTAAGCTCATCTCTACCACATAAGCAACTGCAATCCGATTGAAACGCCTGCCACTACCATCTCGCACGATCCAGTCCTCGACACTTGCCCAGCTCAGCGACAAATAGCTTCAGCTTTGTCTAGTGCAACCATCTATCCGCGTCACCAACGCTTTGGAATATTCTTGTCATCAACTCACATTCCAGCCATGGATTCCCAGTCGTTTGACGCTTGGTGGTCGCAAGCCAACTATGCCATGCCTCCCCATCAGACAACCATTTTCGAGCTTCCTCCAGACCTTTCCAAAGTACCTAGCCTTAGTGGATCACCGGTGAGTAGCTTGACAATACAAGTCCAGAACCATCTGACGGTCTTAAGGTGTCTTCTACCTACGACCAATTCCCCGGCGCTCTTCCGCAAGAATACTACCCGCAAATTGCTGGCGAAACAATGCACTATGCAAACTACCAGCTGCCCATGACACCGCCAGAATTTGGTTCGGACCACGATAGCCCGTATTGCAGCCCACGTCCGCCTCCACATGTCGAGCCAGTCTTCGCTCACGTCCAGATGTCTCAACAAACCCCAGCACCCACAGAACGCCAACACACCACATCAGGGGTAAGTTTGCCTCGCGTTCCACGTAGCGCAAGCTTTGTTAACGCATACCCAGAGGAGACGGGCGCAAAACCGCGCTGCC
The DNA here is from genome assembly GCA_030770415.1 of Pleoardoris graminearum. Taxonomy (NCBI): domain Eukaryota; kingdom Fungi; phylum Ascomycota; class Dothideomycetes; order Pleosporales; family Didymosphaeriaceae; genus Pleoardoris; species Pleoardoris graminearum. Next base: position 152,310 of record JASEKS010000081.1, on the reverse strand, counting down.
CAGCGGGCGTTTAGAGAACGCAAGGAGAAGCACGCGAGAGATTTAGAGGCGCAGCTAGCCGCGCTCACCGAAAAATACAACAAGCTGGAAACATCACATTCGGAACTTAACGGTGCATACGAGAAGCTCCGAAAGACAATCGAGCTCCTTACTCAAGACGACGATGCCGAGGGCGACGAGGAGGAGGGCAAACAATTAAGGCGACGAAGCAGCAACCCAGACACACTTCGAAAACTTCTGGAGATATTACATGAGGATATCAAGGGTATCACGGTAAAAAGCGAAGACCCGTAGATTACTTGGCATTGCTTTGTCTTCGCCCCTTGCTTATTGTTCACGAGTTCACGTTCCAGCCAGGCGCTCTAGGCGTTATGGAATTTTAAATTACGTCTTTCTATGCCATTTTCTTCTCGTCCTTTTAGCGTGGGAGGGGTTCGTGGGGAGCTGGGACTTTGATCCCTTCGATTGGCAGCAGGACGCCAATGGCCGCTGGCAAGGAGCCGGCTTTCAACCTAGAAATAACGTTTTGACGAACTAGATCATGACCCTACAAATGTACATAATGTCTAATATCATACCAACCATTCTAACCGTACGGTTCCACACTGTCTGGGAACAGGGATTCATTTCCCATCTTAGCCTAGTCCAGCTGGTGTCCATCAGCCCCTACCCCTTCTATCCTCGCACAGACACACTAGTCAAGCCCGGTACCTCAGTAGCGCCATATACCGAAGACCGGTCCCAGCTTGGGGTCGGCTACACCCGTCCTGTCTACTGGCCTTGACATGCCCGCTGCGCACCCCCGTTTCAGTGCGTACTTGGTCTTGATACGTCCACTGCTGACGGCTGCCATCTTCCGCCCTATGGCTACCAGGATAGGTGAAGCGTAGCGTTTATGCCAAGGACCCAGTCGTTGGACGTACTGTTGGAGCGGACGCCGGTGTGTCAAGGATGGAAGCATTTTGGGAGATGCCGAGCGCAAATTGGGAGGTGCGGAAAGACACGATATGGCTGGATGGCGTAGATCGTGGTGGTGGGCTCAGTGAGCGCGCACAAGATATGTTTTTCCAACTGTGAAAATTGGGGAAATTCTGGAAGTGGAGCGGTGCTGCGAGTGGTCCGGGAGGCCATGCAAATGCATGTTGCCTGCAGCGAAGACGTGTGGAACGTCTTACGCTGGTACCCTTTCCCAACCGTCCCCACCATACACACACTCCGAGCTGTCTCTCCGTACTCGCATTTCACGGCACTCCACAATAGTCCCATGTCAGTCGCCGACACATAAGTGCAGCCCCGCGAAAAAAAAAAAAAAAAACCAAAGCCGAACGCCGTTCCTATTCTTGATTCCAAATACCAATCGTCTATCCCAAAGAGGGATACCATAGACGAACTTGCCTATAACACGTCTGTCTTAGTGGAGGCTCAAAAGCTTGACTCTGTCCTTCGTTTCGAGGAGTGCGCACAGGCCTGTTATTCGCGGACTAAAAATAGCCCCCAAGTGCCCAGCGCGGCAGCTGAACGTTGAGCTTCGATAAACGCGAAACGTCCGACCTGCAGATAGAATTTTCAGCATGTCATCTGCATGCTACAGGGCTGCGGGAAGCCTCGCGACGCTACTTGCTCATCTTGTTATTCTGCGATGTTGCAGTGGAGAAATGAACCGCAACTGCGACCGCGACTACGGGTGCGACGCCCGCCGCCACGGTTTTGGCGCGTGTGCGTGCCACAGGGTGTTCCGCCGGGAACGACGCGCACGCACTCGTTGTGCGGAGATCAACGAGGATGTCGGTGTGCTGCGCGGCGTGGGGTCCTCTCCACCTCAGCACCTAAACGCAGAGCACCATGGCAAAAATAGTCTGAAGCTCTGACCTGCCAATCTGTCGAAAATTGTGATTTCTGGAGGACGGTTGGTGCGTGTTGCGTTATGCAGATGCATGTCTCTGGAGGACAGGGTCCACCACGGGCGAAGGAATAACCGGGACTCACGACCGTAATCTGCGTCTGTAACACCTATGCTGGGGTACTACAGCTGGGGCGGCACCGGCTTAGGCGTCTGAGCCTTTGCATTCGCCAGCGTGATCGAAGATCGGAGGGTCCGAGTGGGGGCTGATGCACCTGACGGAGATTCGACGGGTGGCAGACTGAGTCCTATAATAATCTTGCAATTCGGGTGCTGTAGATTGAAAAAGGTGGTGGTCGCCTTCAAGGGTGGTGGCTATTGACGCTCCTTCTAGCGTGTAGGGAGACGTGTTGACTATAAATATTACCAACTTTTTTTAGCTTATACCTTTTTTGGACTAGTGTCTCGACGCTATACTTTACCTCTCTTTACATGAAATATTACCAAGACGGGAGCACTGATCCGGAGCTGGAGCTGGGTTCGGACGATAACTATGCGACGCAACAACAATAGTGTCGTGGAGAAGAACAGCGAGGTAACATGGACTTGGCACCAAATGTGTTGAGGTATAAAGCAAAGAGCTGATTATTAACATAGTCATTAACTGTCCATCACGTTCGAAGACGTTCACACGTTGAATTCGTCGTACATTACCCCGCCGCACCGCGACCCTGTTATACTCAGGCATCCGTCCCGAAGAACATGCGCATACGCAATACGTATCGTAGTCTTCCCGGGTTTTCCCTCTCATTACCACCGCGATATACCTGACCAGATTTTCTGTGCAATGCTTTCAACCCCTCATCTCGCCTAGCAAGCGATGTTTCGTGCGAAGGCACTAGTGCCCTGTCCCTCAGGTGCTGCCTCGAAGTCTGCCTCGGTCAACGCCCTCGTGTAGAAAAGGCATGCTGTCTCCAGCTGGCCACCTTCACTGCCATAGTAGCCTGGAGGCACTTCAACGTTTTCAGCCCAGAATGCGCCTTTGCACTCGGTGCTAGTGCCAAAGCCGTAGCACTGCTCAAGACATTGTTGTGCCATTTGCGTGGTATTGCTCGAGGGCGACGGGTAGTATGCGGCGTAGAGCTCGACGGACTTAGCAGATGCGGCCGGAAGAAAGGCGGACGGTGCGGAAGTGGTTTGCTCGTATGGATCGCTTAGTGTGCAGGTGTCAGGTATAGGCTTGGCTGCTGGGCCACCAGCTCGTGGCGTAGGTGTAGTCGGAAGGGCTGAGGTAAGAGCCGCGAAGGCGGTGAAGAGGCTTGTTGAGAGCAGCATGTTGGTAGATTCGGGATCGTGCCGGGTGCGAAGTGATGATGATGTGCGGATTAGATCAGATGAGAAGATGTGGGTGCTATATGGCCGTGAAATTGCTATGGAAGTTCTTTGAGCGAAGGAAGCTCGATTTTTAATGTCTGTGGGTGGCTGGTTCAACGAATCCTCCATCGAGCCTCCAGTGAGCACGGCTATATAGCCTTTCCCAGTTGCACAAGGTACATCGCACTAGGTCCGTCACTGCCCGATTCGAAGAGGCCACTGTTGCTCGTGCGGCACGCGAACAAATTCGATTCGTCCCAGCGGTGGTGCGATGATGTTGGACGCAGGAGCCCGCGGCGATCGTTGCAAGCTGGAGCTAATGCACTGCCGCATTTCGTCATTGGTGAGATCAGCGAGCTGAGAAGGACGGTGATTGGACAGGAAGTGGGCCTGATCCCTTTTGTAGATTAGTATCACGTCGGTGAATATTGGCAATGTCAATGTGTTATTGAATGAGGCACGACGTTGTGCCTCAAAAGTGCGAACGATGCTACCGTTGCGTTGTTGAGTCCTTGTTTCAAAACACTTCAAGCTAAGCATACTGGGTGAACTTTACACAGGTAATCTTTTCTGATTAATAAGCCATCGCGACATCGCCTACTCCAATCGAATTTTATTGTAAGTATCCCGTTACTAGCGGAAGTAGCAGATGGTTCTATACGTTGCTTTACAGTGTCTATGTATACACTCTAGCGCTCCATGCGAGTGCTGTAGGGTTTCTAATGCTATCAGTATCAAACAGGAGGTAACGTTTAATGCACGCTCAGATGAACAGCTTCGAGCCATGGTACTCAACATCTTCACCATACTTCGCCACTGCAATCGACTCGGTCCGCTCTGGAAAGCCCTTGAGCGAGCGCGCATAGGTAGCCACCGAGTGTGCAATGAGCTGTTGACGGTTAGCATTCTCAGAAAAATCGCACTGAGGCGAACGACATACTTTAGTATTGACGACCCAAGCCGTAATATTGACATTGCTCAAATCGTCACAGAGCTGATGGTAACACGGGTCATACCACTTTCCCGCAGTGCCTCCGAACTGCTCCGACTCTTCCTTCGTCTTGACCCCCTCTGCACCTGTAGCAATGCCGCCACCAGGAATGCCATGCCTGATGAATCCATCGTAGTCGCTGCGGCCGTCGAACGGGATGAAAGTGTAGTTGAGTCCTTGCTCTTTGTACCAGTCAATGTACAGATCGCGTAGCTCTTCGGATCCGTTGGGGTTTGCCGCGTTGGTTGCGTTGTAGATCTGGTACGCGAAATTGGGCGAGGCCATCATGTCGTAATCCATAAACAGGCGGATCTTCTTGTTCTCTTCTTTCGGGAGCGTGGCAACGTAATAGTCGGAACCTAGAAGTCCCTCTTCCTCGCCAGCCCACCAGGCAAAGCGTACACAATTAGAGACGTTGAATTTGGTCAGTTGGCTTGCAACTTCCAACAAGCTGATAGTACCAGATCCATCATCGTTGATGCCAGGCCCTTCCGCTACACTATCACTGTGCGCACCCAACATGACGCAGTTGTCAGGGTCACCGGAAGTAGTCTGGGCGATGATGTTGGTCGTTGCAATCTGTTTGACCTCGGCGTCTATGTACGCAATCGCGTCAATGTACTCCTTGTTCTTGAGCTTCTTCAGAACCGATTTTGCATCGTCCCAGCCAATACCAAATGTTGCGACATGATTAGGCGAAGGGGTTCCAAGGGTTCCTCCAATACCGTCTTTGCTTGATGGATCATAAACAACAACAGCAGCCGCACCCTTTTGACCTGCGTGCTCCGACTTGGTGCCGAAGGGACATGTTCCACGCTTGACGAAGACGATATTGTCCTTCACGGATTCTGGAAAGTCCGCAATTTCGCAGCCTTCATTGTCAACGAGGATTATGGTGCCGTGCACGGGTTGCTTGTTCTTCGTCGGTGGCGTAAGCCCGAAAGGGAATGCGGACTTTGGCACCTTGTTGCCTAGAACAAGCCGCGATTCGAAAACATTTCCCGAAACAGCAGGGAATGACTGGTTTGAGATGTCGTAATAGTGCCCTAACTGTAAGATTGTCTCGTAAATGTATGAGAGCGTTCCGTCATGCCCTGTTGCGCGATTAGCCCAAAACAGTAACGGTCCACGTGGGGCATTTACCGGCGCTTCCTATCACTCGCGTGGGGTGGTTGTACTCATCCTCGCCCAGCTTTGCGATCTCGTACAGCTTCTTTGCGCGCGCAAACAACCTGTCGCCGCTGATGAGGTCCTGCAGCGCTGATGAATTGACCAATGGCTTCTCTTCATGATAGTCGCCGAAAACATCGATTGGTGCTTGCTTCTCTGTAGAGAGCAAAGGTATTTGCAGTCCGGACGCGCTCACAGCGAGTGCACTTATCGATGATATGGATGCCCTCATAGTTTCTGATGATGGAGGAAGCGAGGACGAGATGGACAAGATATTTAGGTGTAGTAGTGAGGCTGGAGGCTGGGTACGATGGTGCTCGATTGCGCGTGAGCTGAAACGCTAGCCTGACTCGGTTGACAAGGGCAAGCCGTGGTCGGCGCCATTGATCGATCTCACAGCATCACTTCCTTGGTCGAAATCCGTCGAGCATCTATATCCTGGTGGTCCTCAAGACACAATAGACGACCAGAACTACATCGCCTCCTCTTACCCTAGGCTCGCGCAACCTACACTAGCTCATCTCTTCGCTCCAGGTTCAGTCTGACGTTGTAACCTCTATCTCAACATTCATGCTTAGTCTTTGGAACGCCATACGGCGCAGACCCCTTTCTAACATCGTATCCTAACGTCGCTAACGCGGAAACCTCGTAGTATAACACTCTAATATAGCTTATATATGTATATTATCACAACAATCTCAGTCGTATCCATGCTGGTTAATACGCGCAGCGAAATAAGATATAACATCCCTTCCGATACATTCCACAGCACAAAAAGCTGTGGCTGCTGACTCATTAAAACGACCTCCTTCCTAGGACGGGCAATGCGGCGGCCAACAGTACGAATACTTGCATTCAGTAACCATATCACCCGTTCACGCTAGCATCAGCAAGATAGCACATGTACTGCACAATCAAGTATATTACATTTCATACAGCCGCCATCTTACAAGGTCTATGCGTCTCCCATGTTTTCACAAATCTTATTCTACAAATGCATTCCGAACAGGTATAGTAGCTGGGACATCTGCCCCCGCCTCGACTAACCCCAGGTTCTGTCATACCCGTAACTTTACCTCCCAGCGGCTTCATTGCTAGGTCTCCACTGCTGCGGGGGCGCCTCGGGCTCATCTGACAAATATCCAGCGTGCTCGGCATTGACGAATTCGTCGTCCAGCTCGGGCATCTGTGGATACGGTGCCTGTTCGTACGGCGAGGGGTCGTACGGTTGCTGGTACGGTGCCTGTTGCGCTTGATTATATGGCGAGGAGTCGTACGGTTGTTGTTGGGGCGGATATTGTTCGTATGCATGCTGGTCATACGGCGCTTGCATGTGGTCGTAGGCGTCCTGCTGCCCATAGGCAGCGGCCTCGTCTACAATCACTTGGGCGGCAGGCGCCCCTTGTTGAGCTGCAGCACGCTCGCTCTCCTTTACTGGCATCTTCAAGCGCTCGCCAGCCATGCCCTCTAGCAGCTCCGGGCAAAGAGCTCTGACGATATAGAAGAACTGATCGCGATCCACGTTGTGCGAGGACATTGGTCCGGTCTTCGCAACACCCTCGCCAAGCTGCACGTCGCGTATAATGCTCCTCGCGCGCTCCCAGTCACCGGCCCGGTACAACGCCCTGACGACCTCACTCAGTGCGCGGAAGCTAGGCCTCTTGCCTTGGGCGCCCATTTTCGTGAGCACCGTCATCGTAGACGCGATTTCGTCGTTTCTCGCATAGCCTTCGATGATGCGATCAAAGAGATACATGTCCGTGGGCGCAGCCGGCGGGCCAAAGATACGTGCTACGAGGCTGTCGAGTTCCCTGATGGCCGGCGGGTCTTGTTGGAGATAGTGCGTAACAAGCGAAGTGTATACTGCCGGGCCGGGACGGAAACCGCGGTTCATCATATGATCCATGATGGCTCGCACACCCAAATAGTTACCGTAAAATTTGAGTAGGCGGTCGATAGCAATTTGGAAGAGGTAACTGTTGGGCCTCAGGCCCCCTTGCTCGAGTTCAATAAGGAGGTTGATGACGCGTTCCGCCTGTGCCTCCTGCGAGAGGCCGTCAAATTTCTGGTTGTCGAAGGCAGCACGAAGAAGCATGCTGTGCGTTGCAAGATCGCCCTCGATGCCTTCATTCTCCATCTGCCGAAGAAGCTTAAAGGTGGTTATGTAATCGTTGCTGTCGAGGTAGAGTCTGATCAAGGCATTGTAGGTGCGAGTATCGGGCTTGATGTCGAAATTACCAGCCCACTGTAGAATTTTATGCACATACGCGACCTTCTTTTCATGGGACATGCCCTGCCACCGTTTGCTCTGGACCTTGCCTCTGGTGGGTAAGCCGACAATGGCATCGACAGCGCCATTGATGACGCCAATTTCTGGCTTTGTGAATTTGTTCACCGTTTTAGCATTAGATGGGAGGTTTTTGCCACCTTTCCCGTTATTTGGTGGGTTCCTGATTACGTTTTCGGCTGACAGCCACCTCTTGCCCATCTCGTCCAAGGCGGCCATGCCTGCGTCGACCTGGCGACAGGTTATCGTTGCATGAATCCGCATTGTCCAACAACGTTGGTCAGGCTCGATGCCCGCGCGCAACATCCTATCCCAAACAGCATTCAGGCCGGTCAAATCTTTCGCTTTCGCACAGCCCAGTAACATTGCAAGCCATGTCTCCAGATCCGGCACCACACCGTTCGCAATCATATGATTCCAAACCCTGACGGTTTGGTCTGGCTGATACAAGGTCATAAAGCCTGAGAGAAAAGCATTGTACAACGCCGGCGGGATTCGCGATTTTCCATTCGGCGATGTGTAGTGCTTCTCGGCTTCAATCCAGAGCTTTTCCACTCGGGTGGCATTGGCTTGAATCATCACCTGCCTGCCGATACGCTTGAGAAAGAACTGTTCCATATGCGAGGCTTTCTCTTCTGGTGTCGCCGACCCCGCATCGAATCCATTGATTTTCCAAGCCAGGCTAGGGGCCTCATCCATCTGGATAGCCATAGACCGTCGGAAATCATCATCTAGGTTCCGCTTTATCCGAAGGTCTGCGTCTAGATGTCCAAAAGCTTGTCTGATGTCCGCACCGGCCAGCGTCGCCGTCAGCAGATTGAGGAAAAGCTTATTCTGTTCTCGGAGATGATCTGGAATGGTACGTGGAGACTGCGACTCTGCAAAGAAGTAGTTGAAGATGATGATCGCTGAGAACTGCAACTCGGGGCTAGTAGCGTGCGACTGATGAAACTGTTGAAGACGCGCACCGAAAACCTTGCCAGTATTGAGCGCAATATCGGCTTCGGGGATGTTCTTCCACTCGGAGCTGATGGACTCGAGCGGATCTTGTCCTTGCTGTGTCCCGTGACGCTGGAAGAAGAGCCTCCAAAGCGACAGAAGCTCGGTCAGCGTGTTGTCAGTGCTACGCCTCGTCATAGGTGCCGATCCCTCAGTTTGATCTTTCGAGTGCACTGCCATGGTCCGCAGGAGCTGGTATGTAAGGTTCGCGATGGTTTGTCTCCACGCGTTCGCCGGCATTATCCCCAGCTGCTCGTATCGAAAAAGGACCTCGGTTGGCGTGGGCACCTGTCGGTTTCCTCTTTCGAATTCGGCGCAGATGGCGTTGCTGAGGCGCGAGAAGATCTTGCCGCCTGTTAGCAGGTAGACGTCGCTGAACGAGGGATTGGACAGGGCGGAGACGTCTCGCGAGGTGTAGGTCTCGTTGAAGAGGTCCCAAGCTGCCTTCGCCCCTGAGGTGTTCTTCCAGTCCAGAAGGTTGTTGATCTTCTGCGCGACAGATGTGGCTGTGTTCGTACTGGGCAAAGCGCGGCTCTCATGGCACGGCTCTTCCTCGTGGTACTGCGCTTGCTGATGCTGCTCGGGCACGTCTGCAGAGCGAGAGTACCTGCCCCCAGGAGCCACTGCTCGCTGCCCCCCGTTATCATAGCGTATCCTCAGTCCTCCTCCATGCTGTTCCCGTCCTCCCTGCACCGCATTGCCCTCGTTCTTGGCTGCTTCAGACGGCTGGTGCGCTTGATCGTTCGGTCGCGGCGCATTTGGCGACTTGCGGAACGAGACAATGGTTCGCGTGGAACGCAATTGGGAGTAGCGAGAAATCTGCAGCCTGCATTGCTGGCAGACATACGAGCGCATCATGATGAAGGCTGCCGGTCTGGTGAAGTGATCGCGGAAATGGAGGCAGAGGATGTGGATGGTTAGGAGTGAGGCGGGCGGGCGAAGAAGTTCTGTGTGCGGAGCAGCTCTGCGTTCTTCTCCCGTCAATTACGGTTCGCACCCCTAGGTTACGACCTCAAGACCATCTTGTTAACTCCATCAACTTCTACTGGCACGGTTGCCTCGCGCACGTGTTATTACCGCCTAGACAGGACGGTCTGGTGAATGGAATATCTTTCTCGCGTCTGCCCGTCGTGACGGTCGGCGCTAACCCTGGAATGGGCAAATGCCGCCCGGAAGGTCAAAGCTTCACTGCACGCCTATAGCGCCGGAAGAAACACTTTGTGAAGTGTTCCAACATCCTTGAGATATAACCTTAAACGTAACAGCTGTCTAACAAATATTGATATATCTATAGCAGATAGATAATATCTATCTAATAGGTGTTGCGTGCAGAATTATATCTCAAGCATATTCAATTTACCCTACCCCCGCGGTACGGTGACGTTGGAGCCGCCATCTCTCTGACCTGATCTTTCAACCCGGGAACAAGAGCGTGTCTTCGTGTGTCTTCAGGTTCGCATCAAGCCTGGGGCCATGACCACCTTCATTCCTCGTGCGCCGTACACCAAGGAGGAGCTTGCAACGCTCTACCCCCACGAGCTCGAGCTACAGCTAGTCCAAGTTGTGAGTGCTCACACCAGCAAACACCATACATGGTGCCATCTATAATATGTTATCCGTATCCTAACAGAACTTCAGCTGCTTCGCCATGGTCCGTATAGAACCCATGCTAGACTGCACGACAGCCACAATTGACCAATGCGTCTAGGCGAGAGAAGTCCTGTGTCACCTCGCTTCCAAAACGTAAGCCTGCTTCCAACATTGCCATGTGCGAGCTAGAGACTGATCGTACATCGATAGGCGGGTTTGCGACCATGTAAGTTTTCTCATGAAATCTGGGAAAACGAGAATCTGACGCTTCCAGATTGGCCGTATTGCAATTCGGCGCGGCAGTTCACAAGTGTTGTCATGGCAACTACAGACTGGTCGAAATGGGACCAGTTGAGATATAGACGAAGACTCGAAACCTTTGGCCTGGACGATGGCCCTGGTACGACCAACATCAATAATTTGGAATTTGAACAGCTGAGAGTGAGCAGTGATCGCCTCCGGTCCGGAAGGAGAATTCGACGGAATCTGGTATGCCCTACCTACCTTGAGCTTAATGCAGACTGACATCCGACAATGAAGCCAACCAGGCGAACTTACAGACAAAGGGCGCGAAACGACACTTGCTCTTGGCCAGCGACTCCGCCATCTCTACGTAGACCAACTGCACTTTATGCCAAAGCTCATCTCCGACTCGGACATGATCTACCTACGAGCAACTCCCATAACACGAGCCTTGGAGTCTGTCCAGCAAGTGTTCTACGGCTTCTATCCTCCTAGCGCCCGGACAGCCGACTTCCCGACCCCTACCATCATCACCAGAACACCCGCCGATGAGACCCTCTTCCCCAATGACGGTAATTGTAGACGTTTCGCCCATCTGAGCCGCGCATTCGCCGACCGCGCAGCTCAGCGCTGGAACGAGACCGAAGATATGCGGTACCTTTCCAAGCTGTTCACCAAATGGATGCCAGGGAACCACCCGGTCGCCGTAGACTCGCACCCCCGACTTTCGGGCATCATGGATACGATCAACGCCACGGACGCCCACGGCCCGGCGACCAAGCTCCCTAAAGAATTCTACGACCCCAAAGCCCGCGCCATCATCGACAAGATCGGCGTCGAGGAGTGGTTCGAAGGGTTCAAGGAGAGCGCAGAGTACCGCATGCTCGGTATCGGCGGCCTGATGGGCGACATCACGAGCCGCATGATCGGCAGCGTTGAGCGCAACGGCAATGACGGCGTGGTCGAGGTCGGCGGCAACGACGGGGACCTCGGCCACGGCCGAGGCGGCGAGACGGACATCAAGCTCGCCCTGTCCGGCTGCCACGACACGACGCTCGCAGCGTGCCTGACGAGCCTGGGCGCGTTCGACGGCGAGAAGTGGCCCCCGTTCACGAGCCACATCGCCTTCGAGCTGTTCCGCAAGAGGGCTAGGACAGCCGGGACGCAGTCGGTCTCGGACGCACCCCCTTCAGCGGGCACGCTTAACATCTCGGATGGGAAGCCGCAGAACTGGTGGAAGTCACTGTTCGGCAGCAATAAAGAGGTCAACCGGCCGCCCCCCGAACCAGAGGGCATCGCGCGGAAACCACTGGCGGATCTCACACCGGAGCAGCGGAGCGAGCTCAAGGATTATTATGTCAGGATTAGGTACAACGACAAGGTCATGCAGGTGCCTGGGTGCAAGGCACAGGGTAAGCATCTAGAGGGCGACACGACGTTCTGCACGCTGGTAAGTGGAGCCAACAGGTGCGCACTTAATGAACAGACTGACTTTGCAACAGGAGGCGTTCAAGGGCATCGTCGACAAGTACACGCCCAAGAACTGGAAACACGCCTGTGCCTCGAATCTAGACGCGCCGTCGTTCCCGAAGGAGTTGGAGCCGGCTGGATACGAGTAGAAGTGCCGAGCACATAAGCATTTAGAATGTGCATGTAACGGTATGAGTTCGAACAAGCCATCATGTTCTTTCTTTTGGGGGGATGGGGGATTGGACCACAGATCTGCATTTCCTTATGTTCGCAATCATATGGATTCGTAATTACTATCCCTTAATTCAATCTGAGCATGAGGCGTACTTTCCTCATGGGAATGCCAACCCACCCAGTCCGCACAATGTGGAAAGACATCCAAAAACGCCACCGCTGATGGTGTGACTAGGAATGATTATAATCCAAAGAACCAGGAACGACACATCTAAAGCCGTCTAACGGACTCCTCAACGCGCCGCCGGGGTAGCAGGAGCAGCTCGCGGCCGTTCGTCGATCTTCTTCGCGTCCGTATCTGCGCTGCGCATACGTGCTACAATCTGCACCAGCGCCTTCCGCTCTTTGCCGTCCAGTTCAAGGACGTGCATCAGATCACGAAGCTGTATCTTTACACCTTCTTTGCCCTTCTCTAGGTCGCCGCCTTGGAACTCCCGCTTCTTGGCCAGCAAACCGGCGTCTTTTTGCGAAGCCGCCGGTGTAGCTGTCCCACTCGCGCCGCCACCAGCGCCTGGGTTGCCTCGTGGCGTAGCTGTACCAGAAGCTCCACCGGATTTTGCCGTCTCCATCCAGGAGTACTTCTTCTTCTTCCCTCCGATCCCTCCGAGAGCCAGGGCGGCAGTCTCGTTCGCTCGTGCATGTACCGCTTCATCCGTGTTGTTGCCTTTGTTGACGCGGTCGCGTTCCTTCTTCGTCAAGGGTTTCTCCAAGAGAGGCGCTGGGGCAGCAGCAGCTGTGTCGGCCGCCGTGGCTGCGTTGCCTTGCAGACGTTTCTGTCGCTTGGCAATCCGGGCCGCTTCGAACTTCTCATCCTCAAGCAGCTTACGCTTGAGGTGGTTCACGATGGGATTGGAACTGAACTGTATGGTTGGCTGCTTTGCCGGAGGTACGTCGTTCGGAGGCGTAGGTAAGCGAGCCGTCGGGCTGACGGTGCTATCCGTGGCTTCCCACGCTGTCTTGGAGATGTTCGGTATTGCGGCTTCTGTGCGTCGGGCCTCTCCATTAGCGACGGCAAGGTCGGCCAAGTTAGGAGGAACGACACCTTGAGCGGTGTTCCGGCGGCCTTGAGCCAAAGCGAATGCGTCTTCAATCACGGTGCGCACGCGTTCTTCTGCAGCAAGGGAAATGAGACTGACGAGGTCCACAAGTGGCGCACCGTTGTTCAGTAGGCTGGTCGCTTGGAGTTCTACAATCGATTCTCCATTAGAAGGACCCATTTCGCGACGCGACACATTCTGAACAGTACTGGGGATTTTGTCAAACAAACCTTCCAAATCTAGCTTGATTCCATGCTCGTAAACCTTCCTGGACATGCGCTGGCGCACTCCGGCGGCGAGCAGAAAGGGGTCTGTTAGTGGATGTGACGCTGCTTCATTGTGTATGCGGGCGACCGCGACGTATTTCTGGCGTAGTTCTTCTTCCTGCTGCTCCTTGGTCTTGGGTTGACTCAGTACGCCGGTTCCATGATAAGCGCCATGGTTAGGCTGCTGGCCCCACTGGTTGAAGCTGTTGTGCGGGGAAGCGGTGGATGAGGAGGCTTGCGAATGGAAGGTCTGCAGCAAGGCCTCTGCTTCTCGGTCCAAATCGATACCGGAGCCTGTGATGACGTCGGCAAGCGTGTTGGGGTTCGAGTCCTTGGCAGTACTCTTCTCCAGCTCATCGTCCTTCTGCGCCTTGCTAGCCGGTACTTTCGGCGGCAGCATGGCACCGGGGTATGGTGGCCGCAAGTCTCCCTGCACGTTCGGATGCTGATATGGTTGCGGTTGATGAAAGGAGGGGGGCGCGGGTTGCGACGCTGCAGGCGAATGGGGCAGAGGGAGGTGGTGATTCGCCGGCGGCGAGTTTGCGTAGGGCGAGGTATGAGCTGGATACTGTGGATTCGAGTTGGTGAAGGGCGAGTTGTACTGGGACTGCGAACCACCGCTGTAGGGCGACATGGGCTGCGGTGACAGGCGCTGGCGCTTTGCAGGTGGAACGCCGCCGTTCGTGGGGGACATGGCGCCTGGCGACTGCTGGTACGGCGAGTAGGCGCGCGGATTCTGCATCGCGTGGTGCGTCTGCAGCGGCGGCATGCCGTGCAAATTCTGCTGGTACTGGTTGTACGGTGGTTGCGCCATGGTTGGCAGCGAGCGAGCGAGCGAGCGCCGGTGCTCGTCCTGACGCGGGCGGGCGTCCTCTCTACCGACGTCTCATGCACGCGCTGGATGCGTATGCGGCGGCGGCCTAAGGAAGCAGCGGTCGATGGCGAAGAAAGGCGCGCTCGGTGAGTGGGGGCGTGGACGGAGCGGGTGGTTGATGGAGGAGCAAGCGCAGTCGTATGCGAAGGTGAGTCGCGGGTGCACGGGCCCCGGCGGATCGTCGGCGCGCCGGACAAAGAAGACGTTGGACGCCCGCGCATTCACCTCCCGCACTCCCTTGCACGTCGGCGCGCCACTCGCTCACCCGCAGCCGCTGTCGGAGACGCGCCAGAGGCAACATTGGCGCTGTCTGGCTCATGACCGATCCCCATAGGTAGCCCTCTGCTTCGCGCCCACTGCGACTCCGACCCGTTCCGCGCGCCGTACAGCTCCGTCGCTGCTCAGCCCACGCTCGGGACGTGGAAACCACAGCGCCGCCCAGGGCAGCCATCGCCATGGCGTCCAAGCGCAAGCTCGCCGCCATGGCGCCCGATCACGACGACCCGGTAGACCCCTCGGACGAGCTCATGTTCCTGTGTCTAGGCGGTGGCAACGAGGTCGGGCGCTCATGCCACATCCTGCAGTACAAGGGCAAGACGGTCATGGTGCGTGGACATGGCGCAAGAGACAGGCCCCGTGTTGCTGACGGAGAATAGCTCGATGCTGGCATGCATCCGGCCCATGTAGGCATGATGGCCCTACCCTACTATGACACCTTCGATCTAAGCACCGTAGACGTGCTTTTGATTTCCCAGTAAGTAGAACATCATGCTGGAATTTGGAGGGCCAGCGAGGCGCATCACTGCGGTCGGACATTGCAGACAGCGGGCATTTCGCACCACATCATGTATACGAGAACCAATGGAATATATTTGCATCATACTGTTCGACTCGGTGATGTGTCTTTCCCCACCATCATCCACACGCATGTACATAGCACCCCACGGTCCCACTTCCGCCCTCGCATCCTACAACAGCTGCAGACGGCTAACATCGCCAAGTTTCCACGTCGACCATGCCGCCTCGTTACCCTACGTCCTGGCGAAGACCAACTTCAAAGGCCGCGTCTTCATGACGCACGCTACCAAGGCCATCTACAAATGGCTGATCGCAGACTCCGTGCGAGTAGGCAACATGGGAAGCTCAGCAGAGAACACCGTGTCCATGTACACCGAGCAAGACCACAACAAGACCTTCCCCATGATCGAACCCATCGACTTCTATACCACACACACCATCGCCGGCATCCGGATAACACCTTATCCCGCGGGCCACGTCTTGGGCGCGGCAATGTTCCAGATCGAGATTGCAGGCCTAAAGATCCTGTTTACCGGCGACTACTCCCGGGAAGAGGACCGACATTTGGTGTCGGCTAGCATACCAAAGGGTGTCAAGATTGATGTGCTCATTACAGAGTCGACTTTCGGCATCTCGACGCACACGCCACGTGTCCAGCGAGAAGCGCAGCTGATGAAGTCCATCACGGACATCCTGAACCGCGGCGGTCGTGCTCTGCTCCCTGTCTTCGCTCTGGGTCGTGCGCAGGAACTCCTCTTGATCTTGGATGAATACTGGTCCAAGCACCCAGAATACCAAAAGATTCCGATCTATTACAACTCCAGCTTGGCAAGGAAGTGTATGGTCGTCTACCAAACCTACGTCTCTGCCATGAATGACAACATCAAACGCCTCTTCCGCGAGCGCATGGCCGAGGCCGAAGCAGCAGGCGACGTGAGCAAAGGCGGGCCGTGGGACTTCCGATTCGTGCGTAGTCTGAAGTCGCTCGAACGCTTCGATGATGTAGGTGGATGTGTCATGCTGGCTTCGCCTGGTATGATGCAGTCCGGTACGTCACGCGAGCTGCTTGAGAGGTGGGCTCCCGACCCGCGGAACGGAGTCATCATTACAGGTTACTCCGTCGAAGGCACCATGGCGAAAGAAATTGTAAAAGAGCCGGAGGAGATTCCTTGCGTCACTCAGCGAGGCAATCAGTCGCGGAAACCCGGCCAGCACGACGGTCAGCAGCAGGTGAAGATTCCGCGCCGATGTACAGTTCAAGAGTTTAGTTTCGCAGCGCACGTTGATGGCAAAGAGAACATGGAGTTTGTCGCAGAAGTCAACGCGCCTGTAGTCGTAAGTTTCGCTCGCCTTTCATCATGTAGCAGCAAACGGACATGGCACTAACCGTTCTTTCCTTGTACAGATCCTGGTGCACGGCGAGAAGGGCAACATGAACCGCCTCAAATCGAAACTCCTCAGCTTCAACGCCCACCGGAAAGATCCCGTCAAGATCTTCTCCCCCGCCAACTGCGAAGAACTTCGCATCCCCTTCCGGACCGACAAGATTGCCAAGGTCGTTGGCAAGCTCGCTTCCATCTCTCCGCCTTTGCCTCGCCTGAAGGCAGAGGGCGAGGGAAACGGCGAAACAGAAGAGCAACCGAAGCTCATCAGTGGCGTCCTTATCCAGCACGAGGCCGACCTCAAGCTCTCGTTCATGGCGCCCGAGGACCTCAAGGAATACGCTGGACTGACAACCACCACAATCATGTGCAAACAATCGATAAGACTGTCAGCTGCGGGCGTGGACCTCATTCGATGGGTTCTCGAGGGTGCGTTTGGTGCCATCAAGGAAGAGGAGGTCGTAGACAAGCCGGTCGACGGCAAACAAATCAACGGACACGGCAACGGCATCAAGGAATACGCAGACGAAGAGATCAGCCGGTCCAGCATCAAGTACGTCGTCATGGACTGCGTAGACGTGCTCTGCAGGCCCAGCGGCCTCGTGGAGGTCATATGGGAGGGCAACGCGATCAACGACGGGATTGCGGATGCGGTGCTTGCCGCACTGTGCACGGCGGAGAGCTCGCCTGCAGCTGTCAAGCGTACGTCGCCCTCTTCCGTTCCTGGCTCACCATCTAGCTTCTCGGACACCCCGCATACTGACATGCCACAGAATCATCCCGCCAACACGCCCACACCCACAACCCCAAAAACGACCTCAGCCTCCGCTTCAAAGGACCCCATCCCCACCGCACCCCCGACCCCACCACCCGCCTCGCCCGCCTCTTCCTCATCCTCGAAAACCAGTTCGGCGCCGACGCTGTCAAGCCCGTCACCCTCCCGCGCTCATCCACGTCCCTCGCTCCCCTCGTGCCACCTGGCGCCACCTCTCCTACCGCCGCGACGAACGGCACCCCCAGTGGGGCCTCCGAACCGTACTCCGTCGCCGCCGCGCCCTCGGTGACTCCCGACCTCTCGCCAGAAGACAAGGCGGAGCTCAGGCGGCTGCATAACCTGGGCATCCCGGTGCCGGGCATCGAGATCCGGTTCGACAAGTATGCCGCGCGGGTGTGGCTGGAGGATCTGGACGTCGAATGCACGAATAAGACGCTCAAGGCAAGGATCAAAGCTGTGGTGGAGCGGGGCGTGGAGACGGTGAGCGGGCTGTGGGCGTAAGGTGGTGGAGGGGAGATGAGTGTCTGGGAGAGTAATATGAATGAGGAATTTGGCCAAAGAGCCGTGAGGCATGGAGAAGGCCGTTCATGGGGAATTGATTCGAGTGTTTGAGAGTGGTACGGATACCACGGAGGGTATCTTGAAACCGCTTTGGTGGCGTACTTTGAACAAATGGTTTGACTCTTCACGTCTGTATTCGTATTTTGCTTAGTTGCACCCTGGCAGATGAAAGAGCATCTTCACACACATGTATCGCTGTATTGACGTCGTGCAAGACACGCATGACCTCCATCAGTATCTTCATTGACTAACGTTCTGCACTATCGCCGTCTAAGCCATCTTGCAAAGCACTTATTCCATGTCAGAAGCATTTGGAATGTTCGCAAGTGCTAATCAATTTAGCTATTTTACATGTCTTACAAAGGACAAACACAAATCAAGGCCTTATTGTTATCATGCGAAAGTCGCAGAGGCTTCGATGCCCTTGATATCTATTCGCAGACTCGACCCGCGTTCACCGAAGTACCGATACTCGCTGACTAATAGGACCGAGGAAACTGTCCGGTAAAGAGAGAAAGGGGGGTAATAGTGCAGCGGAAATTTTGGTGCAGAAAGGCAAAGGCATATTTTGGAAGAGGAACGACAGAAAACAGCCAGGCAATAGCCAAAGTAGTTTTTGGTGGGGATACGATCGTTGGAAGACTGGCATCAGAGCAGCAATCTGTCAAATGACTGTTACTGAACGCCTGTTGTTCAGAGGGGCTGCATGGGAGGCACGTCAGGATCGATGGTCTCGGTCGTCTCGTGTTGATAGATGGTGACGTCGACGCTGGAGTAGTTAGCACCAGACCGAATTTCGCGAAGATTTAAAGCTTTACTTACACCTTCCCAAGTTTAAATCCCATCTTGAACAAATGTCCAGCCTTGCGGAACCTAAATTTCCTCATGAAATTTGTCATCCAGACCATGTCGTCGCCTGCCTCATGAGGGATGCTGCAGTTGACAAGCTTGACAACACGACCGGAACCATGTTTGAGGTAGTCGCCTCGATTGACCCACTCGTAGCCGCCCTTAGCAGGGTAGCTAGTGTTGACCATTTCTAGAAGACGGTCCAGGAGGCACGTGGCTATGTTCTGGCGGAGGAAATCCGGATGGACGTAGCACTCGAGCTCGAAGGTGAAGCGATACAGGCTGCCTCTGTCGCAAAAGTCGTCTATGAATGCAATGCCGACAATGTGCTCATTGACGTAGTCCTGAGGACCTTTCGGCCGGAACCCCTTGTCAACCGCAACGATATACGGAAGGCCTTCGTCCGTAATAGTGCGGATCCGCTCGGCAATGTCCTTCACGCTTCGGGGCTTGAATTCCGGGGTACTGATCGTGTTCTGGACGTAGTAGTTGTAGAGCTCCTAGTTTGCAGAGTTAGCGCTATCCGCAGCCTGTGTTTCCCCAGGATACATAATACAAGGTCCAAATCTTTGATCTGACTTACCCGAATGCTTTTCGCGTCCGCAGGGGTGACGGGTCTAAAGTAGACGCTGCTGGTGGGGCGATAGCCCGGGTGGCGAGACGGTGGTTCATGAACTGGTACAGGCCTGTTCTGCTTCTGCTTACGTCTCTTCTCACGCGCTTGCTTCTTACTTGCGATGTCTCTCAGGTTTTCCTCTGCAGATTTCCCAGCTCCCGGCTTGGAGTTCCCTTCATCGTTCATATCCAAGATCGATTCGGCGGGATGTTGGAGCGGGTTGAGGAAGTCGGCATCGCTCTCCTTGGAGTAGTCTTCCCAGTACGGACGACGTTCACTAATGTCAATATCGCTTAGGGGCGAAGGTGCACGGTGAGGAAACGCTTGCCAGAAGGACTGCGGTGCGTCGCCCTCGATCTGGATGGGCACCCAGCTGCGTGGGGCTATCTCCTTGTTGATTGTTTGCGGAGCGACGACTTGGCCATCAATCGAGACAACGCCTCCCTCGACCTGTACAGCGTTAGAAAAGTCCATTTCCCAGCTTAATCGGCCTACGTATTACCCATCCTGGAACACACCGGGCTAAAATACTTACCTCGACGCCGAGATAATCGGGCAAGCCGAGCAGATCAGTGAGGTTCACAGTGCAGCTCGCGTCGTGGCCGTTGATCCACTTCTCGATGCTCGCGCCAAAATGGCGATCCGAGTAGGGATGGCGGGCCGACCACGTCTCCGGCGGCGGAAGCCAGTCGCCGTTCCAGTCGATCAGCTTCTTGACATCATAATCTGGGTCACCGTTGCTGTCCGACTTGTACTCAATGCCTCCGTCGCCCTCGTCATCTGACACTGGCCTCATGTCGCGATTTTTTGGCCACACATGACGCCCCTTGCGAACAGGCGAAGGCCAACGGCCATTGCGCCTCTTTTTCGGCTGCGGCAGAAGCTCAGGCTTTGGCTCATCGTAATCCCACCCCGCATTGTTCTGCGCTGGCGGCACCCATTGATTCGAGGTTTGGTTTTGCGCGGGCGGGGACGAAGGAGGGGACAGTGGTGCTTGCGGTCGCCCCTTGGTGGTCTTACTGGAAACAGGTTAGTACAAAACGGTTAACACATTGGACTTGGTATCGTGCATCCTGGAACAGGAGAGGGTACTAATACCGGCTTTCAGATCGCTGTGTAACTTACAGTCCTAGCTGCGCGAGTCCCGCACGCGCGGGCTCCACGTCCACCGGCTGCAACGCTGCGGCATCTCCCTGAGTCGGGGCCGTGTTGTTGGCAGGGGCAGATGGAGAGTTGCGCTGCTTCGTGCGGAGGTGGGGAGGAATATTGGCGGGGATTCTCGTCATGGTGTTTGGCTGCCGACTGGTTTGTTGATTGTGGTGAGGTCCTCGGTGCTGTTGAGAAGCTTGGGCGGTGTGCGACGGAGAGTAGTCGGAGGGTGCAGGGGTAGAAGGTGCGACGGGGTGAAGGGCGGAAGGCGCCCACTCGTTCCGTGAGTCGACCGGAACAATAGCGCCGCCGTGATTGTTCTCTGCTACTGTCCCGGTGTGAACATCGAACTTGTGCCACTTGCGGTTCTTCGACTGATTCTGTACCGTATCAGCACGTATGCAATGTAAAAGGAGCAAGACAGACGTGCACAGATGTAAGACCGGAAGCCAAAGGGTTGGCAGGCGCAAAGGTCGCGCGAACAAACGCCCAATCTCGGTTGCTCTGACTGGCGGGCACCGTGGGTCGTCTCGGCTCACATACCTTGGACGCAGTGAATTTCTCTTCCTGCTGCCAGGTCGGTTGGTCCATGGCTGAAGTGCTGGACTGGGCCATGTTCTCCTGCAGCAGTCGGGTGTTCTCATCGACCTGGATCGGTGGCTGCATTCCATAGATTGTCTCGCGGCCGACCCTTGCGTAGGAGGCCATGATAGCAGCTTCCTCTGTCTGCTTAGAGCAGGGGTAGCCAAGAAGCCGCAGGCAGGTATCAAGGTCAGATATACAAAAGGAAAAGTGAACTGAAGAGTAGATTACGGTGGGTAGATGACAGATAGAAGGAGGTGGGAGGGTAGGCCTTATATAGACATGGGTGCTGCCTTGGCTCAGGGTTCCGGCAGAGGTGAGAGATACCGTTGGAAGTGGTTATTGAGAGCCTGTGCAAAGCTCTTATTGTTCCTCTACACGTGCTAGTGCCCGAAAGGAAGTCTAGAGGGGCAGCTGCTAGTCAAGTAAGAGACTTGACATGGGCAAGAACCATGGATGGCTTCTTTCTTGCTCGTGGAACAACCACCCACAGATGGGCCATGGCATACAACGGTCCGTATTTGCCAGGCATTGATGCATCATTCCTATCCCTGGGAATTATGGACCCCGGATCGATTGTGTACAACGGGGTCAGTTGGATGGACATGTTGGGGGTGTTCGTCGGTGGTCCCTGAATGGAAAGTTTAGCCGACACCGAATGGTTCCACCATCGATTCTGCCTGGCTGCAGGTCGACACTACATTCAACCGCGTTAACATGTTGTCAATCTTACGGAAAGCGCGTCTCAAGGACAAGGAGATGAGGATTTTGATGTTGTGCGTCTCCTAACTCTTTTGCATTTGTCAATGCTGTCGCTGACTTGAACTAAGGGGACTGGACAACGCGGGAAAGACTACCATTGTAAAGAAGATCATGAACGAGGACGTCAACAGCGTCAGTCCAACGCTGGGTTTCATCATCAAAACAATCGACTACGACGGGTAAGATGACCATTTCGACCACTGGCGAACCTGGGAGACTGACGGGAAAAGCTACAAGCTGAACATTTGTATGGCACCTACACCCGAACGGAAGTCAGGTTGCTGATGGTCCAGGGGACGTGGGCGGCCAAAAGACGTTGCGAACGTACTGGAAGAACTACTTTGAGAAGACGGATACACTCATCTGGGTCGTTGATGCCACAGACCGTGAGCGGATCGACGACTGTCGGCACGAGCTGGAGGGGTTGTTGCTCGAAGAGGTGTGTCAGGGCGGCAAAGAACTGCACATTCCCCACTGACACATGCAGCGGCTCATGGGCGCAAGCCTGCTCGTATTCAAAAATAAGAGCGACGTCTCGGGTGCCATGAGTGAGGACGAGGTTCGCCAGGTACGTGGAGTGTGACGTACAAGAGGCCCGTTGTCAGGCCAATAACGCGGTGCAGGGTCTCCGGCTCGACGCTATCAAGACGCACAAGTGGACCATCATGGCGTGCAGCGCCATGACAGGCGCGAACCTGCACGAGGGCCTGCAGTGGGTGGTGCAGGACGCGAAGAGCCGGCTGTTTTTGTATTGATCCTGGTGGGCTTGGTTGCAGTGTGGACGACTGCAAGGGGCAACCCTCTTCCGTGGGTGGGAACTGGCTACGACGCGCGGCAATGGTCTTGTCAGCTGTAAAAGTGTAGAGCACAACAAACACACGCCAGAAACTCTTTAATTCTCCTAGTGCCGTTCACGCTGTCTTGGTGCAGTCGCTCGCTTTCTTTGCCGGGTTCACTCGCGATCTGCGTTTCATGAAACTCGAAACGACCGGGGGCCAAGGCAGTGAACCGAGCGCCCGTGCAACTCGACGTCCGTGTGCTATCGTCAATCTGCCCCAGCACCGCGTCCATTTGCACGAGATTTACGCACGCGTGCTTCGGTAGATCGGAATTGGTGTGTCTAGAATGTCGAATCCAGACGAGGTCGATCCTCACCAGTTCCTCGCGCGCATGCGCTCCATGTCCGAGAAGCGCGACCAGCAGGACGCGGAGAGGATCAAGAAGCTGGAGGAGGAGCTGATACAGGGCCGCAGCGAACGACTCGCGCGCAGAGCAGGTATGCAAGGCCTCCACGAGTGCGGAACTGGAGCTCACCACCACACCAGAACGTGCACGCTCTCTCTCGCCAGACAAGCCTACCACGCCCCAGTCGCATCGCTCCGCCACCGATACGCCTCGGAGCGTGCAAGAGAAGCTCGCCGATACGCCGACACCGAATATGGAGCCGCCGTCGCAGGAGAGCGCCCGCGAGGACTCTCTGCAGCGACTGACGGGCTCGCCGGCGCAACCTCTCGAAGACACCGAGTCAAAGAAACCTGTACCAAGCGCCGCAGCATTGGGCCGCTCGGGCACGTTGTCGTGGCAGCAACGGAGGCCGCAGTCGGGCAGCATGCGGAGGCCGCTTTCAGTCGCATCGAGCTCGGCGGACAGGATCCCCGCGAACTCCCCAGACACTTCCCAACCGCCTTCTCCAGAGCGGCCCGCCTCGCGGACCCAGATAGCGCAATCGCTGGGTGCCAAGGACCCGTCGTGGTTCAGACAAACGCCCGACCGAGGAGTTGGCTCTGCGGCATACAGGAAGAACCAAGGGGACGACATCCCAAAGGAAGGCCTTTCCTCGGGGAGGAGGCAGCTTCCAGGCATGTCGCGTGAATCGACGCCGGACCCTGAAGCAACGTCTCCACCACCGGAGGGCGCTCGTTCAAGTGACTCCATCCGCAGCAGCGTTTCCCCTAGCCGCTCTTCCGCAACTGCACTATCTGGAGTGGACGAGGAGTCGACCGCAAAAGCCAAATCACCGCTGCCCGTGCTAGACACGCAAAAGTTTGCACCGCCATCAGAGAGCGGCTCGTCGGTCGATGGAGGTGAGCGGGCGTCGATGCGAGGGCTTGCAATGTCGCCGACTCAAGGGAGGATATCTCCCGAACGACCGGCGTCTCCCACCAAGGGCATGGGCGGCTTCGTCCAGAGTGCGATAATGAAGCGTAGCGACAGTGTCAACAAGAGATGGAGTGCTCAAGTTACCCAGAGTCTCAGCAGGCAAAATTCCACTCTTAGCAATCGAGGCAGCACCTACGGTACCTCATCTAGGCCGGATTCTCGACCAAGCACTCTGAGCCGAGACAACTCAATCGAGCCTGCATCGCGCCCAGGATCTAGTTCCAGTAATGCGACCATCACCAAAGACGTCGCCGAGAGCGCACAAAAACCGGAATTTGCGAAGCCTGCGCTGCCTCGCCACAGCCGCAGCAAGTCTGTCGCGTCCACATTCAGCGAAGGTCACCCGCAACTCGAAGAAACATCGCCTCCAAGCCCATCGAAGCGCTGGAGTCCCACAAAATCAAGCTGGTTAGAGAACGCGCTGAACAAGAAGTCCGAATCGCCGAAACTCCAACAACCACCTCCACAACAGCCTGCGTGGATGAGCGAAATCAGTCGCATCAAACAGCAGCGTGGAAGTGTGGATTTCGGCAAAGCCAGCCCGCTGCATAGCCCACCTGCCAATACAGCCTCTGGCAGGTCCTCGCCCATCAAGGATGTCCAGTTACGACCTGTAAGCTTGCGCAGCCGATCTGAATCGCCCAAGAAAGACGAGCCATCTGCTCCCGAGAAAACCGCGAAACCTTTGCAGAGCCTGTCTGAAAAGCCCGAGACTTCCAGAGAAGAGCCAAACGTGGTACAGAATGATGAAAAGCCAGTGCAACCGCCACCGCCACCGAAACCAGAAATAGCTGCCAAGCCATCAATGACTGTGAAGGATAATATCAAGGCGACGGATGCAACACTGCCCTCGAGTGCAGAGACCGAGCCATCGAAGAGCCCACCTGCCACAACCAGCGTCAAGCCTACAATCTCCTCGTCTCGCTTTGCCAAGGATCCTGCGCTTTCGTCTCCTGTTGCGAAGCCTGGACCTGACACTCCTCCAAAGAAAGATTTCCGTGCAACTTTGAAGTCGCGCCAGCCCATCTCGGGTCCTGAAAAGAAGGAAGAGGTAAACGAGCTACAAAATGTTTTTGGCAAGCTGAGACGAACGGAAACGAAGAACTATGTTGCCCCCGACACTTTCAAGAACAACATTCTCCAAGGAAAGAACGCCTTGAATGTTACTGGTGGTCCAAAGCCTTCAGTTCGCAGAGATGAATTTCGGGAGAGCCTAATATCACAAAAGGCTGCCATGTTGGCGAAGGCCCAAGAGACTGGTTCTGCTGCCCACAAAAGAGCAGATAGCTCCGCCAAAGAGGCTGCTCCACCCGAAGCAATAGCGGCCCGGAACACGTTGGGAAGATCGGAGAGTATCTCCAAGCCTCTCCCGCCACAAGAGCCTGGTGCGGCGCCAGAAGCCATCGCGCGTAAACAAAGTCTTCGCACAAGCAAGCCTATAGTCATGGACAAAACCAGCCAACCATCTGCACCGCTCTCATCCCAAGGAGCACCCACGGTCAAATCCAGCAAACTTGCGGATCGTTTCAACCCAGCTTTGGCAAATATGCTGGCCAGAGGACCTCCGCCTATGGCTGGAAATGCAGGTACTTCTAAGGAAGACGTAGGGGAGAGCCCGGGCAAAGCGACTCAGGAGGAAAAGACCGGCCCAGCTCCAGAGTTGACCCACATGACAAAGGGACGGGCTCGAGGACCCAAGAGGCGCGCACCTGGTGCCAAGCAGATTGAGTCTACAGCAAGCAACGCCCTGCATAAAGCGGATGTGGCAAAGGTGGCACCAGTCGTGAAGGCTCCCTTGGTTAAGGCGGAGCATGTCCTGCCAAGTTCCGAACCTCTGAAGACTGACCATGGCCCAAATGATGTTGTAATGAATGAAACACCGGCCAAGGACTCACTGAAGGAAAAGCCCGCTATGCCAGCAAAATCCCCGGATCTGACCAAAAGGCTTTCGAAATCGCCGACGCCGGAGCCACCTAAGAAGCCCACATCCCTGGAGCTCAAACGAGAGGTATCCTCAGATGCTCAAGCCACGCCGCAGTGGTCCCCTCTTCCAACAACCACACAAGTTTCTAAACCCGCACCATCATCGTCGCCTCCCTTCCCAAAATTTACTCCTAGCATCCAGTCACAAGTACTACCGACGCTTGGGACCAAACCGGAAGGTCAGGCCTTGAGGGAAATCGCAGCACCTAACACCGATAGTGCGACAAAAGAGGAGCAGTCGCCCGACAAGCCATCGTTCTCGGTAAAGAGTGCTACGGCTTTGTGGGGCAGCCAATCCATGTCATCGTCGCCTATTTCCAGCAAGCCGAAATCACCGATCAAACTCCCGACAAGAGCAGATGAACAAGCAGCAATGGACAATGCTGGGCCAGGATCACATGCGGAAATTCAAGAGGTTATGCAGTCCAAGCCGCTGGAGACGAAACCGAAGCCAGCAGGCCTGGGTTCAGGTAGCTTGGGGAGCCTGGGTGGATTAGTTGCAGCACGATCAAGAGAATCGACTCCGCCACAGCCTTACTCTTCGAAAGTCTCGCCTATATCGCCGCCTGTGATGAGCAACAGGCCTCAGTCAGAGCCTTTCAAAGAGTCACCTATGCCGGAGAAACCCGCTGGTATCTTTGCCGAATTCTTTGACGAAGCACCAGTCACCACAGGAGAGCTACCGGAGAACATCGATACAATCCGTATCTTGAAGGCTCCACCGTACGACTTTGGCCCTAATAGAAAGACCAAGTTCATCCGGAAGCAAATCCTGGAAGTGACGGGTGATGGAAAATTGACGCCTATACATGCCCACGACGAGCATGTCCTTTTTCAAAATTCAATGTATCTCTGCACCCACACCTACAGCGAATTCAACGGCCCTAAGACCACGGAAGTCTACCTTTGGACGGGGAACGGAGTAGCCGAACCCACTCTGGATGATGTCCAGCTATTTGCGAGGAATTATACAAAACAGAATCAAGGAAAGTTGGTGCCGATACGACCAGGGAAGGAAACACCAAACTTTGTCGACGCACTTGGGGGCATCATCATTACAAGGCGAGGGGCATTCCCGCCTGCCAAGGAATACATGTTATGCGGACGTCAACATCTCGGTCGCCTCGTGTTTGATGAGGTTGACTTCGCTCTGAAGAGTCTCTGCTCGGGATACGCATACATCATATCTACAGGCAGCAAGGTCTATCTTTGGAAAGGTCGAGGTTGTTGCGCAGAGGAACTGGCTGGTGCACGTCTGATGGGCATGGACCTAGCACCGAATGGTGACTTCCTCGAGGTTGACGAAGGCTCAGAGCCACACGAGATGATCCAAGTATTCCCTCCAAGCGTAGGTAAAGGGCCTGCCATTCCCCGATCGGCGGACCACTGGCGTTACAAAGCCTCCTCGGAACGGTACCTAACGCGGCTCTTCAAGGTCGAGCAGCAGCAGTCATCGGGATGGGGGAGCCTCCAGGTGAGCTCTTACCTTCCAGCCATGTTGCGCCGACCGTCGTGGCAGTTTAACAGAAGCATGTCCACTGAACGGGAACAGACGCCAAATCCACCCAAATCTCCACTGCCGCCGGGGATGACTACGAAGGTTGTGGAGATTATGCCTTTTTGCCAGCGGGATCTGGAGCCTGAACACATTTATGTCCTTGATGCGTACTTTGAGATGTACATGTAAGTCTTTCTGAAGTGTCTTGTCATCTGCTTGGGGCTAATAGATTCTAGTATCGTCGGCTCTCTCTCTCGCTCCCAGCATCATGCTTTTTCTACGGCTCTCATGTTCGCGCAAGAATATGTCATTTTGGCAGTAACGGAAGAAGATCGGCCTATCAAGCCGCCTACCACAATTGTGCTTGAGGGCGTACCACGAGACATGAAAGCGGTGTTTCGGCACTGGGACGACTCGATAGTCCCTGCTGCGGGACTCATGACCGGAAAGCTCGGGCGCGGCAAGAGCCTCAGAATCGTGAGCATGGAGAAGGCTATCGAGGCGACGCGGCAACGCTGAGACTTTGCGTATCTTCCTCGCATCTGTTTAATGGGCGTTTTTGGTGGCTGGCAGGGTGACGTGGGATCAATCTTCACGGCTTGCATACGTTATTCATGTTCACGACTCGTGGGTGGGCGAACGGACGGCACAGTACTTTGAACTTGTATCATAAGCATCATAGATCCGACACGGTTTTCCTTTCATGTGGATATGTTGGCGGGGACGGGTACGAGCGCGGTCGCGGATCGATAGAAGAGTTGTGGGTTTGGCCCGATGCTTTTATGGCTACCTTACACAGCTATATATACCATATTCTCATTTATAACGCTGTTCTCCCTCGACATCCTTGTGTTCCCTGACGCGCCTCGGACAAGAAGCGCAACCCGTGATGCTATTCAAGATGTTTGCATGGTTCCGAGTCACTCAACATTTATGTGTCCTGTATGGAAGTTTAACGACGAAAATTCGGGCAGCGATAAGCCTTGCATAGTACGGTCAGTTCTACTTCTCTTAGTGATATGCATCTCCCTCGGTGGTCTTCGCTTGGGAAGTCACATATGAAATGGGTTTAGAGCCTGATGCAAAGCTGAGAAGCTGGATGGGCGGGATTTTGTCCAATCTTTATAGGGTGCCTCGATACCCCTTGTCCCGACTCCCGACTGGAGCATGCCGAACATACTAACTCTCCGCTGCCAGTGACCGTTCCGTTTGACAACATAACGGTGATTTTCAAAGTAAGTTCCACTGCGAATCAGGTAGCCACCGATAGCAAGATCAAACCACACAGCTAACTCTTAGTCTAGTATTTTACATTGAATAGTATATCTATCAAGTCGTCGTCGTTCTCACGAAGATATCCATCGTCTTGCTCTACCTCCGTAATCTTCCCGAAAGAGGTGTCTAAACGATTCCAATACGTTAGTTGGGCAGTTATTGGTGGATTACTCCCATACGGCCTGACATTTCTCATCTACCTCCCATTTAAATGTCGACCTATCAGCTATCTCTAGAATTAATCATCTGGTGAGGCTAAAGGCTACTGTCACGACCGCCAGAAGACAATTTGAATCAACATCATCTTGGACCTGGTCGTAATTTTTCTACCAGTACACATACACAAGCTTATGAAGCTCCAAGCTTGAGAGACGCGGCGCAAGATCGGAGTCATACTGGCCTTCTTTGTCGGCCTGTTCGTCACTATCTACAGCATTGTCCGCCGCCCATACCCGGCCCATCTCGGCACGACCACCAACGCCACATACCATTACAACAATATCATCATGCAGTGAGCTTGAGGGCGAGCACTTTCTTTTAGCGACGGTGGCTAGTATCTGACGCTAACCTTTTTATAATTAAATATTATTGAGTGACGGGCTGCTTGGTTCTAGGAGTCCAGACGCAAGTTGCATTGGTATTGCGACCCCGCTAAGCTTGTCCATTACGTCATTTGCGCAATACTCGTATTCACTTACTCAACGGCGTAGGTCCTCGCGGAGCATTCGAATACACAAGCTTATGGAGTCGAAGCACGCCATCGGTGATGAAGCAGATGCCGTAGGATTGAGGAATCAGCGTTGCGACATGCTCTCACTATGCTCCAGAATTGACGAATTAGCGTTACGACATGCTCTCTGTATGCTGTTGCCAAAAGCGCAATTTGTCAGCTCCACATATATCCGTCGATCGCAAAATGCTCACTGTGTGTATAAAACGGCCTTGGGAACAAGTTGTGGTAAATTTCACGCCCATACTCTGAATGTAACTCCTGCGACCTTTGTAACACAGTGACACGTGACTTATCAGCATGTCTCCTTCCCAACTCACAACCCGGAAAGCCTACCGTCGAACCGACGATCACACACCCGGCACGCCGAAAATAAAACTCGTGGAGGAGAAATTGGATCTGCCTCTCCACCCCACGTCTATCCTCATCAAGGTCCACGCTGTCGCCTACAACTACCGTGACGGTACGTAACGCATAGGCACAAAGTTAACATGTCTCGGTCGGCTATTGTATCCCTTATCTCGGGGTAACACAACGGCCCAAGAGAACACAGATCGGACTTGTCTTAGCTGACCTTGTCCCCACATGTTTAGCCAACATAGCCAACGGTGGCAACCCATGGCCCGTCACACCCCACGGCATACTCTGCAATGACGCGGCTGGCGAGATAATCCAAGTAGGCGACAAAGTCGAGACCTTGAAGGTTGGCGATCGAGTCGCCCCCATCGTCGACACCGCAAACCTCACCGGCCGCGAGCCCGGACGCTCATGGCTGGCCGCAGACGAGGATGGCGTGCTAGCCGACTACATCATCTTCGATGAGAAGCGGGTGAGTAAGCTACCGGCGCATCTAGACTGGGTGAATGCGAGTATCATTCCGTGTGCGGGGGTGACGGCTTGGAGTGCGCTGAAGGGGACGGAGATTGGGAAAACCGTGCTCATTCAGGGTATGTTTCCGCCTTCATGAGAAAAGAACAGCTGGTGCTGACATGCAGCAGGCACCGGCGGCGTTGCCATGTTCGCGCTGAAACTTGCGAGAGCGGCTGGACTGAGGGTGATCTTGACGTCGTCCAGCGACGAGAAGCTTAAGAGGATCAGCGAACAGTTTCCGAGCCCACCCATCTCGACAGTGAATTACCGGAAGACGCCGGATTGGGACGAGGAGGTTCTGCGACTTAGCAATGGCGAGGGCGTTGATCTTGTCGTCGAGGTCGGCGGCGCTTCTACGATAGTGAAGAGCTTGAAGTGCACCCGGAGAGGGGGAGTCGTCAGCATCGTTGGGTATTTGAGCGGACCGAAGTCCGAGGATCTGATCGATGTGATTCCCTTGAGCATCGATAGAAGAGTTACAATGAGGTGAGTCGAATGTGGTTCGCTACAAGTTGGCAACGCTGATACAGAACCAGGGGCATTGACGCTGGGTCAAAACACGATCTTGATGATCTTTGCGCTGCCATTTCGGCGACGCATATGACTTTCGATGACATCATCGATTCGGTCGAGCCGTGGGAAAAGGCGGATGAAGCTCTCCAGTACGTGTGGGAAGGAAAGCAAGTCGGCAAGGTAGTTATCAAGCTGTAAAGACGAGCGATGCTAAGCACGTGTTGCTATTTACACGAATTTATGCGATAAAAGCAATTTACCCGATAAATGAGCCCAAGCCTGGGCTTTTTTTAACGAGTTCGCGTGAATATTAGATCGTACGCTAAGCAGCTTGCGGCATGCCGCTCGCCCAGTTGCATACCTAATGTTGTGAACTCACACTGTGCACCCAAAGCAGAAGTTTTCGTGGTGCGAGCTTTTCCATCTTTACAATTCGTCCCGTAACTGAGTTGTTGCTTTGTGCACGAGCTCCGGTAGGATGGCATCGCCAGAGGAGAAAAGAGCGACTGCGAGGCCGGATTCGCCACTCGACCCAGATTCAGGCGCGAGTTCGTTACCATTGGACAAAGATGTCGCGATCAAGCTGGTGGGAGAACATGCGCAGGATATAGATCCAGAAGTCGAGAAGAGGGTACTTCGCAAGATCGACTTGTTCCTCATCCCCGCAATGATTGTCGGTTCGCAGCTCGCCTCATCCTGTCCATTCCATTTCCACAGACTAATCAGTCTCATCAGGCTACGGCCTTGTCTACTACGACAAAGCCATACTCGGATCCGCGGTCCTGTTCGGCATGACCAAAGATCTTTCACTAAGCGTGGTCAATTTCACCACCACGCCTCCCACCACTGACACCTCTCGTCTCAGCTGGGCCACCTCCCTATTCTACTTCGGGATGCTTGCGGGCCTGTATCCCATGACTTTTGCGCTCCAACGCTTCAACCTAGGCCGCATTCTCGGCGGCGTCGTCATCCTCTGGGCCCTCATCTGCATGCTCACCGCCGCGGTAACCTCCTGGAAAGGTCTCTACGCACAGCGCTTCTTCCTCGGATTCGTTGAAAGTGTCATCCCCACGGGCTTCATGTGCATCGTGAGCGGGTATTACACGCAAGAGGAGCAGGCGTTGCGGCAGAGTTGGTGGTTTAGCTCAACCGGGTTGTTTACGATTATAGGCGGAGCATTAAATTACGGGTTTGCGCAGATCACGGGAGGAGGGTTGAAGAAGTGGCAGTATATTTACTTGCTTGCAGGGTGTCTGACATTCGTCTTCGGAATATTCTGCTTCTTTGTTCCGAATTCGCCCGTCGAGGCGTGGTTCCTGAGCAAGGAGGAGAGGGTCGTTGCCGTGGAGAGACTGAGGAAGGGACAGACGGGGGTCAGGTGTCAGAAGATCAAGATGGCGCAGGTGAAGGAGGCGTTCCTGGATGTCAAGCTGTGGTTGGTGTTCGTCATGATGGGGTCGGCGTATACGGTCAATGGGGCCGTGTCTGGATTTGGGCCTCTCATCGTGTCCACTTTTGGATGGTCGACGCTGGAATCGATCCTTTGGCAATTCCCCCTGGGTGGCCTCTGCCTGATTGTGATTCTGGCCTGCGGATGGGCGTCTTCTCGGTTTCCGAACATTCGGATTATCTTACTGGTCCTGAACTGCTTGCCGGTCATTGCCGGGTGTGGGATGATTTGGAAGGGCAGTTGGACCTATCATGCTGGCACGCCTGTTGCCGGGTATAGTATCATCGGGACATTCGGTGCGGTGGTGAGCTTGACGATCGTGATCGGAATGAGGTGAGTGATGGCAGATGTTATGCCCTGCAGGCGCTGACAAGCCATAGCAACGTAGCAGGCGCGACCAAGAAGAGCTGTATGGCCGCTGCCATCTTCGTGGCCTATTGTGTGGGCAATATCGTGGGACCGCAACTGATCAAAAGTGAGACGAAGAAGGACCACTATCCGGAGCTGTGGACAGGTTTGATCATCTGGTAAGCCATTTCTGGCCGTTGGTGAATAGCAGCTGATTGGATCAGTTACTGCATCACCATTGCAGCCTCTGTCGCGCTGTACGTGGTGCTATGGAGGGAAAACAGGAAGAGGAAGGGTCGACCAGCGAACGAGGACGAAAGAGACAGGCTCGCCTTTCTGGACCTGACGGACGGGGAGAACCCATATTTTCGCTACGTGCTTTGATGGGTTTTGGATTGTTTTCGACGTCCGCCTGTTCGTCGCCGAACCATACCTATCGCTCCATGTGCCAGCACTGCGGCCGGGGCCGAACTTTACCCATCACCCGCAGCCATCCCGTTCTCTCGGCAAACGCCACGACCTTGGCGTCATATGCGTCGATGAAGGAGAGTGCTTTTCCCCATTCCACCGTATACTGGGGTGAAGTGATAGATTTGGTCTGTGCACAAGTAAATTTGGATCATTATGTGGGTACTTCAAAAACGATGCCTCCGTTGTATAACACAAGAATCCAACTCCAAGTGTTCCGAGCGGAAGCGGAGGAGGCGGCTGAGGCTGACAAAACCTTGGAAACCTTCTCCGACCCGAGATGGTCACGCCAAGGCGGCCTCGTCCCGAGCGTTTGGTTTTACGGCACGCGCTTCCCCTCTTGTTCTTGAGCTGCCTTCTTTTGCGTGCTCGTCGCACCGTCCCGTGTTTGTATGCACCTTCCCTCTGCGGGAGTCTACAACGTCGAACGGGCAGTCCAGCGCATCCTAGGCGCCTTCCTCCCCACCGCGCGCCCTATCGTCAATCCCCACCAAGGGCGCGCCGCCCAACAAACAACATGGCGTCCCCCCCTTCGACGCCCCGCTCGCGATCGCGCTCCTCAACGAGCAGCGACTCCTCGGATGCCACCATGCACGACGCCCCGCCTGTCCGGCCTGTCCGCGCCCGCCCCGCTTCGCGCACCAGCATCTCTGCCAAGGTCCAAGACACGCCCGCCGACCCGGCCTTCTCGCTCCTCCTCTCGCTGCCACGAGAGCTGCGCGACAAGATATACGCGCACGCCCTCGTATCGCCCTTCCCCTTCTGGTGGCCGTCACAAACGACACCGAAGCACAATGTCGCCTTGGGCTTGCTATCCGTCTCGCGGCAGGTCCACGACGAAGCCGCACCCATCTTCTACGCGCAGAACAAGTTCCTCTTCACGAACCCTTCGGACTGCACCATGTTCCGCGTGGTTGCCTCGCCTTGTTCCGAAAACATCACATCGGTCTACTTTCGCATACGGGAGAAGGACGTGAAGCTGTGGGCGACCTATCTAGGCAGCAAGGACCCGGCACGCAGCATGAAGTACGACCTGCCGAAGCTGAAGAGCCTCTGGATCTTTCTCCGGTGTGGCGTGGTGGGCGCGGCAGGCTTCAACGGTATGCTGCCCGGCGGCCTGCCCGCTTTGCTGGCCGCACAAGCGCAGGCAATACACCACGCACTTGGAGCACAGCTGCAGCAACAGGTGCACATCAACATGCAAGCGCTACAACAAGCGCTACATCAGGCTCACACCGGAATTCACGCCCAAGTCGCTGCACACGCTCCCGCGAACGGACAACCGCCCATGCCGTTTGTGCAGTTCACGCAAAATGGCGCTGTGCCCCACCCCCACGGTCTACAGAACAACCCGCCGACAAACCCGTCGCCGCTAGCTGCCCTTGCCGCTCAGCAGCAATCGAACATCCCACAGAACCCGCCGCATCACCATGGACATCATCACCATGGCCACGGCCACCACCAGCACGGCTTCTTCGCAACGCTGATGCGCTGGGAGCGCGAGATGGGCCTGGAGAATCTGTGCCTCTCGCTCCAGGAGACTCGTCCGGCCGATGCCGATGTCAAGATCGTGTGCATCGTGAAGCTGCCGCGGCCTGAGGTGCAGAGGTTGGTGAGGGTGTACGCGGATGAGCTAAGTCTGGACAAGAACGGAGATGCGAGGACGCGATTCCGAAGGGTGCACGGTGTGGATGTGAGCTTGGAGATGAGTGCCTATGAGCCTGGTGTTTGAGAAGACGGGCCAGATCGAGGTTGTTCTTAGCAGGCGAAGTGATTGTCGAGCGTCGCTGGGGGAGTGTCATACGCGGCATGCTATTAGCTGTTGTATGTCGTACGATGAGCATCGCTTTTCGGAGCATCTGATCGAATCTAGTGTACATCGCTGAAGTTGCCCAGTCCGTTGAGTCCATGGTGCGAAGATTATACCCAATGACAGGCAACTGGATCAAGAGTTGCTCATTACCTGGACGATTGCCCTCAGCTAATCTGGTATCGTTATTTGCTCGAAGGAGTGACGAAGAACAGGGATCGCGCGAGAGGGATGAAATCGAGCGCGAGCGGATCCGTCAATTGGAGGCTTCGCGGAAACTGTACCAAAAAGCGAAAGAGTTGATCAAGATGTGATGGGATCACGCGGTAGCCGCACAGACAGACAGTGAGTCGGCAATGGACTGATAGATGTTTCAATAAGTCGAGTCAGCTAACTGGTGCGCAGACAGTGGCAAGGCTCCATGTGAATAGTCCATCGGCCCCTCTCACATGGTATTACAGCAGACAGTCGAGGGGACACAAGCAGGCTCCATCGTATCGCATCGTAGCGGGAGCGGACGGGTTATTGGCTTTATCCTACATCTACGTGTAATTATCTTCATGATCTACCTGTTTCCAACGCCTCTGATCCACAATTATACAGCAACCACACCCTTGCTCGTCACGTTGCCGGAACGCCTTGAAACACTGTGTTGAGTGTCGGATTTTCAAGCCCGCGGGGCCAGATAGAAGAGCATTCAGGATACTATCTCCACTTATATGGCTGGCCGCTCAAGCGGGTCCGATTGTCCCACTGAACATGCGCGCGCCCCGGAGCCATATGAGAAGGCCTGGGCTGTATATCCTGGCTCGACTTGTGGTACAATGCATTACCAAAATGACGTCCCACTTATATAGGCTATCTCGCTATAGTAAGGCTATAACTGTGCGCGTAAGCCTCTCTAGTTGTCTTATTATTATATGTGGTCAAATCATGTTTAGCTGGTCCCCAATACTGCGCTTCCATCACGTGCGATGCTGATCCAGCGTGCAAATATGTATGCTATTATAGTCCGCCGTTATATTGCCTATCCTAAGGTAACACACTATGCTGGGACTTTTGACCAGTACTGCGTGAAGTCGCTCGCTCTCACCCTTCACTTTATTTTACGCTTGCTAGTCATATTTATTCTGCTTACTTCAGCAACAAATGCTGTCATACAATAGCACTGACAAAATGAGCACTCTTAACTCCGTAGGATTCGAAGTTGAGTCAAGGTAGATATGCAGGTGTACAAAAGAGTACCCTCCACATGAAGTAAGCCCAGTCTACGCACCAGTTCCCTCCAACTCAACATACAGCCTCAGCTCTTTCTCCACCATAACGTTATACACCTTCCTCAGGTCCTCCTGGCTTAAGAATTCCTCTCCAAGATGCGTAAATGCCATCATCATGTAGGTCTTGCACCACGGAAGATGCGTCATGCCTCTGAAGAACGTGTCTTTGGCCCTCCCTATTGCTTCTTCTACCCTAACATCTTCTTTCGACTTCTTCCCATCCTTGTGTGGCCTTTTCCTCGGCCTCTTCGCACGCTCCTTTCTTGCCTCTGCTATTTCGAACAGCACGTGCTGCTTCCACAGAGCTGGACAATGCGCACCAGCGTCGTCTTCTGCTTTTCTGAAGAGCGCGCGAATAGAGTGGGACGTTGAGCCGGCGATTTCGCCACGCAGCGTCTCATAGTGGGTGGCGAAGGTCCAGCCTACGATGGTACGGCTGTTGTCGTTCGAGCTCCGGTGCATTATTGCCCTGACGCGATCGTCGATGGCAAAGCGTGCTTCGTTGGCAGCATAAAGCGATAAGAGAATAGTATTGTCTGGAAACGTAGCGATGAGGGGCTCCAAAGTGTCGCGTAAGAGCGCAGGTTTGACGATGGGCGCGTGTTCGGCGTGGTATGTGAGGAACTGGGCAATATACTGAGCGAGAAGCTCTGCTGTTGGACTTTGCGACAAGCCATGGCTTGCGAACCATTCGGAAAGTTGTCCAAAGGCTGCTAGCGCGGACGCTGGCTTACCGTCCCCAGAAAGATAGGCCAGCATAGCAAGGAGTGACGTGGCCAAAGTGGCTATAGGGAAGTCTTCGCGCAGCAGCGCGCGCTCACAAATATCTCCCAAGGTTCTTTGTGTACGAAGGAGAGCGGCTTGGTTCGGAGTCTCGTGGGGATCGATGGATGTCTTTGCCACATTGCCAGATGGTGATACTAGGCGCCAAAGCGCTTGTTTTGCATTACCTTGACGCAAAGCTTCCCAAACCCAGTTGTAGAAGAGCTCAAGGCTTCCAGGTGTCGATAATGGTGCATCAACTTTCTGCATAGAGAGCGCGGCGCTAAAAACCTGGTCTGCCTTTGCAGGGTTGTTGCGACGGGACTCTACAAGCCCGTAGGCATTATAAAGGCGCAAACTTGTAGGCTTTGCTTTTAACAATTGCTTCGCCGTCTTGAAAGCTTCATTGGGAAAGTATTTGGATTCGAAAGCGAGTAGATATTCTCCCACTGATTCTCCGTCGGGAATATCGTTTACGAGCAGTTTTAGGATCCTTCTGACGAATCCAGTCTCAACGATGTCGGGTATTTCTGGGAATCTTTGATCGAAAAGAAGCTGTGGGGTCGTTTGGAACTTTTTGACCGGGCAATTTGCGTACGTGGAAAAGAGGGAGGTGAAGCCGGACGTGCTTCCCTTTGGACCATCATATAAATCCGTTCGTAGGAACGGGTCGAGAACGTATTTGTCACCATAGGAATCTTTGCGCATGAGGGATGGCAGGTTGCAAAACTGGAGAAATGCTGATAACAGGGCAGTCCTATCGCAAGACCGCGGCAGAAGCTCCAAGAACGGCCTGACATCCGAGTAGAGTATCGTATGGAATGGGTCGTCCTCTCCTAATTCATTGACTGCGCGACCCGGGTACCGCAACTTCGAGATGCTGTCGATTTCCCGCTTACGAAAGTCGTCCAGAACGGCATCCGTCGGGTCCGATTCGATGAGCGGGGCGGATTCCGCATCTATCGGGGGTTCATCGTCTACTTCAGAGTCACGCCATCCTTTTGCGTTCTCCTCGCCAATGCGAGGCACCTCGGATTCCCAAAATTCTTCAAACTTCTGCAATGTCTCTCCTGCAGATTCTGGTGTATCAACGGGGGCCAATATATGGTACTCGAGCAAAGCTTGCCAAATGGCAAGTGCGAGTTCCTGATAACCGGCTTGATGTATCATCGAAGTAAGACGACTGAACACGTACAGGGAGAAGTCCGTGTACACAGAGAGCGAGCTCAGCGTTTCCAAACACTTTTGGAAGGCAGCTCTACACCCTTCATATTTGAAACCCGTAAAGCTGGACTGTACAAAATCTAGATACTTCAGCCATAACTCCGCATTGAAGGAAAACTTTGTGAGAATCTCAGCCCACTTGCTCGTCAACTGCGGTTCACTCCAAGTCTTAGCAGCTTCGGTCATCATGCCGCTGTATAACTCGATTTCGACGTGTCCAGCGCTGCTAGCCTTGCGTAAAGCTTGCTCATAGATAGATATCCGAACATCTGCAAGATGTTTTCTATCGATATTGCGAAGCTCTGTCGAAGACCGTTCGATCTTCATCAGGGTCTCTTGATGCTCGATAAGATCGAGCCAGGCCTGGAGGTCTTCTGGGTGTTCTTTCGTTCTGCGCACCAAAGCTGCGTTCCGTGCCATCACCTCTGCATTTACAGTATCCGTTACGATATCAGATTCGTACTCTGCATCTGGATCGACGGGTTTCTCGGACTTTGCATCGCGCCATCCGTGATAGTCGAAATCAAGTTCGTTGTCGCCGCCGCGACCATCATCGCTTTCGCTTTCGTTTTCGTCGCGCTTCCGCTTGCGTGTAGCGGAAAGTGCAATGAAATCACGTTCATGATCATGAGCTTCATCTCCGTCTAATCTGCGGACGAAGCGTACTGCTCTAGTGCGCTCTCTGGAAACATGTTTGTTTGCCAGGAGCCTCTCCTTGCGGTTTTTGGTCGTAGATGTAAGCACGATTCCCTTCTCTGTGGATAGATCCCGGTCAATCTTCCTGTCCAGCGGAAGACCAAGGATGTATCCATACCCAGCGCGCCGATAGTCAGGTATATCGTGCCGATTGAGGCTGCCATACCTTAGGATATCACGGTCGCCCCGTCGGTCGCTGAAAAATACCTTTGATGGGCCTGTGTCTCGTGGCGGGTCCGGTTGTCGTGGATCTCCCCGATTCGCTACGCTCTCCTCATGGGACTGTTCCGACCATCGGTGCCTGTCTCTGCTTCTATCACGCGATGGTTTTTCACGTTTGCCGGGTCTCTCTGGCCTTCTGTTTCTAGACGACTTCTCCGACCGCGCCCGTTTTTCAGGGTCTGGCTGCTCTTTCGCAGGCTCCGCAGTATCTTTCGGTTTCGGCCTGAAACTCGTGAACTTCGGGACGGTGGAAGCCATCTCGAGCTGGCATATAAATATCAGAGAAATCAGTCCCACTTCAGTGACGGGAGGCGGTGTTGAGGTTCGAGCATTAGTGAAGCGGTACGGATCGGCATGTTAGGCAACAAGCGGGACGCGAGCCCGATAACCCTGGCAGCTTTCACGTGCACGTGTTCATTCAACAGCATGCGTTTGCCAATGTGAGGTCGATGGCCAAATGATAGATGATCGTCGGGCGGTGATCGTCGGAGGTGAGCACGGACCATAACCGAAATCTTGGCCGGCGCGTTCTCCACCAAAAAAGTTCTTGCCCGCATCGACAATCCAACCTTGTGCGCCTCGGCATCGACAAGCCCAGAGCACCACCCGATGGACCGCGTGACCATTTCCAGGCCTGCGCACACTTCATAGACGTCTTGTGCACCACTACCAACATGACGTCGCTCCAGAAGCAGCTTGCGGCCATCGCGGCCACGAGCACCCACCAATTGGACTTGAAAGCGCAGAAGCTCGCCCACGGGAAATCGCTTCTTTTCGAGCCCCGGATCGCCGCCTCCCAGTCGTTTGAGAACATATATCTTCTCTGCTATGAGGGCTTCCGAGACCTTTGCGCGCTGGATCCGCGCTTCGTGC
The DNA here is from genome assembly GCA_030770415.1 of Pleoardoris graminearum. Lineage (NCBI taxonomy): Eukaryota > Fungi > Ascomycota > Dothideomycetes > Pleosporales > Didymosphaeriaceae > Pleoardoris > Pleoardoris graminearum. The sequence continues at coordinate 112,302 of JASEKS010000081.1, read as the reverse complement.
AGTTTTCGCGAAGCTTGTTCAGCGAACAGAGCAAGGCTGAAGACCGCACACAGATGACGCAGAAAGAGAATAAGAAGCTGGATGCGGTATTGGAAGCATTCATTATCATGGTCGGCCCGCGCTTGCTGCTAAAGCCGGCCGAGAAAGCGCTGGAGTGGCTGGTCAGACGATTCCGGTAGGCCAGGCTCCACCTACAGGAAGCGAAGTTGACGGCTAATGGGCTTTAGTATACACGAGTACAACACAGAATGTCTTGTCATGACCTATCTTCCTTATCACGACACTCCGCAATTCCTTGCGCTGCTGTCTATATTACCGCCGAATCCTAAAATCGCGTGGCGGTTCCTCCATCCTTATATGCAAACTCCTACAAACCCGCCGCGCCGGGTCATCGTTTACACCGCGACTAACACACCGGCCTTCTTCGAAGCGCTGCAGAACTACATGGTGAGGGTGCTCCAGGCCGGCCACCAAGGACCTAGCCTACTTGCATTCTGGTCGAGTGTGACCACGCAAGCCATCGATGGCGTTCTCGAACACACCACAGGGCGCAGGGAGGTGAAGGACCAAAAGACGGAGGAATTGCTTTTGCGCGTACTGCGGGTTCTGAATACATGTATGAGGAAATCCAACGGCGCCGACGCCGTCACAGCATGCTACATGATCATAATCGTCCTGGTGACAAAGGCAACGCTGGGGGACAAGGTTTTGGATTCGATGATGGAGGCCGTCATCGTGAGTCGGGATGATGAGACGTCGGACGCGTGCCTCATGTGCCTGGCTATCATTGCCGAAGAAAGAGCACATGTGCAACTACCACCATCAGTGGCGAAGAAGCTAGCGGAAATCCCGGATCTGGCTCGAACTTTGACGTCGCTTTCGAAACAATGCCGTGTGGACCGTCTTGCACTTGGTTGCGCCCTGGCTTCCCTAACGAACATAGCGGAGTCTGAAGAGAAACAGCACGTTTTCAAGGGTATCATTGAAGCGCATCTGCTCGACGACCTTCAGCTGTCAGTTGCTCTTTCAGGTCTGATCCAGGCGGTTCAAAAGAGCGAACGAAGCTCGCCCCAGCATAGCTATCTGATTGACTTCGCTTCAACCCTGAGCGAGAACCCCGTCACTGCTCGCGTCGTTAACAAGGTTGCGGAGCAAAACAACATTGATTTGGAATCACTCGGAATGGTGGTCGGCCAGTCTCTTACTGCTGGAGAGACTATCAACTTCGATGAGGAAGACGAAGAGATGCTCGATGCCGAGAAAGAGGAGCAAATCGATGCTTCTTTGATCTTACCACATGAGATCTCAGAAACGAGCTTCTTAAGCACAGAGTCAGCAAAGACTTTTCAGGACACACTTGCTCTTTTTGAGCAGGCCGTGTCGTTGAGTAGAACCAAGAGGTTCTTGGACGCGCCATCTCTTCAACGAACTGTAGCCTTTAGCAAGCCTCTTTACCTTAGCTTCTTGGCTCGAATTTGGTGCAGCTCTGCATCTGTCAAAGCTCGAGCTGCAGCTCTTCGTGCAGCTGCTTCCCTTATCAAGGCAGAAGAGAAGCTGCCAAATCTACAACATCTCATCCCCTATCTGTTGTGCGCACTTGCGGACCCATCCGCAATCATACGGCGATCTGCAGCGGCATGTGGTTCTGCGCTATCAGCGTCAAAACAGGGAACCAAAACGTGGGCGTCTTCTGACCTATATGATCATGCTTTTCCGAAAGCAGCACAGCTTTCGTCCGACCATGTCTCTGAGTTTCTGAGCGCCTATCTTGTTCCCGTACTAGAAGAGTGCGCCATGGACGCCAGTTTCCTCATTACAAGCGCCAGGGAGGCGCTAGAAGGGTCGCATTCCAAGCGCTCGAAACATGGGTTGAAGTCTGCGACTAAAGGCCCCATCGTTACGTTCCTGGCGGCCCACACAGCCTCTACACCCCTACTTGCTCTTCGTCTTCGCCTCCTGCCTCTATTTGTCTCTTCCGCAAAGACCTTCGCCGAAGCCCGTAGGAATGCACTGCTGCCCATGGTTCGCGAGTGGTGCTCGTATTCGGATGCCGAAATTGCCAAGCGATGGCAGTATAAGACTGCCGACTTTGTTGATCCCGATCAGGCACATCTCGATGCACTCCTGCCGAGGGAGCCTGAGAGTGTGAAATTGTTGGAAGACATCATCTCCGGCGGTACTAACAAAGACCGAACACAACTCGTAGAAAAAGCATTCGATTGGCTCAATGCCAATTTCTCCAAGATGAAGGCGGAACCACAACTGGAAGTTGGACAGTGTCTCTTGGATTTGGCATTGCAAGAGAACGAAACAGGATTCGAGGCGCTGTCCCGGGGTCGCGCACTTGAGACTCTTCGTAAAGTGCGTTTGGACACCGCAACGCTCGTTGCTTTCATTGAAAATGTTCCATCTTCGCTACAAATGACTGAGGGTCCCCCGACCAAGAAGAGACGAAGGACGAGTCGCAATGAGATGGCGCGTGCAGAGTTCCAAACTCCGGACGAAGTCTCCCGAGTCCTTCGCAGATTGACTCTCGTTTTGGAGTTGATCGAGAGTTCCAATCCGTCCGAGCACACTGCGCTTTTTAGGAAATTGTTCACAGTTCTTGATGATCTCCAACAATTGAAGCAGCAGTCAGGTTCCGACTTGGTCTACCTCCAAAGCCTGATCTTCAGCTCGTTGACGCCCATGGTCAACCGGCTTAAGGAAGAAAAAGAATCCTCTCAAGCTCAGGGGGCGGTCCGAGCCGACATACTCATCGATTGCATACGTCACTCGACGAGCCCTCAGGTTCAAAATGCGGCCTTGCTGCTCATAGCAAGCCTGGCTTCTTGGGTACCCGAGATGATTCTACATAACCTGATGCCCATTTTCACGTTTCTGGGGAGTTCACTTTTGCGCCAACAGGACGATTACTCCGCTCATGTCGTGGACCAAACCATCTCCCGGGTCGTACCACAGTTAGCTTCATCCTTACGGTCGAAGCACAAGAACTTCCTCATAGGTGTCGCTGATTTATTGCTGAGCTTCACCGCGGCTTTCGAGCATATTCCTCTCCATCGGCGATTGAAGTTGTTCTCTGAGCTAGCGCGGACTCTAGGCCCCAACGATTCTCTCCCAGCCATTGTTGCGCTTTTGGTTGACAGGTATCCAAACAACAAGACCCAGCGTAGATTTTCAACTGATCTGATCGTCTCTTTCGAACCCGTCACAACGCTCGAAACATTCAAGGGCTACCTCAGCTTGGTGGAGGAGGCCGCGGGCGCAAAGCATCAGCGTAAGATCTCTGAGACCTTGTTCAGTTTGAACGATAAGTCATCTGCAGACCTTGAACAGACTCTTAACAATCTTCTTGTGTCGCTTGCAGATCTCGCTTCCGAGGATAGGCTTAAGAGCCATGCCAGCAGAGCGTTCAAGCGCAGAACAGATCCTACGCTTCCGAGGACGGTCTTTGCATCTATAGCGGAAACCGTCATAAGGATATCGAAGAATGTGAAGAATCAGCCAAAACTATACCAGAGCTGCAGCCGGGTGCTTGGAAAGTGCCTGGATCTACTACCCACGCCCGATTTGATCAAGTCCACCGAACTTTTGTTGGCTAAGCAGGATCGCGAAGTTCAAGTCGCCGCCATCAAATCGGTTGAAGTTCGAGCAAGCACCGTCCTCCAGAACGACAAATTGTCTGTTTCGTCATTGCTGGAATTCCTGCCTAGTCTCGACAATCTTCTGCAGCAAGCTAGTGATGCAGACGTCAAGCGCATCGTCATCAGCTGCATTGACAGCATCATTGGCAGGTTTGGCAAGAGGGACACATTAGCTGTGGTTGCCGTGGCAGAGACGATTGCAGGATCTCAAGCTCTCTCAAGCAACGATAACCAGACCCGCATCTTGTCGCTGATCTGCTTGACGTCTGTCATTGAAGTCTTGGAAGAGGAAGCCATCTCTCTACTACCAAGCGTCGTACCAGTGGCTTTCGAGTACCTCGGAGCTGCCATCGAAGAGGAGAACGCGTCTCTACACAATGCCGTGTACACACTACTTACCAACGCAGTACAGCGGCTCGGCTTCATGTTTTCGAGAGATTACTTGATTCCTGTGCTCAAGCTCTCGCAAAGATCAGCAGAAGGAGACCTTGACGAAGAGTGCGACGAGGAACGGGGTCAATTTTTCGAAATGGTATCACGGCAGCTGGAAGCCCAAGAGATCTTCACTGCTATCAAGTCCACATGGGCCAATGCTCTACAGCAAGGATCAGAGGTGAGCGCAAACGTAGAAAATGTCCGAATCGTAGACACTGACGACAAAATGCAGGCAGTACAAGAACAGCTCAAGCTGATGCGATCGACCGTCGAAAGCCGAACAAAACCCCAGCTCGTCAAGGCTAGCTCCACGCTTTTCGGTTTACTATTGGATATGTTCAAACTGAGAGATAGTGTAGCTGATAACGAGGACTACGACGATGAAGAAATTGGCCAGCTCGAAGAGAGCCTCGTCGAAGCAGTCATTGCCATGACTCTAAAACTGAACGACCAGACTTTCCGACCATTCTTCTCCCAGTTGGTTGACAAGGCAGCGGCCACCTCGATCACATTTTACAAGTTCGCGGCTGCGTTCTTTGACAAGTTCAAGGCCATCGCTACGCAGTATTCGAGCTACATCATCGATCACGCTTCGAATCTGCTCAAGTCGCTCGCAAACGAAAATGAAGAATCTGAGCTCCGCACCGTGGTGCTTACGGCTCTTCGAAAGACCTTTGAGCACGATCAAGAAGGCTTCTGGCAAGCACCCGACCACTTCGGCGCCATTATGGAACCTCTAATGTCCCAACTCACCGTTTCCGTCGCCGAACAGATCAATACAGATGTGATTCCTGCCATTGTCGAACTGGCGGCGTCATCTTCTTCTTCTGCGGAAAATCACCGCGAGATGAACGGCGTGTTGCTCAAGTACATGCGCGCGGAAGAAGCACATACAAGATTAGCGACAATCAAGTGCGAGCAGGCGCTTACGGAGCGTTTGGGCGAGGAATGGCTGGGTCTGCTCCCAGAGATGCTGCCCTTTATTAGTGAGGCGAGGGAGGATGATGACGAGATGGTGGAGAGGGAGACACAGAGGTGGATTAGCAAGATTGAGGAGAAGCTGGGCGAGGATTTGGACGCTATGTTGCAGTAGATGTGTAGAGTGGAGATATACCCCATTGAAGAACCTCGTTACATTCACTCTGTTCTCGTGTTGTAACGGTTTGAGTGTTGCCCTCATGACCCCTGTCACGATGGATGTTCAGATCAAAGAACGATCTTACAAGATCGAGTCTGCTCTGCCCTTGCCTAACCATGTTACGCTGAAGCCAAGCCTCGCCAGCGCACGACCACGACAGAAATACCAAGACCTGCCACAATTCCAAGGAGACATGGCGGTAACCTTATGTTCTCCACAACAAATCAGAGTTGGAGTTAGTACTTTGCCATTCTTTCTCCTCTTCCTGTTGGAGCAGAACGTCAACATGTATCCACCACAGTCGCACATGGCCTATTTCTTCTTCTGGGGCTTGAGCGGTAAATTCCTGATGTGGCCAGAGTAGATCTTCTTCTGATCGTCGTGCAGATAAACGCAAGTGTCGCGGTGCTCACAAAAGCCGTTCTGGTTTTCGAACTTGCACAACGTCTGGTACGCTGGTGCCGAAGGCCTGCATGCTCGTTAGCTGCTGGTTCTGAAAGTAAGATAGAGGTCAAACTTACTTGACACGTAGCGGGAAACCAAGAATATCGGCATTCGTGTTGTTCACCGTGACATTGACGTTGGTGACACGTTGGTTATTGTAGACAAAAATCTGCTGGGCAGAAACCGGTGGGAATGGGGATGAATCGGCGAACTCGACTTGACGATTCTTGTCGCTAAGAGACGGTCAGGTGAGCGAGAACGAGTAAGTGAAGGCGCACGTACGAGAGGGTAACCGGGGAAGACTGCTGACACTCAAGCTGGCCCTTGAGACAGGCCACCTGCGTACGCAGATTCTCATTATCCACCCTGACCTGGTCGTACAGAGCGGTGAACTCGGAAGTGTCTCCTGATTGAGTGGAATTGAGGAGCTTCCGGAGGAATTCGCAGTTCTCGCGCAGGATATCGTCAGTCGCGTCAGTCTCGTCGTCACCACCAAAGTGAAACTTAGCCTCGAGGCGAGCATTCTGGTCTAGGAGAGAGAAGAAATCAGCGTTTTCCGTGCAATCCGTATGTCGAGGTTCTCACCTAGCAACGCAGTGACAAGGCGAGTTTTCTCAGCGAGTTGACGCTCCAGATCCCTCTCGCGAGCAGTGGGTGCGTTCGATGCCATGCTTGGGAGTGAGCAGTGGGGAAACGAGAATTTGAGAGTAAGGAAAGAAGAAAAAGGTGAGGGGAGAGTGAGCGCCGTTTGTATATCATGTAATTGCAAGCCCGTGCACGACTAGCGCACCTTCCTAAGAATGAGAGAGAAGGTCAGGCACGAATTAACAAACAGAACCCGAGAAACTCATATAGCATGGTCATTGTTGATCTTACAGCATCGGATCTGCTCTTGTACTTTTAGGATGGCAGGACGTTTTCCGCCTGGCGATACCATCAGCCAATTAAAAAGCTATATAGCTTTGAAGAACGTTATTCTACCTGTGGAACCTTCACGCTCAGGTAAACGTCCTGCCACCCCGAAGTTATCACCATGTGTGTTGCTGAAGCCAAGCTTCCCCAGCGCCTTTCGCGCTAGTCCAGGCTCCAGTTCGTCACGTGATCGCTTAACAAGTCTTGGCGTCCTGGCGTCTCTACGCCTATATAGCTACTGCTCCCACTCACCTCGCTCTCTCCACACTCTACCTTCTACGTCTCACTTATTCACACCACATTCCTCGGGTTTCGAATCGGCTACCTCCTGTGCCTGCATATTCTTCTCTCTTTGCAACCGGTTCGGGCAGTGCCAGGAGTGTAGATCACGCAGCGGCCGATCAACGGTAGCGCAGCTACTGCGGTGCGTTGGGGAACGTAGGGGTCCCATCCCGCTAGTTGGATGTCACGCGCAGCGTGTCAACTCTAGCGAAGGCCACCGGAGTAAGCGCAGCTTCCAGAGGTGGCGCGGTTCCAGCACGCGTGGCCGGCGACGAGCAAACACTGGGCCGTGGCCTTGCGCAGCAAGGTGATGGTTCCGCAGGTTCCATCCTGGTGTCTCCCTTCGGCGTGGTATGCGCAGTTACGGGTTGCCAGTAATCAATGCCATTTGCCTTTTCGTTGAGTTCCACGCCTGCCAGGCTGGGCTTGAAGAAGACTTGCGGCTCTGCAGCTCCCGAGGATATGCTTACTCCCGGCGCGCTTTTGAAGAACAGCTAACGTATTATATATCCTAGGAGTGCCTTTAATGCAACACTACAATATCATCTGGTTAAGGTAGCCTGCGTTACCATGTTGCGGGCTATTCTTCGGAGGAGCGAGGACGATCCCAGTGACTTTTCGGTTCGATCGCATATGGAGCGCGTGCCTGTTCTGCATGATGTTGTTTGCTTTCCGGTGCTCCCACGCCGCATCGCGAAGTAGACTTGCGACCGCTGTCTATACTACTTGCCTAGGAGAATGAGACCTTCCCGTCACTGGTCGTCCTCACCACCAGGCACCCTCATCCCATGCAACCCGTTATATCCACTAACCTCCGGCTCCTTCCACCCCCTCAGCACCTCGTGCCTTACCTTCTCGCTCAACTCGAACACTTCCACCTTGATCGGCCGACACGTCGCCTTCATATCCGGCTTATCACCGCTACCTTGCTCGGCCTGGTGCCAGCCCCACGCGCTCAGATCGCCTCCGGGGCATGTGGAAAGCGCGCACAGCAGAGCCTGTTCAGCGAAGAAGGTTATGAAAGAGTCCGGCGTGGCGGGAGACGACTCCATGAAGTAGCGCCCTTGAGAGTCGAGGCCGGTCACTTGGAAGACGTTGAGGACATCGTGGACGTCGTATTCGGTGAGGCCATAGGGAAGGAGGGCACGGACAAGGTTGGAACTAGACAGTGCTTAGCAATGTAGCAACTGGAACTCATACTATGGAAAGGCGAAACGGCTGAAGCGCCGAAAAGTGCTCCACGATCAGGCAGCTTACGCACGTGAAGATTTTCAGTAGCAGGAATACAGAAGGGCCAACTTACTGGCAGTGATAATCATACGATGCCCCCGTAAGCATATGCGACACTATCCGGCTCCCTATCAGCTTCTTCCCTCCTCACCTTCCACATCCCTTGGGCAAGCAAACACCTACCATAAGGATCACACCTCGTCCCCAGCAAATCATGACACCTCCCGCCCCACCTCGTCACCCCGCCCCTCTCATCCCTCCGGTCCTCCCTCTCCGCATCCTTGACCTCGCACCCGTCCTCCACAATCCCACACAGCGGCCGCATAAACGGCAGGTTACTCCACAGCCTGTCGCCCTCTTGCATATGGCTACTCTGCAGCTGCCTCGTGCGGGCCGCCCAGAATCGTTCACGGGGGTTGGCCGCATTGAAGACGTTGAGGTCGCCGACCTGAGGGCCTTCGGGCGTGGACAGCCGGAAGAGCGCGCCGGCAGGGACGTTCCAGGCTCGGCCGCTGCGAGGCGGGACGATGAACTGTTCGGTCATGATGAGGTCGCCTTTCTCTGGCCGTAACGACTTCAATCTTGCGTATAGCTCTTTTGGCGGATGCAAAGGGGAATCCGCGGAGGTGGAGAAGTAGGCTGGGGCGGGAGGGATGTTGTCTTTGCTGTACTGCGCCATGGTGGTTGTCTTATGGGAAAGCTGATAGGGTGTATCACAAACGCGGCGTGATGTTGTCGTTGTCATTGTAGCTCGATTGATGGGCGAGATCGGCGCTGTCAAGTCCGCAAAAGAGCCGGTGATAAGCGGTGCTACTTTAGAATGTCCGTCCTCATGTCAATGTCTTCCATCTTGGCACTACTTCACGAACATTGGGTCGAATGATAAGCAGCTTACTCGTTTCGTAGATAACTAGTATCAACTACATAGACTTTAAGGAGCCTAGTGCGCCAGCCTTACGCGTGCAACACATAATAATATCAGATGCAAATTGGGATCAGTACGACGCATCTTGGATGCAGAGAGAGTTCTTGCACTTGTACCACGGACACATATTGCGTCAACGCCCCCATTGTTTTGCGTTATCTAGTCTCACTGCCTATTGCGTCCCGTTCACGCTAGCTTCCAGACGACTTACCAGAGGGCTGGCCTCTACGTCCTTGTTAGTATCATAGTTGTTATTGTTGAAGCCCCTGCCAGGACTTGATGCCGGGCTAGGCAGATCGTTCGTGTTCGACCGCTTGGGACGGAACGGCACCGGTGACGAAGGTCTCGAGGAGAGGAACTGAACAAGTCAGCACCGTACTACACGCATGAATCACGGACAACTCACCGTAGACGCCGCAGAGAGCAGCGCGATCAGAGACGCCTGGACAACATCTTGGTGGATACCCACACCCCATACTCTCTGCTTGCTTCCTGCCGCCGTACATTCTATATACGTGGCAGCCTTAGCATCCTTGTTTGTGCCAATGGTGTGCTCCTTGTACTCGGAGACGTCCAGATCGATACCCAGATTTCTCAGCGCGTCAGCAAGAGAAGAAATCGCACCGTTGCCGGAACCCTGGATACGGTGCTCCTGTCCATCGATTTCGATGACGCCGCGGAACAGACGCCGCAGATTACGAGACGATACGGTCTTGCCTGCCTCTGGCGGCGCGGGTGATTTGGAGCGGTCGGCCGTGATATCGTAGTCGATAAGGGCGAAGCGCGGGTTGTGCTTGAGGTGGTAGGCGTCTTCGAACAGTTTGACGATTTCGGTGGGTAGGAGTTCGCGGCCGAGCATATCGGTCTCGCGCTGCACGATCTTGGAGAAGGCGATTTGCAATCCGCGTGGGAGATCGAGCTCCAGCTGGCGTTGAATGATCCAGGCGACACCGCCTTTGCCACTCTGTGAGTTGACGCGGATGATGGCTTCGTAGGTGCGGCCGATATCTTGCGGGTCGAGCGGTAGATACGGTACCTGCCAAGGGCTCTCTGCAGTCGCGCCTTCTTGTTTGCGTTTCTGGAAGCCCTTCTTGATGGCATCCTGGTGGGAGCCGCTGAATGCGCAAACGACCAGTTGGCCTCCGTACGGTTGCCTGGGGTGTACCGGAATCTTGTTCGACGACTCCACCATGTCGATGACGGACTTGATGTCGGAGAAGTCGATGCCGGGATGTATGCCCTGGGTATACAAATTCAGCGCCAGCGTCACCAAGTCCACGTTGCCTGTGCGCTCGCCGTTGCCAAACAGCGTGCCCTCGACCCGGTCTGCGCCTGCCATCTGTGCCAACTCTGCTGCCGCAACCGCACATCCTCGGTCGTTGTGTGGGTGCAGACTGACGCTGACTTTTTCTCGCTCTGAGATGTTCCTGCAGAAGTACTCAATCTGATCTGCGTACACGTTCGGCGTGCTCATCTCGACAGTTGCGGGCAGATTGAAGATGATGGGATTCTCGACGCTGGGCTCCCACGCCGCCTTGACCGCCTCGCACACCTCGACGGCGAACTCGGGCGACGTATCTGAGAACGTCTCCGGTGAGAACTCGTATGCCCATTCTGTCCCAGCTGTGTCCGGGTCGTCCTTTGTGATGGACCGGGCGTACTTTGTGCACTCGACGGCAAGTGCCTTGGTGTCGGCGTTGGTCATGTTGAACACGACGTTCTGGAAGCACGGCGACGTCGCGAGATACAGGTGGAGGATGGCCTTCTTCGCGCCCTTGAGGGAGTCGACGGTCCGGCGGATGAGCTCTTTGCGGCACGGCGAGAGGACCTGCACCCAGACGTCGTCGGGGACCATGCCGGGCGTACGGATCAGGCGCTGTGTGAAGTCGAAGTCGGTCTGGGACGCGGAGGGGAAAGAGACCTCAATTTCCTTGTAGCCGAGCTTTACGAGCATCTTGAAATAGTTCCACTTTTGCTCGCCGTCCTGCGAGAATGAGCACAAGGATATGAGGAAGGTGCATGCGCCTTGACTCACCATCGGGTCTACCAGACTCTGGTTGCCGTCCCGCAAGTCTGTGGACAGCCACCGTGGCGGCTTCTCGATCGTCTTGCTCGGCCATGACCGGTCTGGCAAATTCAGCGGCTTGAACGCCTGGTATTTCTTCCACGGTTCCTTGAGCATCGGCATGGTGCCACCTCAGCTCTCTCTCTTACCCCGAAAGTCCAATTGGTTACACTGCCCGAGTCAAAGCACGAGCGTGTTGTGTGTGCGTCGACCAGATGAATGAGGTTGTACAGCAGCAAGTGTGGAAAGAGACGAGGAGAGATGAATGGCAACAAAACGATTGACTCAGGGCTCGGACTGTCCGCTCTTGCGCGCGCAAAAAGCTTTCGGCACCACCTCGCGCCAGCCGACGCTTTATGACGGAACAGCCGCCTGCAGAAACCCGCCGACCCGCCAACCACACGTGCCCCGCACTTCGTTTTCGTTTTTACTGCGGGGCAATCCTTGCCGAAGTCGGACGCAACAGACCACATCACCCTACATGGGTACCTCCGGATACGAAGGTCCGTACTATGGTATTACTCCACGGCCTTTGCAGAAACCTGTATATGGGGTGGCGATGATCAATGCATCCGCTAGCAATCAGCAATCTTTGACATGCCCATCTCACGACGCTATTCCGCCGGTGGGATGGATGCGCTGCGTGTGACTCGACACAACTCGCGTACTCGCACCTTTCAGAGGACGGAGCTGTTCCGTGGCGCCGACAAGCAATTCACATTCGTTGCCCCTCTCTGCAGGAAACCATGCTCCCATGACAATGGGTCTGCATTCTTCCTATGCCGAACATGCAAGGTGCATATGTAATACACTACTGACCAGCAGTGACACGGCTGTACAGCAATGCAGTCGCAATTCGCTGCAAGCGCGGCTAGAAAACGGGTATTTTAACACCACAGCAATCGACCGACACGCCTCGGACGTCAACTACCCGCCCGCACCACATCCAGCCAAATTCGCTGAGGAATGCCCGGTCGACTTCGCTCCACGTGTCAAGGCCCATGCGAGATATGTCACCCTTGTCCAGCAACAGTGTTCCGCCGTCTTCTTCCGTCTCGTCGTCGTCTGATCTCTCGATGAAACTGTTGAGGTTCTGGATGAGAAGTGTAGTCGAGCGGTGGAAGTACGCGATGATCGCGGTAGGAAGGGAATCTGCATAGTCGGAGAAATCGCCGAGGAGGTCCCGGTCCCGGTCTCGCTCTGTGGCTGCGAATGATTGTTGCTCGCCAGCAGATGCCCACCACATGAAGCCATTGTAGGCAAGCTGGGGCCAGGTCGTGGGCTCGACCACTTCATCGACAGCTGCATCTAGGGCATCATCTTCCTCGTCCTGGGGCGCTAACAACGGCGCTTGATCGTCCTCCTCGTCCTCTTCGCTCGACGACCGTCTGTGCTTCCGTAGTTCTCGCTGCAACATCTTCCATCGCCGCAGATCTCGGGGGCTTGCTTTGATTTGTGTGCCACCAGACGTCTTCATGATCGGCCATACCCTCTTCTGTGGAGGTGCATCGAATCTTTCTGGCATTTTGACCACGATGTCGAAGAGCGTTTTCTTCGTTGTCATAATCTCGTCTGTTGTGCAAGCTACCCATCCTTGACTTGGTATATCCTCTCCTATTTCCGTCGTCCCGTTTGCCTTCTGGGTTTGTAGCTGTTCAAGTTCCGGAATGTCGTGTACGCCGACGGAGAAGAGAGCGGGGAGACGGAGGAGCGCTTCTGTACCTGGGGCCAGCAAATCGGCTGCGTGCGGTGGTATACTCGATAGCACGGACAGGTCGTACACTGTCTTATCAGCAAGTTTACTCCCAGACTTCGTAGTATGCTTGCTTTCCAGCAACGGGTGGACTCACCAAATTCACAACACGTCCGCACAGGCGGGGCGCCAACGAACAGAATCCTCTTCCTCAGGAGCGCAGCCTGTTGCAGCCTAAACACCAGCGGCCCCAGAACCTCAACATACTTGACCATCGACAGCGCCGGATGGTCCGGCGGAAGTCCCTTCTCACTCGGCACCACCGACGTGAGCGTGCTCAGCGCCCGCTTCCACCCACCCTTCTTCCCACCCCCATTGTCTCCACTCTTCGACGGCCCCGCTTTGCCTCGGTCTCCACTGCTACTCTGTTGTTCCCAGAAGTCCTCCAACACCGATGTCTTTTCCGCATCCTCCGCCAGCGTCTCCGCAAGTTGCCTTAGTTTGCTTGCAAGCAGCCAGCTCCTGCCTAACCTTCCATATGCCCGACTGACCAGAATGCCCACACTCACAAACTGTGCGTTTCGATCTTCTGCGCCCGCCTCAGCCTTTGCAAACGCGCTTAATCCCGCATACCCCTGGTGCATGAAATATACCAGGTCGGACGTGAGCGTGTGCAGCCCAGAGGGAAGGGACTTGTATTCGACGGCGCCGTCAAGCTCTACCTCTACGTTTGAGCGCCTCCAAGCGAGGGTGTAGCTGCATGCTTATGTCAGTACTTGCGTACGTGTTGCACAGTGGGTTGTTCGCTTGTTGCGATCTCGAACATGACGTACCCGACCTTCTTATCGAAGCGAATGAGGAACAGAGCGCTCAGCCGCGGCGGCGCATCCGCGTCTGCGCCGACATCGTGGTCGCGTTCGACGTCTGTCGCGCTCGAGGCTGATGAGGCGCCCGCGGACATGGCGTCGTGGGGAGAAGCGACTGTTGGTGGTGCTGGCGATGCGGCCCCGTTATCGTGGTACGTAGGTGGAGCCGTGTCTGAGCGGAGTGATCCTCGGCTTTGCCTGTGGCTTGAGTACCTCCGTAAGCACCAAAAGCATCATACACAGAGTTGGACAGCTCTTCTATAAAACCCTTCCTATATATACAAGTTGCGTCCATCTATAGAATCTTTCAAGCAGCACGGCCTACTTTTACTATTTTCGGTCCCGTAATAGCTCACAGTCATGACGCTCTGTAGGTACCTAGGTAGGTGAAACTTGGTTGCTGCGCTCACGAATGTCTGTCTACTTGCCGTATATTGAACATACCCGAAACAGCGTGTGTCGTCAATATCAGTAGCAATTCTATGCTATTCAAGGACATTCAGAACACAGGTTCTCAGCCCGATCGGGAGGCATGCAGATACATCTATGAGGTCGTAGAAAGGAGTCGTTCTAAACTACCGTATTCGGAACTCTTCGAGCTCGCCGTCATATTGTTCCAAATACACGTCGGGGCTGAAGGTATAGGGGTTATCCATGTCCGGGTGATACATGTCGTTGAAAAGCTCACAGTCGCCACAAATAAGTTTCCAAGCGCCGTCGGACTCCGATCGCAGAGCGCACGGCGAGATGGACCCGGAAAATACACAAACCACGTCTCCGACCTGTACGCTTCCCGCTACCGTTGCCATCTCCTGGTTATCCAGCAGAGCAAATCTACACTCGTAGAGCCACTCGAAGAACTGCTGTTTTTCTTCCCAAGTGTAAGGATAATCGCCGTCGTTGTCCAGGTAATCGTACTGGTAACATTAGAACCAAGGGTTGTGCCGTTGTGAAAGCGGAACTATGGCTTACTGGAATCATCTCTGTCATTCCTACGTGTTCATGAAAGCTTACAATACTGGTGCGAGAAATTGCTGGTTGCGCGAGTGAGCATCTGACTATTTCTGAACATTTTCGTGGACCTACCATGCCGGATTCCCTCTCCAAAGGAACTACACATAGTAGAGCTTTTCGGTATGCCCATGGCGCTTTCCAGTTTCGATATTCTTTTGACTCGCTTGACGTAGCGCAACAGCAGTTCCAGTTGCGTACCGGCATCCTCCAAGGTATTAAAGGAGAAAATGTCGCCTCCATGTACTATTCGAGCGTAGCGACAGCCAGTCGCAAGTAGCTCGATATTACCTTCATTTTCACTGCCTTTTCCGACTTGCAGCATTGGGGAGCTTGTCTCCGCCGCCATTTTTCTTGATCGCCCGTGTATTCGACAATGGATTTCCCGAAGAGGAGTATTTTGAGACCAATCAGGCACCCATGAAGGCATGTCTCTTTTATGTGGATGGCGAACAGCGAGTAATACCAGTAGCCCCAACGATGAAACGAGAAATCTCGCAGTATCCATATAAACTTCCTCAACAGATTTGGCATAATTGATTAAGCTATCCATGGCGAACCGATGGTAAGAGCGAGGGATCAAAGACTTCAGAGCAAAGACTTTGTCTCGAGGGTCTGTTGCCAAGCATTCCCTCGTAAAACACAGCAGTAGCCATAAATTCATCTGAGGTGTCGAGATGTCCTCAGAGTAGCGGTCAATCAGATCGGGGCGAATGGCAGGGGGGTAAGCCTGAATGACCCATTGATTTCGATAACCAAAAAGCAAGGAACTCAGAGCCTCAGAAGATGCGCCGGTATCTCCACATACGAAGGTGACACAACTGTTCATGTAAGCTTCTTGAAGGACCCATACTCGGTGAAACCACGGTCGCTTTAACAGAAGGTCCAGCTCTTGTACTATCGCTTCGCTTGGTACCGGACGCTCCTTTTCTCGGAGCCGTTTCTTTTGTAATCGTCGCAAGAGCCTGTGTGACAATCAGCCTATGACAACGAACAACGCGAGGTACATTGTCACCTATCTGCCTCCGCCAATTCCTCGAAGACAATCCGGCTTCCTGCAGTCATTTCACCAAGATAGACCACTACCCCGATGGCTTCGCGATATATAATATCCATGATCCGGACCTGGGCCGATCTCTCTGCCAGGTTCTCCTGATCAATGCATATGGCGTCAATCCATAGCCGTCGGTCGCAATTGGGCAGGCGCAGGTTTCGAAGAGCTTGATGGCAATTCTCGCCCACGTCCATCGTTTTTTCACCATTCTGTAGGGAAATCGCGTAACGATGTCCTGGGTCGCCCCAGGTATAGGATATTGCCTCATAAGCGAGGGACAAATCAGTCCGCTTCGTAGCTGCAACGTCGGAGAGTTTTACGTGTTGCAACGTACACGCAATTGCGTCGGACATGTTGGGACTTGGATGCAATACTAGGACCCGTATGGAGTTGTACGTCTGTAGTGGGCCGTATTGGTATGGCTCCATACTGTGAGTAAAGGACGCCACAGGAGCTCTCCTCTAGGCTTCAATACACGTGCGCAAAGCGGCAGCGTCGTAGAGATGCTTTCAAGAAAGTGAGGGTAGGGTGAAGAGGTGGAATCGCGCGAGCTGCGACATTGGATCGAAGGGCTGCGCCCGCCTTTTGCTTTGCGCGAGGCTGAGTGCACGCGATTGCCAATACGTTGTGTAACCCCACGACCTTGGACCTACCCTACACGTGCTACCGCCCGCGGACCTGCACCCTCAACACCTTTACGATACCCCTAGCAAGACGCTCGTGGACGAAGCGAACAAAGAGCTCCTAACCCTACCCATCTGCGCTTTCCCTAGCCGCCACGAATGAGCCGAAACAGACACTGCACAATGCACAACATCACGCAACCTTGGAAGATAGCACGCACGACGAATGAACACAGGAAGGGACGTATATACACTAGCTCAGCTATCTAGCTACCACACCCCATTACCAACGCCATCGCTGCTCATGAGCCACTCATACACTAAACTGTGGTAGCCGCAAATATGATACAAGAAATAAAGTTTTTGAAAAGCACAGACAAGATGACGAAACTGACATGGCTGGATGAGATGAACAATGCTGGATGGCGACGCCACTCTTGTGGTGCACATGCAAATGCAGATGCTGGGTCGAAAATGTATGAAACAAGTAACAACAGACGCGTTTCTGTACCGGGTTATCCCTTGGCTTCGAGAAGCGCGCGAGGACAAAAGCAACTGACAAGCAACAACAGATGAGAAACACATACGCTACCATGCTTGATGCGATGAGGAGAGGTGCTTAATAGGAAAATGCTTCCTCGATGTAGTCCACGCAGCCTTCTGTGATGTGTGGCCGGACAGAGGCTCGAACCGTGTCGGACAACCCACCGCTACCGCAGCACGTGACTGCCATTGCGCCTTCGCGGTGCGCCATCTCTTCCGCAATGAGCGTCTCCCATTTCGGTCGCCCGGCAAACAGCTTCACGCTCTCGGAACTGCCCTGCTCGATGCGGCCCTTGGGCTTCGTGATGAACAGCTTGATGCGCAGGTGCTTCTTGCGGCTTGGCATGCGCAGAATCTCATCCATCCACGGGCGGATCCATTCCAGGCTTTCTGAGTCGGGAAGCGACCAGACGAGCAGGATGCGACGCGTGGCGGTCGTGCCGGCGTGGGCGCCCGCGAGGAGGTGTTTGATGTACATGACTTGGTGGGTGATGCCGACGCCGCCGGCGATGAGTAGGCAGGTGCCGTACGAGTCGAGGCTGTGGTGGCCGCCGTAGGGGCCCTCGATGAAGCCCCACGCGTCGAAGCACTTGTTGGGCTGCTCGCAGGCTTTCTCGTAAATGGTGCGGGTGAAGCCTGTGCGGGCACGGCAGATGAGGCTGATCTGCTTTGTGCGTTGGAGCATGTGGGGCGAGGTGGCGGTGATGCCGCCCTCGAGCTGGGAGAGGGAGCGCTCCTTGTGCTCTTTCGACGAAGGGCTGGGTGGGTAGGCCCAGGCGATAGAGAAGGGGTGTGAGTGAGGTCCCATGAGCTTGGGGATGTACAAGTGGACGTTGCAGCCGGGCTTGGGGGTCCACCCGCGCGCGAGGTGGATAGTTACGCGGCAAGCCTCACCGGGCATGGCCTCGACGTGTACCTTGCAGCCCTTCTTTCCAAAGTTGTAGTAGATGGCCGACGTGAAGCGAGCGACCCACTCGAAAATATAAAAGGCGAAGATCAAGTGCATCCATGGGACCTGGGGCAAGCCGTGTCTCACAAGATGCTCGTAAAGGCCAATGAAGGAGATCAGTACCATGATGCGGTGGATGCCCAAGAAGGTCTCGTAGAAGGCGTGGCGGAAAGGCGACCATGCCTGTATTCCGAGGACGGCGAAGGCGCAAGTTGCGACCATACCGTACGTATAGGAGGACTCGTTGCGCAGACCAGCGGCAACGGCAGCAATGCCCAGCTCGCTTCTGGCGGTGTTGTCTAGCCAGCATACAGTGTGCACAACGGCCTCAAAGATGGTGATGCGGGCGGCCCAGCGATGAAATAGATTAAAGTCATCGTAGGAGACCTGGAGGATGGAGATGAGGGGATTGTTGCGGAGGGCGAAGAGGACAGTAGGAATGAGGTTGAGCGCCGCAAGCGTTCCTGAACGACCTCGTAGAGCAGCGACGACAGACGCGGATTCCAGCTTCCAGTCCAGAGCGAGACACCAAGCGACGTTCAGCGCCACATACAAGACCAGTAGGATGAAGTGCCAGCGTCCTGGAAGGGTACCGTTGTCAATGGCGGAGGAGATTTGGAAGGTAGCGTTGTGCCTTTTCTTGTGCAGCGGAGCCACGAGTAGATGTCGATTCAGCCACGGCCACCATGATGATCTGTTGAGTTTCCAATAGCCTTGTCTTTCCGGGTTGCTCATGACAGTCAGGTGCCGCGCATGCTTGTAGAACATGTTTGAAAAACGCAACACTAGCAAAGCGAAGGCAACGACGGCGAGGAGGCACCCGAAAGTGTGAACCCAGAGGAAGTTGCCAGTTTGCTCCACACCAGCAAGGCCCCATGAGTACTTGAGCGATTCGTAGCCACTGGCGTCCCAGCCATCCAGTAAATGGCGGCGTGTGAGCGTGTTGCCGGGAGTCGAAAGCTCCACCCTCCGGGGAGATGGATGTGGAGACATGCGTATGTGGTTGAGTGTCTCAGGTGGTAATCGACAGGCACGCAAGGGGAGTGCGCTTGGTGTTGACGCGGTTGCGAGTCTAGGCGGTCCGTTTTTCTAGCCCAGACACCAGTTTCTAAGTCGAAAATCGGTCTCCAGGAAGTTTTGGGTTCGCGCGTTGCGATGAAGATTGTTTTCGTAAAGCACAGCCGGGTGCTACGTTGGAATGCAAGAGTCTTGAAGGGGAAGTTCTGCGCGTGCGTTTGGGTATTTATTCGAGGTAGCAACGAGGAATGTGCACAACGAAAGAACAAAGCTATTGTTCGTCACCTGCAATACATCACAATGGTATTGTTGCAGGACCCTGAATAACGTGGCTGGGTAAATTTGGGCACAGGCGAAAGGTTTGTGCGCGGCACAATGTCGGTGAAGGACAGAAGTGAATGTCGAGCTGGCTGGCAGGTCGGTCGGCGGTGTTGCGAATGGCTGACGGGTCTATGAATGAAGGTCGGGCCGGTCTGGGCCTTGCAAGTGTGCTTCGCGTGGTGGGCAGTCGCGAGATAGTGAGGAAGTCGGTCCACGATAGCAAGGTACTCTCAAACAGGGTCGAATGATTGACGGTCGCGAAAAGCCAGTGACGACGATCCAAGGCACACAGCAAGGTACGTTGTCAAAACGAGTGAACAACAGTTGGGTCCCAAGAAGCGAATGTAATGCAGAGAAGGTCCTCCGTGTAGCAGAGCGCACAGCGGCGACGTGAAGGAGAGGACGAGGGTGCATATGAAGCTGGCCGGGCGGGCTGGCGGGCAGCCAATGACTCGACGGCGTCGCCCGATCAAACGAAACGGTTGAAACGGGGGGCCTCCTAGCGCTGGCCAGACGGCTGGTCGCTGCTACGGCTGCAGCCACCTCGCCTGGCCCCCTGTGCTCGCCAATGCCGTCGCCGAGGGACCTGGCGATACCTGTTGTGGCTCATGGGCTGGCTGCTTTGCTGTTTCGACGCACTCCGGACCCAGGCCTTGCCACGCGACGTTCCCCGTGCCCTCCCCTCGCCGGGCGTCGCTCGTTCATCACCAGCAATCCTTCTGTCCAGACTCTCTCCACCACCTTGCGAATGAGCCGTTCATTTTGTGAAACGCGCTCGCAGATGACGTTCCTCAGCCCGGCCGCCCGGCTCGTTGTATTGTGCATTAAGCGAGACAAGTCCCCGGTCCCGATCTCGCCCCCTCACGCCGCCAAGCTCCTGGTGGAATTACCAAGCCACAGCAATCTCCACTGCCACCCTCCGCCGTGCGGCCTGCGCTGCCCGAGGTAGCAATTTGCCGCCTATCACACGAGCGGCCGGCTACGATAAGCTTAAAAACGTGCTTATCGAAAGCCCACGGAATATTAGGCCAACGTCGTGGCCTGAGAGCCGCGGGAGAATAGCCAACGTTCACCGCCAGCGTCCAACCGAGATCTTGGGCGGTCCTGCATCTTCGAGGCGCACCTTGCCGACATGAAGCCCAGCCTTCATGCCGCCCGTGGCAGGTAAACCCGCTGTGCGCTACGGACGAGAAGTGACGAATATCGTGCCACCATCGTCACGTCGACCGTCGAACCACACGCCTGAAGAAACATGGTCGTACATCCTGTATGCCACGACATGGACAGCCAAGCCATCCTAGTGCAACGAGCAATCGGACATCTGTCTTAGCCTAGCCGCCAGCCCCAAGATGGACAATCATGCCTTCACAGTGCCTGAGGCTCACACAACGTCTCCAGACTCCCAAGGAGACGGCCCCAGCCTTGCGGAAAATCGCAAAATGAGAATATGGGTCGATGGTCACGCCGAACCCTATACATGCCGCACCTCGCTCCATCGCCGCCCTCAGGTACTCAACTGCGCCACCTCACTTGTCGAACTCTCCGTAGAATGTCGCTATCGTTTCAAACGTCCGGGTTGGCTCCCGATTCGGCTTCACGATGCATACATACATGATCAAGCTGTCAAATCCACCCTCGGCGCCAATCTGGCACGGGCAAGCCACACCATCTGGGCATATGGATATGAACCCTGCATCTCTCATTTCGACTACGTTAAGGTTGGCCCCAATAGCTCAGCTCCCACCGAGCGAAAGATTTGTAGAATTCGATACTTCTGAAACGCTCGCGGCTCTAGGCATGAACGCATGAACCTTTCACATGTTCCCACTCTTAGCCGCTCCACCACGTTGGATTGTTTGATTTGTTTCTGCACAACGCCAATCACGCTACCTGTCCAGGAAATTGGTGCAATCGGTGCGTCAAAACGTTCCGCAGCCCCGGAGCGCTCATGCACACGTTTTTGGTGGACAGCCCGGACAATGGCGCCCTATATCTGAGGCAATCTTATGATCAACGCCTATTACGCGCATGCCTACCTGGGTACCCTTATTAACACGTCACAAGTGATGCTAAAAGCATTTCAAAATAGAATTGCAACTTCGGAATGGATAAAGTCAGTATAAGCCGCAGTACGCAGTGCAGTCGTGCGCTAGACCCAAATAGAAGTGATTGTGAAAGAGCGAGGTCTACCCTATCTATACGCTAAGGTTATATTATGATACGAGGCTGTAGGTTACGCACTCGCGCTATTAATATTTCCTGATGTCCTCCGAAATAAGCCTTTAGACTTTCATACTCCTCCGCACTCGTTCAGTGGTCTTGCTTCTAGAATTAAGCGACAACGTAATGTGCGGGCCGGTGCAGTTCTTCTTTCTTTGCCTCTCCTAGATATGAATGACAATGTCATATTTTGTACCCTATCTGCCGTGAAAGAAAAGTGACTGACCTATTATATTTACTCTGTCATGATGCGCTTCAAGTATAAGTGCATTCCTCTTCATTGAATAGTATATGCCGTGAGAAGAGCCGCTAAATAACCTCGCCCACCAACCGCACTGACATCCCTAACGAAACATGTAATTGCAACCCAATCCATCGCCAGATCAACCACTTATACTTTGACAACACACCCGCCAACAGTCCATTTGCACCCCAAGGTGTAAAAAGCATAGTTCTGCTTAACGACGCCGACTATCAATACCGTGTCAAACGACAATCAAGGTCATGCCAAGAGGTAGCCCCTGGCGCAAAGCACAGCGCTCTTTCAACGACTACGCCGCCGCCGAGGCGGTTCGCCGAGAGGAGGAACGGGAAGCCGAAGAAAGTACCAAGAGTGAAGAGTATGCACAGCGGATAGAAGAGCATGAGAGAGCAATACGGGAAAATCAAAAAGGAAAAGGAGGAAGATAAGCAAAGGGAAGCGGAGCAGGGTAACATGATACCTCCACCGTACTCGAAGAGGGAGGTCTGAAGCGCGGCGGCTCGTCACTGGGAAGTCTGAGCCTGTGCCTGTGGTACTGCTTGTGTAGTCATAATGGTCCACAGCGTGTATCGTTGGTCATGCTTTTCGAGGATGCTTACTCAAGATTGCTTTCTTCCTTCCTGATGAGTATCCAACTCCCAACATTGAGCCAATGTCGTAGGTATGCTATATCTCGACTCATAGAGTAATCCCTATTTAACCATGGCCTATCTCTTTAGCACTTCCCACTTCCCCATCGTATTCTTCTGCTATAGAAGAGAAACCAATCGATTTCCACGCCTATTCCGACTCCTAAAGCATGAAGCCCTTACAACCCCTTCGTCGCGCGATCCCAAAACCAAAAGAAAATCAAAATGAACAGCAGAGCGGATCGACGACCCAAGCAACCGAACCGCATGCAGCAGTCGTCATCACGATGCCCAAGGTAGGGAAAGACGACATAAATGTGGAACAAACTACCGAGCTGAACGCCTTGGACACTTTCTGGAAGATTTTGACGCCGGTGCGTCGATAAGATCTTATTCGTAAGGTCCCCTGAGACACCTGCCTTCGATAGCGAAAATTAACGTCCAGCAGGGTACGCGGAGCAGCTAATAGAACCTAATGCACGCCAGGTACATCTCAGCGTGAGGGACATCTCCAAAACCCATGCGGAAGCGGAAGCCAAATCCGAAGCCAAATGGATGGTCAAACTGACGAGCGGCAAAGATGGGTTTGGGAAACAGTTGGGCTACGTTGGAGACGTGTCGGACCTTGGGACGGCGATTGACGAGCTGATCAAGAACTTGGAGAGCAATGCGATGAAGGTACAGCCATTTTCACGATCTGTGGCTTGACATGCATCGGGATTTGGAGGCTCTGTAGTGGCTTTGGCAGGGAAAGGGTTGGTGTTTTTTACTTGATAGTGTACCTTCTAGATATGTTATGTAGTCCCTAGGTAATACTTGCGTACCTGGCTTCTCAAGTATTGACAAGACATGCACAGTGAGAAAACGCATCGCGTTGGGCAAGGCGTTATTTGGGAGCGGCATGTTTTGGCGGGTGTACGCCCAATACAGAAAAATCATGAAAAGGGGGTTCCCCTTGCAAGATTTTGACTGTTGTCCAGGAAGGTCTCTGCATGACCTTGGTACGTGCATTCGTGTTACAAGTGACTCACTAAGCGTAGGGTGCGCACTTCGATGGCCCACCTTGGGTCAACTTCCCCATGCACGCCCCGCACAACGTCGCTTTGGATAGTTGCTTGCGCGGGTTACACTACTTGCATAGACCGTGTTTCTTAGTCTCACCACGCTATGCCCGCCAGCAACATCACAAACCTACTCTTAGTTGCTGCGTAACGGCAACAGCGTGGATACCTGCAGGAACTAATGGCTTATATTGCGACTCCCGGGTCGAATGTTCGTGAGTCACAGAAATCCACGATTCAAATGTTCGCATTTTACCCTACTGGGGATATTACCGGAACGGAGCCCATCCACGAGGCAGTGGTGACTGGAGCGAGAAAGCATGGTACAGAAAAGTCATGCCCCACTTTTCGTGAACGTAGTCCTTGACTCTGGAATGCCGATTGCCAGTGGACTGTCTTCGATGATCCATCCTACCTGCAGTGCTCCAACATGATCCCTTAACCGTTAACTACCTATGGTAGTAAGTATCCTTCATATCCCCATCGAATCGGCCGCCATCCAATGAACAATGCTTTATGCATGCAAAATAAACGGTATATAAGCGTACCATTCCACGACGCACACAACACCTACTATAATCACGTACCAGCCGTGAACAACGGCACTCTCACCACCACCACTGAGCCCAACTTTACAACTACACTCAATTTCATCACCAGCCCCAGACACCACCATACGAGGAGGTCGAACCCCCATCAATGAGCAGGCGCAAACTTACGCCAACGCCGTGAGGTGGAACCGGGTGTTCCGAGCCAAGGAATGGGAGTTCGTCCTTTGTTGCATACAAGTATATACCTTCCCCACCACTCCTACCCAAAGCTTCCATACAGCTCACCCCCCGCCTCCGGCACCGCGCTCCGGTCCCGCACCCTCCACTTCTCCCTAATCGCGACCTGCACCTCCCCCGAGCACTCCTCCAGCATCTTCCCCCTTGCCACCTTACCTTCCGGCCACCCCAAGTCCTCTTTCCCCGGTCACACGGTAGCTTCCCAGCGACCCTCCCTCCCTCTTCACCGCCTGTAGCCGAAAGCCTCCGAAGCCGCCCTTATCGACGTAGTGCACCTTCGCCTCGCCTGCCGCGCATCAGCATCGTCGCCAGCGCTCTGCCGCCGTCGCACGTACGCCCGGTAGTATCCGTTTCGGTGATCAGCGCTTGCTGCGGGATTTCCGAGGACAGAGGCCGAGCGGTGTGGAGGATGGCGTCCGCTTTCTGCTTGGCGGCTTGCAGGAACTTGAGTTTCTGGAGAGGGGTGCGGGCCCGGTTTGTGGGGTACCAGGCTGGGACGCTCGAGGTGGGGTTCTTCACTGTGTAGGTTACGTCCCAAGTTGATGGAGAGGAGGGCATGGTGGTGGCGGGGTAGCTGTGGGTGACAGTTAGGGAGGTCTTGCGGGTGATAGGCATGCAGACGGAAGGTGCGTGGCCGTACCGCTGCGCCAGGGTGCTAAGGCGGATCTATCAGTGTGCGAGCAAAGAGAGGCGTGCTGCGTGGTGAAGGGTGGACAAAGGACGTCGTCTTGGCGGTGATGATGTGGTGCTGTGTGGACAACAGTGGGTGAAATTGAAGTGAGTGAAATTGAAGTGAGTGATGTTTACAAAGAGTACAAAGACGGTCGACCAGTTGTTGTCCTGGGCTTGCAACCCTGTGTCTGAAGTGGCATTGGGCGCGTGGATTGGAGCCGAACTGATGCTGGTATCGAAGAGAAGTCTACGAGTAATAAAGTTATACAGCAAAAAAAGTTTCAAAAGGAAAATGCAAAATGAGGATAGATCATAGCTTAGGCTTTGCGGCGTCCGTATCTTGTCGCAGGCGGACGACGCCCTAGTAATGTCAGCATGGGCAATCATCATGGACATAGGAGGCATGGTGCTCACCTCCTGCACGCAAGTAGCAATGAGCCTACCGTCGCGTGTGAATATCTTCTGGAAAACGAGACCCCTTCCGTCCCCACTCCACGGGGTCTCCATCTCGGTAAACATCCATTCATCTGCACGAAAGCCTCTCGGATCGTGGAAGTATATGGTATGATCCAGGCTGACCATCATTCCAATCTCCGGCTTCGGTTTTGCCTCGTCTTCTTCGGCCTTCTTTAGCTTGCGTATGCGCTCCAGATCGTGCTGGTCAAGGAAGTTGACGCGCTTTAGGTCCTCGTCGTCCATGGCGAGGAGCTTCTTCAGCACGTCTTCGTCAACGCTGCTCTTGTGCTGGGACTTGCGGACCGCGGCATAGCGCCAGAGCTTGTGGGCACGGGCAACGGTGCCGATGAAATAGCTGTCGGACATGTAGGCGAGGGCGGCGAGGTGTGCTTCGTGGCCGCCGGCGGGCGAGATGGTGCCTCGGGCCTTGATCCATTGGCGCGTCTTCTTGGTGTGCGGGTGCGGCGAGTTGTCTAGGGGCCGTCAGCGACATGTCTGGCGGCACGAGCTAAGGGCGTGCCTACTGTTCAGAATCTCGATCCGCTGGCTCTGAAACGGGCCTCTCGAACCCGCGCCGCTATCCAAGTCGTCCTTGCCGTCGACGGGGCCCGGCACGTCTGGCATCTCGACGGCATGGCGGAGCACCTTGTCGCCGGCGCTGTTCTGGCGCGCGAAACTGATGGTGGTGGTGAAGATGACCTTGCCCCGCTGCCGTGCCTGGACCGTCCTCGTCGCAAAGGACCTGCCCGAGCGCACGCGCTCGACGTGGTAGATGACGGGTATCTCCGAGTTGCCGGCCAGCACGAAGTAGCAGTGCATCGAGTGGGCGGCGAATTCGGGCTCGACCGTCTTCTGCGCCGCACTCAGCGTCTGCGCAATGACGGCGCCGCCGTAGATGCCGCGCGCGCCCGGGGGATGCCATAGCGGGCGCCGGTTGGTGAAGAGGTTGGGGTCGATGTCGGAGAGCTGCAGGAGCTCGAGCGTGTCCTCGATGGCCGACTGGGCGGGATTGACGGGCGGCGGGCGGAGGAGGGTCGCCATGGCTCATTTCAAGGAGGAACGGCACCGGGGGCAGGCGCTGTATATGCCCGCCTCGGACGCGCCATGTGTCGATGCTTGCACTGTTCCATGCTGCAGCCGAGGCATCCGTGGACAGCCCAGCGTCACGTCCAGCACCGAAGCGGGCTCGGCCCGACCAGGAGGCGCTGCGTCATACCCACAGCGCCCACGCCGTTCCTGAGCAGCGCAACCCGCCGAGCGACCTCATACTGGACTGACAGGCGCGCCGGCCCAGGCGCATTGCACCCACCGCCCGCCGTTCGCTCGAGCTCCGTCACGCTCCACGGCCGCCCGCCCGCCGCGACACGCTGCCGGCCGCCGGGACATGCCGCCGTGCGCCCCCTCGATGCCCACCCGTCTGCGCCGCGCTTAGCAATTTTGCACCATGGCGGAGAACAACCCGGAGCTGCAGGCGAAGCTGCGCGAGCTGGACCACGAGCTGGAGGAGGGCGACATCACGCAGAAAGGGTCGGTTTGCAGCGGCAATGCGCCCCGTCGCAACGTGCCGGACTGACATGTGAACAGGTACGAGAAGCGCAGGACCCTCCTCCTGTCGCAGTACCTCGGGCCTGCCCAGATTGAGCAGCTACAGAGCCAGCTGCGCCTGGTCAACCCGTCGCCCGCGGAATCCGGCTCGCTCAAAGCATCCCCGCCCACGCTCGAATTGCCCCCGGAAGCAGAGCGCTACAGCGCACCGCCTCCCAACAACAACAACAGCGGCAATGGAGGGAGCTCGCAGTACATGGCCTATCCGCCCAGCCAGGTGGGGCGCTTCCAAGAGAGACAGCTGGGTCTGCGCACCGGCTCGCTGCAGCGACGGCCCTCGTACGGTAGCGAGACGTTCATCCCGCGACCGGGAACGCCAGGCGAGCCGTATCCGTACTCGCGGGACGGCACCATGCTAGGCTCCAACTTTGCCTTCAACCCGGATACCCAGGACGGCTACGATGGCGGATATACCTCGCCTGGCGGGGACGCCATCAACCGCCAGAGTACCATGCTCGATGCGCACCAGGGCTACTTCTCCGACTTTACTGGCCAGCAGATGGACGACAACCGCGATTCGTATGGCGGACCGCACAGATACTCGTCCGGCGATGCCTTTTCCCCGACCGCTGCCATACCTCCGCCCATGATGACCCAAGGCGATCTTCCTGCAGGCATCATCGAGAGCATGCTTCCGCTCGAGCCGCGTGACCTTCCCTTTGACGTCTACGATCCGCACAATCCGAACATACTCATGTCCAAGTTCGATAACATTGGTGCAGTCCTGCGACACCGAGGGCGTGTGCAGCCGCGACAGCCTGCTTTCTGGGTGCTGGATTCAAAGGGGAAAGAGACGGCGTCTATCACATGGGAAAAGGTTGCTAGCCGAGCGGAAAAGGTTGCCAAGGTCATACGAGACAAGAGCAATTTGTACCGTGGAGATCGCGTTGCTTTGGTGTACCGCGATACCGAGATCATTGAGTTTGCCGTGGCGCTCATGGGATGCTTTATTGCGGGCGTCGTCGCAGTTCCCATCAATAGCGTCGATGACTACCAGAAACTCAATCTTCTGTTGACTACCACCCAAGCGCATCTTGCTCTTACCACCGATAACAATCTAAAGGCCTTTCACCGTGACATTAGCCAGAATCGCCTGAAATGGCCAAGCGGAGTCGAGTGGTGGAAGACGAACGAGTTCGGAAGCTATCACCCAAAGAAACACGACGACACACCGCCCTTGCAGGTCCCAGAGGTGGCCTACATCGAGTTCTCGCGCGCTCCGACTGGTGATTTGCGCGGAGTAGTGCTCAGCCACCGAACCATCATGCACCAAATGGCGTGCATCAGCGCCATCATCTCTACCATACCGACGGATGGCAGCTCAGACACTTTCAGCACAAGCTTGCGGGACGAGAACGGTAACTTCATTGCAAGCCCTCGGAGGACGTCGCCTACCGAGGTCTTGTTGAGCTATTTGGATCCGCGCGAAAGCGCTGGCATGATTCTTGGGGTACTGTACGCTGTCTATGGCGGACATACCACGGTATGGATGGAGGCACAGACGGTGGAAACACCGGGCCTCTACGCGCATCTCATCACCAAGTACAAGACTACCATCATGGTAGCCGACTACCCTGGCCTGAAGCGCGCTGCGTACAACTATCAGACGGATCCAATGGCGACCAGGAATTTTAAGAAAGGCGTGGAACCCAATTTTGCTTCCGTGAAGATATGTCTGATCGATACTTTGACCGTTGACGCCGAGTTCCACGAGATCCTGGGAGACCGATGGTTGCGACCAATGAGAAATCCTAGGGCCAACGAGCTGATAGCGCCAATGTTGTGCTTGCCTGAACACGGTGGCATGATTGTCTCGGTACGGGATTGGTTAGGCGGCGAAGAGCGCATGGGTTGCCCATTGAGTATGGAAGAGGAGGAACAAGAGGAGGAGGAGGAGAAAGCAGAGGACTCTGTGCCAATCAACGGATATTCCAGTTTGATTGGTGGAGGTATAACGAAGAAGACGAATCAAAAGAAGAGCCGTACAGAGCTGACGGAGATTTTATTAGACAAGGAAGCTCTGAAGGTGAACGAAATAGTTGTTGTTGCAATGGGCGAAGAAGCAAGGAAACGAGCAAACGAGCCGGGAACGATGAGAGTGGGCGCTTTTGGATACCCCATCCCGGATGCCACACTAGCTATCGTCGACCCCGAGACCAGTCTATTATGTTCACCATATACAGTTGGCGAGATTTGGATAGACTCGCCGTCATTATCGGGAGGCTTTTGGCAGCTGCAGAAACATACCGAAACCATTTTCCACGCGCGGCCATATCGCTTTGTTGAGGGTAGCCCTACGCCTCAGCTGTTAGAGCTGGAATTCCTTCGCACGGGTTTGCTGGGTTGCATTGTAGAGGGCAAAATTTTCGTATTAGGGTTGTACGAAGATCGCATTCGACAGAGGGTGGAGTGGGTGGAGCATGGCGTATTTGAGGCGGAGCACCGTTATTTCTTCGTGCAGCATCTTGTTACGAGCATTATGAAGACGGTACCGAAGATTTACGATTGGTAAGACATCAGACCGAATCCTTTGACCTTGCTGATATTTAGGACAGTTCTGCCTTTGATGCTCATGTAAACGGGGAATACCTACCTATCATTTTGATTGAGACGCAAGCCGCGTCGACCGCACCGACGAACCCTGGAGGACCGCCGCGACAGTTGGATATTCCCTTCCTTGATTCCCTGTCTGAAAGATGCATGGAGGTGCTTTACCAGGAGCACCATCTTCGCGTTTACTGTGTCATGATTACGGCACCCAACACACTGCCACGTGTGATCAAGAATGGCAGGCGAGAGATTGGCAATATGCTTTGCCGAAAAGAGTTCGATAACGGTTCGTTACCTTGCGTTCATGTCAAGTTCGGCGTAGAAAGAGCAGTCCAAAATATTGCACTCGGGGACGACCCTGCTGGAGGCATATGGTCGCCGCAAGCTTCTATGGCGCGCCAGAATTATCTGATGCTACAGGAAAAGCAATACTCCGGCGTTGACCACCGCGAGGTTGTCATCGATGACCGTACTTCGACGCCACTAAACCAATTCTCAAATATTCATGATCTGATGCAATGGCGCGTATCACGGCAGGCCGAAGAGCTTGCATACTGCTCCATTGACGGTCGGGGTAAAGAAGGCAAGGGCGTCAACTGGAAGAAGTTTGATCAAAAGGTGGCTGCCGTCGCGATATACCTAAGGAACAAGGTCAAAATCACTGCTGGCGACCACGTGCTCCTCATGTACACTCACTCAGAAGAGTTCGTCTTTGCCGTCCACGCCTGCTTCGTGCTTGGTGCAATTGCGATACCTATGGCGCCTATCGACCAGAATCGGTTGAACGAGGATGCACCGGCGTTGTTGCACATCATAGCGGACTTCAAGGTCAAGGCCATCATCGTCAATTCTGATGTGGACCACTTGCTCAAGCTCAAGCAAGTCTCTCAGCATCTGAAGCAATCCGCGGTCATTCTCAAGGTCAATCTACCCAACATCTACAACACGTCAAAGCCTACCAAACAATCCAGCGGCTGTCGTGATTTGGGCTTGACGATAAAACCTTCGTGGGTTCAGTCAGGATATCCCGTGCTGGTGTGGATATTCTGGACACCAGATCAGAGGCGAATAGCGGTACAACTGGGTCACAGCACCATTATGGCACTGGGCAAGGTTCAGAAAGAGACTTGCCAGATGACGAGCACGCGGCCTGTTTTGGGTTGTGTGCGCAGTACAATAGGGCTCGGTTTCATCCACACCTGCATCATGGGCATCTTTTTGGCAGCACCGACCTATCTCGTCTCACCTGTGGACTTTGCACAGAACCCCAACATTCTCTTCCAAACGCTCTCACGATACAAGATCAAGGACGCGTATGCAACAAGCCAGATGCTTGACCACGCCATGGCACACGGCGCAGGCAAGACCATGGCCATGCACGAACTTAAGAACCTGATGATTGCCACCGACACACGGCCTCCCGTCGACATTTGTAAGCATGCCCTTGGTCGTCGAGCGCTTGTTCTGACCATATGCAGATCAACGAGTACGCATGCATTTTGCCTCTGCAAACCTCGACAGAACAGCCATCAATACCGTCTACTCGCACGTCCTGAATCCCATGGTTGCCTCCCGCTCATACATGTGCATCGAACCCATCGAGCTGCACCTCGATATGAACGCCCTTCGCCGCGGTCTTGTGATGCCTGTCGATCCCGACACAGAGCCGCACGCCCTCACCGTCCAAGATTCTGGCATGGTCCCTGTCAGCACGCATATCGCCATCGTCAACCCGGAAACCAACACTCTCTCTCTTGTAGGTGAATACGGGGAAATTTGGGTGCAGTCCGAGGCGAATGCGCACAGCTTCTATGGGTCGAAAGAGCGTCTGGACGCGGAAAGGTTCAATGGCAGGACTGTTGACGGTGATCCGAATGTGCGGTATGTCCGGACTGGGGACTTGGGCTTCTTGCACACCGTCACAAGGCCTATTGGACCTGGAGGTGCGCCGCTTGATATGCAAGTCCTCTTTGTGCTCGGCAGTATTGGTGATACATTCGAGGTCAATGGTTTGAACCATTTCTCATTGGATATTGAGTCCTCGGTGGAGCGGTGCCATCGGAACATTGTTCCGGGAGGAAGGTGAGTGCTACGCCAACCCTGAATATTCCATGAAGCTACTAACAACGGTGACAGTGCAGTTTTCCAAGCGGGCGGCCTCGTCGTTGTCGTTGTCGAAATTTTCCGCCGCAACTTCCTCGCTTCCATGGTACCCGTGATTGTCAACGCCATCCTCAACGAGCACCAACTCGTCATCGACATCGTCACCTTCGTCATAAAAGGCGACTTCCATCGCTCACGCCTCGGCGAGAAGCAGCGCGGGAAGGTCCTTGCAGGCTGGGTCACCCGCAAGATGCGCACAATTGCGCAGTACAGCATCCGTGACGGTGGAATGGATAACATCTACGAGGGCGCGGAAGCTCCAGGCCGACCTAGCACCAGCACATTCAGGCATAGTATCAGTGGCGGTCCTGGAAGTGTTAAGGGCAGTATGCGCGCAAGTTCCATGGGCATGACTGCCGCGATGAACAATCTGCAGTTGCAGACGGGCGGCATGGCACAAGAACTACCCGCGCAACAACAACAACGACGGATGAGCTTCGGCGCACCTTTGCCACAAGGCGCATCCGAGATGCCGGCCTCCCAGTATCCCGAGTCCATCCCTGAGCTCGGCACCGGCAGCCTCAAGGAGATGCGCGGCGACGACAGCACCCCCACGGAGCGCCAAAATCCCGATCCTGGCTTCCTGCCCCGTCTCCAAGACGACAGCGGCGCTCCAGCGCACTACTCACCCGTTGACGCAGCGGGCGCTTTCGACTCGCCCAGCGATCAGTACAAGCCGAATCACGCGCAGTACGGCGCGACCGGCCTTTCCACCGCGCCGCTTCCGAGCATCCTGCGTCCCGGGCCCCACCCCGACGCTCCGCCCGAGCCATCGTACGCGAATAAGCCGTATCTGAATTATCAGCCTCAGGCACAGGGCCAGCAGCAAGCGTACCAACCACAGCAGTACCACGGCCTCGACGACCCGGGGCCGAATTGGCCGCTCAGTGGGGGCGAGCATGAGGAGCCGCAGGAACAAAGAGGGGGGTTGCGAGTGGCGAATGCGAGTCGCAATTCGTCGAGTACCGAGGGGGAGGCGGAGTGGAAGCAGGAGGCCGCCATGATGATGAACTGGCAGGGGAGCGGGCCCGAGTCGATTGCCAGGTTGAGTTAGGATTATAGATGGGTATGTTGGGGTTTCGTGTTGGACGATGGGCGATGCATAGTTATTGCTTTTGTTTAGGCATGCTTTGTAGGAAGTTTATGGCGTTGGGGAAATATATGGCATGGTTTTGCGAAAGAGGAATGTCCTTGTTGAAGCGTTTGGAGCGTGTTCTGCACGGCTTTGGATGTGAGCGCGAGGGGTAGGAGGTAGAGTATCTAGAAGGAGATTGAGTTCCGACGCAACGTCTTTGTTGAGGGAGTAATTTGGAATTGTGGGACTTTGGGCGAGTAAGAGGGGATTTGAGCGAGGAATTACGAGCTGTGCTATCCGCCGGAGACGCTCCTGTGACGCCGAAGAGAGCGGCTCCCGGAAAGGCAGTCGAGTAGCTTTTGTGGGTGCAGGCTGTGGGTGGCACAATGAGAGGCTGCTTGCTCGATGGGTTGATTCCAAGCTCGGATGATGGAATGGTCTGGACGGGCACCTTTGTGTATTTCGAAACGGATTTCCGCTGGTAGTTGGAGGAAAGGAGTCCTTACTTATAGCCCTAATCCTC
Organism: Pleoardoris graminearum; assembly: GCA_030770415.1. Lineage (NCBI taxonomy): Eukaryota > Fungi > Ascomycota > Dothideomycetes > Pleosporales > Didymosphaeriaceae > Pleoardoris > Pleoardoris graminearum. Next base: position 79,146 of record JASEKS010000081.1, on the reverse strand, counting down.
TGCCTGTGTAACTTTGTGAGTAGGTTATACTTCCTTTTTAGGACGCTTAGTACCGTGTTTATCTGGTGTTAGACGCTTTGGAGGTATTATTTAATCGTTAGGTTTTGGAGAAGTGACTAGACGGTTCGTTTATTCGAGCGGTCGCCGAACAGTATTCCGTGGCTTCGGATCAAACAAGGGATGCAATGCCGCGCCAGGGCTACACAGAATCCGGCGACCGGTTCCCGACCGGGCCACGTCAGTATCAGGCACTGGATGTGAAACGCAGCTGCAGTGTTGAGCGGGCTTCACTAGGACTAGCACCACGCGACAAAGGCTCAAGTGTTCTTTTGTGCTCGGGTATCACGGCGTTAGCGGAGGCTTTCAGGAAGGACGACATGCTTTGATATATGCCGGCGTCACAGACATCACGTCAATCGCCATGAATCAACTTCGGGTATTAGACTACAAGAGCAAAAGACCTAGCAATTTGGTATAAGCTTCTCCACATTTGTCTGGGAGGACGCGGTGGGACCTCGAAAGTACGGGCCGATACACTACACAGCTGGGTCCCAAATCCTCGACATAAATTTTCCAAGCACCCAGCAGTTGCCGCTTCCAAATTCTTGAAACTGGGGTGAATGTCTCCAGGCTACCAAGGCCCTTTACGTCAGAAGAAGATACTCGGATGGCTTGGTGAAGAACTCATCCAGATATTCAAGCTCGAACTTCGCATTTCGACCCAAAATTTTCCCCGGCCATTTTATGTGAGTGCACGTGTGGATAAGGCGATTATCGGGCCGGTAGAATTGCCTTGAACATAGCGAGCACGGAAACTCCTGAGATTGATGAAGGCTTTTTTCATGTCGTATAATGTCTTCTTTCGCGGAGGTGTACCTGCAGAACCTGCACTGGTATTGCCCTTGCTGGTCAGCCGTTCGCAGAGCAGAGCGGACTTCAACGGCGAAGTCATTCATTTTGGCACCCCAGGTAGGTTTCATCGCATTGATGACGTAGACTCGGCGGATTCTGCCAACAGTATTGCGCGGACCAATTTCGCCCAGATTCTTAAGGCTTCCAGGATGTTCGTGCTTGGTATCGGGTGGAAGGACGAAGTTTAAAGTCTTGAGTCGCAACCCTTCGCATCGCGTTCTTAGGAGCCAGTAGATGACGGGAACATGGCAGGGGTGTTCGATGTCGAATGCTAAGTGCTGGATGTCGTTTTTCGTTTCCGGATTGCTTCCAGTCCACCACTCGAGGAAGGCTTTGTGGGACCGAACGTGAGGAAGGTCAGTTTGGGGCTTGACAAGAGGATAAGAGGAGGCGTCCATTTGGGAAAGATAGAGATCTACCTGTAGATGCGATCTGCGAAGTCCATACAATCAGTGCAGTTATATATGTGGAGCAATCTCGCCCGCGTTCCGCAGCAATGCTGTGTCGCGGTATCACCAATCCCCCTTGCATGTTGTGCCACCGTGGCTGAAGGAATGACTTATATTTGCCTTTGTATTATATATCCTGGGTAACACGGAGGACTTTACGCTAGTAATGACTCGAACTTCTTCCAACGCCCACTGTATGCCAATGCAAAGAACACCTGATAAGCGCCGCAAGACAGGACTCTGTTATCAAGCGACAAGTTCCACCGACCACCATGCTCCAAGAAGTGGAAAACAACAACTCTCCATTTTCAAACCACCTTTTAGAAGGGTCCCTGATAGCTTTTACTCGCCTGGCACTGTAGTGTAGCCTTCCACCTGACGCGTACAACCGAATGCGGGAGCGTGCCCAGAGAATCCGAGCTCCCTCTCCTGTTTGAAAAAGTCGATTACTGGCCCTGCCTGCCGAACTCAGGCTGATAATATACGGACATGTCTTCGATAACGCGCCGCCTACAGATCGATTTTTCCGCTTCGCAATCCTGCGCGTCAATCGTTAGATCTATTTAGAATGCTTTAAGCTGTCGACTAAGTATGTTACGCTGCGCTCCCGTGCCGCCAATATGTCCCGCGATCACTGCACCTCTTTCTGCGCGATGCAAACCAATTTTCCCCTGCGGATGGCTGCACCTTTCTTGCGCTCCTTATAAGAGACTCAGATCTAGGCTAGGTTCTTCTCCGCCTGCTTGCTATCTCGCAAGCCCGTTATCGAGAATTCCTCTATCGTCATAAGCCACCTGCCCTATCGGTTACTAGGTAGCTCTGCGGCGCATAATAGGACTTTTAGCTTATATCTCGTAGAAGTACCTAATTAAATACAACGGATCCAGGTGCCTTTATATCTCAGCGTGTACAAATCCTTGTTCTCGCAGCCTGTCCGGGAGATTAACTAGCTAGATATTACGCCGTAAGTCGAGTTTATCGAACTGAATAGGATCCGTATATATTACTTCCCTAGTGAACCTTTGAGCCCTATTTGATATACTCTACGAGTTGGTTTATAGCCGGAGATTTAACTAAGGGATCCGCTTTACTAATTTCGTTATCCGTGTCATTAACTTTCTCCTATTGGAGCCAGCCGCCCGGTTCTAGTCGCATTAGGAAACCCATCCCTAAAATCCGTAACGAAGGAATAACTAACTTAGTATCTATAGTATATCATCGATTAATTGTGAGGGATCGTTATCCTTAATACTAATCTGGAAAAGACGGACATGGACTAGGTCGTATTTGTTAACCAAGCTGGGTGGCAGGGTATTAAAGTACCGGGAAGATACCGCATAATCTCTTCGCAACGTATAGTCAAGTCGCGTTTGCGATATTGCGTTTAATTTACTAAGGTTGGGATCTGTGAGGGAGTTTTGTCGGATATGCATGCAAGATATCCATGCGGGCAAATAGGTAAGATAGATAGGCAAACGATGTTACTGAACGGAATTCGAGTAGACGGATGTAGAAGGTGTTTTGAGAAACCCTGTAAGTGTAATAAGGAGTCCAACAAGCGGAGCACTAGCTAGGGATCGATAATGCGACCTGCAGTTGTCTATCGTAGAAAAGGGTGTATTGCCTAGTATCAAAGTTGGCCATCAACAGACTGCACACTGTCTAATTGCTCAAGGGCCACGATTCCAGCCATAGACTTCGCATATATCGACTATTCGGGATCATTGATAGTAACCTCGTTAGTCATTCTGGTAAGATAACATGGTTGTGACATTGTCTTGCACGGACTCTAACTCAAGGAGTGGGCGGTTGGCCTTGTCGTGCGCCGGTGATACTTCCACCCCCTATTAAAGTACCCAGGCCCTTTCCTATGGACGATCAGTGGCATACCGTTCACCATATCACTGCAACAGGGCAACCTTGTGCACGACACCAAGCGTTTCCACGACAAATATGGCACGGTTGTTCGGCTTGCTCCCAATGAACTTTCCTTCATTGAACCAGAAGCCTGGCAAGACATTTATGGCCATCGTAGAAGAGGCCGCAAGGGGTCTATGAAGAACCCCATCTGGACGCCACCTTCCCCCAACGGGGCCCACTCGCTGATAAATGCCTTGGAGGAAGACCACCCACGAATGAGAAATCCTCTGGTGCCTGCATTTAGTATGGCGGCGCTGAGGCAGCAAGAGGACATGATCCAGCATTATGTCGATGTGTTGATTCGACAACTACGCTCCAAGTGTGCTGGCGCACAATCTGTCGAGGTCTTGATGCGAGATCACTACAACTGGACAACCTTTGATATCTTGGTAGGCGACTGGGTCGTGAGGAGTGAACATTGAAATGACGAAATTTTCAGGGTGACCTTGGTTTTGGAGAGCCATTCGGATGTCTCGAGAATGACCGGTACTATCCATGGGTTTTGTTCCTTTACGGGCACTTGAAAGATGGTGCTCTAAGGGCCAGCATACGATTCTTCCTATGGCTTTCATGGCTGTTATTTGCTTTCGTTCCCAAGTCTGCTTACCGAGCCGCTCAAGACCATCTCAGCATGAGCTGCGAAAACTGCGCCGACGCATGGAATTAAAAACAGACCGCAAAGATTTACTTTCGTTTATTCAGTAGGAGTCTAATTTAGAAGTAAAACTATAGCGCTTAGTAATACTAAGAGTTATTAAGGCGTAATAGAAAAAAGTACTATTAACCTTAGTATACCGGGGGGATACGGTTTTTAAACAGCCTTAAGATAGTATATTATATATATTAGCTATTAGATAGGTCTTATATAATTATTATAAATATTTTAAGATTTATTAAGAGTATATTAAAACGAATATACTACTTTAAGAATATTAAAATACTATATCCCTATAGTACGATAGTAAAATATTTTATTAATTAAACTAGTATAAATATATAATATAGTGCGTAGATTTAATATTATATTATATATATATATTTTAATTAAATAAATAAAAGAATATAGCTATAGTAGCTTTAAGCGACTAAAGAATATTTTAAAAAAGAAAAAGTATATATATATTTATACTTAGTATATTAAAAAGTATAGATTATAACTAGACTATAAAGAGTATAGTATAATTTTTTATATAATAATTAAAAATAACTATAACGAACTTTAAAAAAGTAGAAGTATATATATCTTAAATTTCTTTATTATTAGTAGTATCTCGCTTTTATATAATATTAAATAAAGATATATATATACTGTTCCTTTTTTTAAATCTCTTTTAGTCGTTTTAAGTAAACTAGTAAATAGGTTAAAACTATATTAGATACTTTAGATCTTATATAAGTGAAAATATTAAAATATAAATTTTGTTTAATAAAATTAGTTATAACTTTATAATTATAAAATATTAATTAATAAATATATAATATAAGATAGATTTTTATATTTATTAAACTTTTATATATATTTATATACTAATTAAATAAAGATATGTAGCTGTAGTAATTAAAAAGGTAACTAAAAAGGAGTTTAAAAATAAAAAAATATATATATCTCTCTATACTTAATATAAACTTTTTTTAATTATCCCGAGCTACTACAGTTACACTTTTTATTTAATTAATATATAAATATATATATAGATAGATAGCTAATAGAAAATAAAGTAAGATTTAAAATTATAACTATATTTTATATTTGTATATTAATCGAATAAAAGGGTGTGGCTGTGGTGGCTGTGTAGGCGACTAAAGGGGGTTTCAAAAAAGGAGGAGTATATGTATGCCTTTATTCTATATTTAATAATAACTATAAGTATAGTTTTACGAATAAGATAGCTTTATTAATTAAAAAAGTAGTTAGTCGCCCCGAGCCACCACAGCCACACTATTTATTCGATTAATATATAAATATATAAATATAAAAAATATAAAAAAGTAGTTAAAGTATTAAATATTAGATTAGTAGTATTAGTAGTCGTAAAAAAGTTATTAATAAAAATATATAGAGATATAGTAAAGGAAAAAAAATATAATATATAGTTTATAGTAGAGTTAATAAGTAAAATAAATATTTGATAAATACGGTAAGTACTTCTTAGTATTAAATATAAAAGTAAAAACGTTCTAAGTATAAAGTCTATAAAGTAATAAATAAGAAATCGTAAAGTTTTTATATATAGAGATACTAAGAATAGTTAATATTTAATAGTTTTAAGAGGAGTCTATATATATATATATATATATTAGTGTATAGGCTAGGTATATAAGTAAGTATATTTAGTATTATATAAAGGCATGCACATACTCCTCCTTTTTTAAAACCCCTTTTAGTCGCCCCGAGCTACTACAGCCACACTATTTGTTCGATTAATATATAAATATAGTATTATATTATTAGTAAAAAAGAATTTATAATTATAAATAAAAAATATAAACTATTATTAAACGCTATACTATCTATATATAGACGAAGTAAAAAGTAATAAAAATAAATATAACCTCTATTATATATAAAATTAAAACTAAAAAGTAACCAATAGATTATAATAGTATTTATTAGTATAAAAAAAAAGTATATTTATTAATCTAAAGAGTAATAGGGTAGTATAGTAGGCAAGTATTTAGAAATATATAGATTCGTTAAATTTTTAACGTTATTTATATATTAGAGGTTTAATTTCTCTCCTTATTATAAGTATTCTTTAAATGCGCCCACTTTACTAGTAAAAAGTAGAGTTTTTAAACTAGACTCGACCGTAACGGGTTAGGTCTAATAGATTATAATAGTAGTACTTATTAATAGGTATATAATAAAATAAAGACTTTTTTACTTCTTTTTAATACTAACTACTTATTTTTTTTATACTTAAACTATTATATATTATTTTACCTATACTTATAAATATTTTATAATACTTTTCTTTCTCTTTTTAGTATATTATTACTATATTTATCTATTATATTTACCTACTATATTTACCTATTATATTTACCTATTATATTTACCTATTATTATTAATTCCTGTCTTATATATAGCTCTTATACGTTCTCTTCTTACCTTTAGGATCGGTTTTTAAAATATTATTACTAGTACCCTTCCTACTAAGTCTCTTATATTTTATAGCTAATCTACTACTATTAGGGTAGCCGCATTTACGTATTACGCTACTTTATTTTTAAATTTAGTATAATTAGAATTATTTTAATTATTTAGTATAACTAAAAGCTACTACTTTTACTTTTAAATATAGTTTAGATTACTATTAGTATCATAGCCTACTATATAGGTTAATAATAATTACTATTACTATAGTTATAGCTGTAGCTATATAGGTATAGCATATATTTATCTATTTTTTTTATAAAAGCTATTTCCTCTATTAAAGCGCAGTTTAAGATAATTACTTTTACTATTTATTTTATACTACTTAACTACCTACTTAAGTTAAGACTTACTATAGTATCTTAAAGTATTTTAAGTATATTTAGTAAAAGGAATACTATTAATAGTACGTAGATAAATTTAGTTATATAAAAAATACTACGTAAATTACTTTTATAGGGTTATTTAGCTATTATAATATAATATAGTATATATAGTAATATCTATAGTAATATTTATAAAGAATCTAATATAACTACTTAGCGTAGTAAACTACTAATTATACTTTTTTTATTATTTTATATATATATATATAATACCGAGGACGCTAGCGTATATTAATACTTTATAATATACTATAGATATACTACCTTTTTTTTTCTTTATAAATAGGTATCCGATACTAGATTAAAAAATAATATTTACTTATATATTACTATTTTAACTTATTATAACTAAATATAATAAATATATTCTTAGTATATATATTTATATACTAATCGAACAAATAGTGTGGCTGTAGTAGCTTAGGGCGACTAAAAGGGATTTTAAAAAGGGGGAGTATATATATACCTTTATACTTAATATGTTAAAAAAGTTAGGTAAGGCTAGATTAAAAAAGTATTCTTAGTATAATATATTAATATATAATCGTACACTACGTCTCTTATTATTATATTTAAATTATTATAGAACTATTTTATAGAAACCTCTATAATAGCTAGTAGTTATTTCTTTTAAAAATATAGCTACTACGCTAAAAGCGTAGCTTTATAAAAAAAAAGTGTAAAAAAAGCTTCTAGAATTTAAAAAATAATATTACATTTATTATAGCTTATAAATAATAGTTATTTTTATTTTTAATAGACTAAACTAAAGAAATTTTAATTTTTAAATTTTAGACTTTTAGTATATATATAAATCTATTTTATATTAAATTTTTATTAATTAATTTCTTATAGTTATAATTTATAGGTAATATTTTAAAAATATTTTTTTAAATTTTAATATTTCTACTTATGTAAAACTTATTCTGGTTTCTATATTTATATATATATTTATATATATATTAATTAAATAAATAGTGTAGCTATAGTGGCTTAGGGTAACTATAAGAGGTTTTAACAAAGGAGGAGTATATATATACCTTTATTATTCTAGTCTATATATTTTTTTTATATTTATATATTAATGGAATAAATAGTGTGGCTCTAGTAGCTTAAAGTAACTAAAAGAGGTTTTAAAAAAGAAGAAGTATATATATGCCTTTATCTAGTCTATATAATTTAATCTATTTACTAGTCTAGTCTTTAGTTACGAGCTTAACTATAACAGTCGAGTCCGATAGGTTATAATAGTACTTATTAATAGGTTTTTAATAAGAAAGAGACTTTTTTATTTTTTTTTAGTACTAACTATTTATTTCTTTTATACTTAAATATAAAGGTATATATATACTCCTCCTTTTCTAAAACCCCTTTTGGTCGCCCCGAGCTACTATAGCTACACTATTTGTTTAATTAGTATACAAATATATACTTAAACTATTATATATTATCTTACCTATACTTATAGGTATTTTATAACACTCTCTTTACTCTTTTATATATTATTACTACGTTTATTATATTTACCTATTATATTTACTATCTTATATATAGCTCTTTTCTCTTTTTATCCTTAAGGCTAGACTTATTTAGTTATTATTACTAATACTTTTTTTACTAGTTTTTTTACGTTTTATAGTTATACTATTATTAAAATAATTATTATTATTTTATTCTTAAACTTAGCGTAGTTAGGATTATTCTAATTATTTAGTATAATTAAAAGGTACTACTTTTACCTATAAATATAGTTTAAGTTAGCGTTTATAATAATAAGATTTTTAAAATCTATTACTATCGCGACTATATAGGTTAATAATAATAATTATTACTATAACTATAGTTATAGCTATAGCTATAGCCGTATAGATATAGTATATATTTATTTATTTTTAATATAAAATTATAGTCTATAGCTATTATAGCTATTATTTATTTTATACCCCTTTATCTATAGAGGCGGAGCCTTTTAGTAGTATATTAGAGCTTTATAAAAATTACTAGTAAAACGGTCTTTATAAAAATAAATTTAGTAAAATACTAGGCGTTATACTTATTACTTTTATAGGGTTATTTAGTTATATTATAATATAATATATAATATATACCGTATAGTCCATATAGTAATATTTATAAAACAAAGTATAAGTAGCTACTTAGCGTAGTAGACTGCTAGTTATATTTTTATTATTATATATATATATATAGTACCGGGGACGCTAGTGTATATTAATACCTTATAGTATACTAGTAACAGCGTAAGCTATTACTACTATTTTTTTTTTATAAATAAACGCTGCGTACTAGATTAAAAAATAATACTTACTTACGTATTACTATTTTAACTTATTATAATAATAAACTATTTTTAGTATAATATATTAATATATAACTATACGCTACGTTTTCTATTATTATACTTAAATAAAGGCATGTATATACTCCTCCTTTTTAAAACCCCTTTTAGTCGTCCTAAGCTACTACAGCCACACTATTTATTTAATTAGTATATAAATATATATACTTAAATTATTATAGAGGTATTTTATGGGAACCCCTATAGTAGCTAGTAGTTATTTTTTTAAAAAATATAGATACTACGCTAAAGCGTAGCTTTATTTATAATAATAGAAAACGTCTTTAGTTACTATTATTATATTCTTTATTTAATTAATATAAAAATATAATAATAATAAAAATAAATTATATTACTATAATTTAAATCTATATATAATAGTTATAATATATAAATTAATATTTTAAATATAATATAATAGTACTATTAAAATTTTTCGACATATTAAGTATAAAGGTATATATATACTCCTCCTTTTTTAAAACTCCTTTTGGTTACCCCGAGCCACTACAGCTACACTATTTATTCGATTAGTATATAAATATATATATAGTACTATTAAAGAATAATTTAAATAATAGGTATATAAACTATTAAAAGTACTATTTATTTTTTATATAATTTTAATAATATATAATTTTATATTTTATTAACTAACTAGTACACTTATAATAAAATAATAATATAATATATATTTATATATTAATTAAATAAAGTATATGGGCATAGTAGCTTAGAATAACTAAAAGAAATATTAAGAAAATAATAATATATATAGTAAAGTAGCGGACGAGATAATATAGTAGGCATATATCTAAAAATACTAAAATTTCTTATCTTTTTAAGGTTTTCTATATATTAGGAATTTAATTCTTTTTTCTATTATAGCGTTCTTTAAGCGCGCCTACTTTATATAGTAAATATAAAGGTTTTTAAAAATATAAAATACTATTAAAGAATTAATATAAGACTATAAGAAGCTAAAATCTTAACTAGAAAGCCTTAATATCTATAAGTATAACTAAGTATTTTTAAGTAAAAAATTTTCTCTTTAAAGTTAGATAAGATAAAAATTTATTTTTAAATAAACTTAGCGTAGCGAACTAAGTCTAATTAGATTAAATAGATTAGTAATATAATATAACCTAATTTAGTAAATAATAGTCTAAAAATAAAATAAAAGAGAAAAACGTTTATTAAATTTAATTAAAAAGGAATATATATAGTTATTTTCTAATTAGGTAGATACATTAAGAATTAGCGTCTATTTTCTTTTTTTAAAAAAAAAAATTAAAGTAGCGCTAGTTATTAAGTATAAAAGTATCGAAAAGTAAAAGTACGTCTAGACCTCGATCCAGGGGTATAAACGTAGTAAGGGAACTCTATTAAATACTAAACCGTATACGTAATAAAGTATAAAAGTATATATATTTTTAAAAATTTCTTATAGTTATTTTTATAGTTACTATTATATAAAAAGAGATAAAGTGTAGCGTTAAAATACTAGTCTAAAACTATAGTTACTATAGCTATACTCTTTATTTAATATATATATATATATATTATAAATCTTTAAAACTATATATTTTTAGTTTTTAAATTTATTATTTTTAAATTTATTATTACTAAACTATATTCCCTTACTATATTATAACTTTTAGACAAAATCTTAGCGTACCTCTCGTACTAAGATCCTCCACGTAACAGCCCAACATCGTATATAGGGAAAATGTAGGCCGTGCTTTTGGCATACACAGCAAGGGCAGCCGCTAAGCCTGAATGAGACTAACGTATCTACATCGTACGTCACTAGTTTGTTCTGGGGGTCACGACACAATTCCGTCAATTCTCTTAGTCAAAGCGCCGTGCCAAATGGGTCTCGTAGCGAATAAAGCAAAGCTTTCGGGCCGAGGCGCTGGAAATTTTAAGCTCTGGCGGGCAGAAAGGTTCCCTGTGACAGCGTCACGATGTGGCCAGGCCATGACGACCTTCCTCCACAAGGCTTTGCGCGCTGCGCAGCGTATTACAAGTGCGTATATACATCCCTGTTCCAGCGGGCATCCTGTCTTCTCGTCCTACGGGAGAGCTTCATTCACGTAAGCTAATTAATCGGTACAGCATCTGTTTTTCGCCACCGTTGGACCAAGACGTGGAAGCGAGTCAGGTGAAATCTTCCATGAACAAGCGCGTGCAAACCTAAGACGGATGACACATGGATCAACCGTGGCTGAGCAGGTGCAGTTGACAGTCTGGAAAGCGTGTGCTATCGAAAATATCCTGGAATTGTTGCCTCGACTCTGTCGGCCCGCTCTCTAAACATCAAACACCCTCTTGCGTTAAGCGATTTGACCTCACCTGGCAACAATCCGTTATTAGCATGACCACTCCTGCCTATATCCGGGAACCTTCGATGGACTCTGCAGCGGATAGTATGACCTGGAATGGGCCCAACGACCCCGCAAATCCGTTCAACTGGTCACAGGCTAAAAAATGGAGGGTCACGCTTCTGGCATGTTTCATGACCTTTGTACTTCAGATCAACGGTACTGCAATGACTAGCGCGGCGGAGCAGATTAACGAGAGCTTCCATGTCAGCGACAACAAATTCCCGCACTCGTACTGGCCTGTCTTTTCGTGGACGCTAAGCGGAGCAGCTGCTCCTATGTTTGGGCTACCGATAATGGAGCATTTTGGAGTGCGATGGAGCTACTTGGTAAGCAATGTTCTGTGTGTGATCAGATGGAACTGACGATCTTGTAGATGATATACACATGCTTGGCCATTTTCATCGTACCACAGGCAGTGGCACAAAATTTTGCTACTATAATCGTAACCAGGGTTATCACTGGAGGGTGCTCAGCTACACTGGCCAACATCACCAGCGGGATCGTGAGTGACATATGGCGAGATGGCAGGGCCAAAAGCTTCGGTACTTCGCTCTACATTTGGGGGCTTCTTGCGGGGTTGAACATGGGCCCTGTCGTGGGAAGTGCCACTATTCATTACACAACGTGGCGCTGGTAAGAGCAAGCTAATACTCAACGAATTAGGACCAAGTCACTTATTGAGACAGGATTTTCTTTTCTCAGATCATATTCTACAGCGCACTATTTCCCGTCATCCTCTTTGGTCTGCCAGAAGTCCGCGCAGACGTTATACTCGCTCAACGAGCGCGCGAATTGCGAGGAAACTACAATGTCCATGTCTATGCTGGAGTAGAGAAGCGGCATACCAGCATAGGCGAGATCATCCGAGAGACGCTCATCCGACCTACAAAGATGCTCTGCACCGAAGCAGTGGTATTCTCCTTTGGCATGTGGTCTGCCTTTTGCGTCGGCACTGCATTTATGTTCACCCAATCAATTGTACAAGTCTACTCAGGGCTCTACAACTGGACGTACTACGGTACAGGGCTTGTCCAAGGCGCGCTTTTAGTAGGAGAGATCGCTGGCCTGATCGTGTCACTGGGCCAGGATCGGTTGTACTTTCGGTCTGCGCGCAAGAACACCGAGGAGCCGGGAGTACCTATTCCTGAGTCACGCTTGTATCTCAGCATACCTGCTTCGTTCATCGGGCTTACCGGTGGTCTTTTCTATTTCGCTTGGACATCTTACTCGTCCATGCCATGGATCGTACCAACTATAGCATTGGCCTTGGTTGGTTTCGGCATGTTCTGCTCCGTTACTGCAGTCACCACCTATCTCCTGGACGCCTACGCCAAGTACGCAGCCAGTGCTATCGCAGGTGCAGCCTTCTTGGAGAATATTGTGGCCGCGTTCCTGCCGCTTGCGACGCAGAACATGTACCGGACGATAGGATTTCATTGGGCTAGCTCGTTGCTAGGTTTTCTTGCTCTGATGCTTAGTTTTGTACCAGTGGTATTGTTAGTCTTTGGCGGAAAGATCAGGGAAAAGAGCCCGTTTATGGGAGAATCGGCGTACGAACATAAAGAGACGTCGAGTGGCGAACCTTGACACCGTTACCTTCGAAGCTTAGGATACAATCAAATAGATCATTGTATAATAGTCTAACCGCGGATATACACGAGCGGAAAAGGATAGCTTCCCTTATAGGCCAGGAAATGACACGTATTGGCTCCTTTTGGAACGCTTCGTTACAATAGAGGATGTGGAAAGGGAGGGCACAGTCAGCAGTTTTGGTTACGGAAGTTGGCAGAGGATCCGATCCCAGTCTTTCCAGGTCAAGAGCTCGGCTGTGGGGCGTACATGCAGAGAACTTACTGTCGTCATGTCGGCTAGCGCCCCAGGCCAACAGCGTTGTCAATCCGATCACGATGAACTCTAAATCGTGGACGCTGCACAGTCCACTCTTAGGAGCGGGGGGCGATATGGGGCAAGAACGACGACGGGTAGCCTCACATTCCAGGGCACTTTCCTAGATCGCCACCCCGGCAAAGGACGCTGGCGTTCAGCCCGAGGTTGTGTAAATGCAGAAGCACGATCCAAATTTTGATGTTGATTGCTTTTACATACTCCAAGGCAGCATCAGGGCTCGTTTCGGCGTTGCAAGGTAGTGCGAGGCTTGCAACGGTTTAGAGCGATCCAGGCTTCAAGTCTCGCCCCCGAGAACGGATTGGGCAAGCCGGAGTGTACGACCGAAGCGCCTTCAAAGAAATTGCGGAAGACACGACAACACGCGAAGCTGACCGAGCTCGATGTGGTTGGGCAGATCTACGAAACTAGACGCGTGACGTAAGTCAAGTCTCGCTCCGAGCTGGGGTTGAACAATACCGTTATGTGAGCGAACAACACAATTGCAGGTGGGGATAGACCAAATAAAACCGGAGACCATTACGCGTACATCCACGGGTATGTAGCCACGTCTTGACGCGGAGAGTATGCTGATCCCAAACAAGACGATTATCGAAGTAGTTGCAGCTCTTCTCTTTTGCATTGGGACTGCCCACAATACCTAACACCCATCCATGATAAGGCGAAAAATATACTCAATCCGCACGCCTGCGAACTATATATCATTGACTCGGAATTCTATATCCGCGCATCCTATTCACCGCTTCTTCTCACCCAGCAAATATCCCCGTAAAATACGCCTCTGCCCCCTCCACTCCACGATTATCGAGCTCGCCCACATACCCAACATACTGATCTGGTCTGGTAATAACCACACACCCTGTATCCGGATTTACCCCATAATTCTTATACGCCTCGCCATGTCCCTCATGGTAACTTTCAGCATCCACGAACACACTGTCGTAATCCCATCCCGTCTTAGAATCAAACGGATGCAGCACTTCCGGGAAGTCACGAAGAAGTTCTGTATCGGTACGACTAGCCGAGTGCAGGGTCAGCAGGGCGATGTCCTTGTGCAAATGCGGTGCGAGGGACGGCGAGGAGGTGAGAGCGCTACAGAAAGCGGAGAGACGCGTTGACTGGGCGGGAGAGAGGACGTTGCCGGCGAAGAGGATGAGGCGGAAGCGGCCGTCAGATTTGAGCCATTCCTGGAAGTGCCATGGACGAGCATCGCTCTGGTTGAGAACTTTGTAGCTAGGGAAGCGCATTCCAAGCTTGATATTCGTTGCCAGTTCCTGCTTGCCGATGATCTGCGTCTTGGACGATGACACATCTGTACCATCCCCCTGTGCAACTGCATCGCCAGCTTTAGCCACGAGCATGCTGGCACCATAGTCCACAGAGAGCCCGGAGGCGAACATATTGCCCTTGACAAATGTGTTCTTGAATTCAGCCATGCTCACCCCAGACTCATCTAGGATATCCTTCGCTGGGCGACCGGAGAACAGGCGAGAGAACTTGTGGTCAAAATTGATGAGATCTTGGGCAATGCGCCTTCTTTCTGATTGGTAGGTCTTCAAAATAGACGGTTGTGTCACGCCTTTTACAACGAGAGCCAGTTTCCAGCCAAGGTTGAATGCGTCCTGCATTGACACATTCATACCCTGACCGGCTTTAGGCGAATGCGTGTGTACGGCGTCTCCAGCCAGAAAGACTCTGCTTCGATAATCAAAATTGGTCCCTACTCGTTGACCTATCTGGTAAGCGGTCCACCAGTGGCAGTACTCATACGTGAGTTTGTAAGGTGCTAGGATCTTCTGAGCAGCTTTGATAATGGTGTCAGGGGTAATTTTTGAACGGTCAGCTCGTCCGCTTGCATCTGGCTTAATCTCTGTGAGCTGGATGTACAACCGAACAAGCTTTTTTTCGCGAGGAATAACCATGAGAGAACCAGATAATGCACTGTGAACAGCGCAGCGCATGCGAATGTCCGGAAAATCAGTTATGGGTATGATATCTGATCAAATCAGCAACTGGTCTTTCCGATGAGAGTAAGGATAGTTTACCCAAAACTCCCCAGATGAAGTCTGTCGGCTCTCCTTCTAATTGGAAGCCAATCTGTCGCCTCGTCCAGCTGTGTGCGCCGTCACATCCAACCATGTACTTCGCCCTGACAATCTCTGTACTCCCCGCGTTAGCCCTACTCTGAGCGATTAAGTCATCGGTATCGTCGTCCGCCAAAGTACTTCTGAAGAGCCCGTCCTGGATGGTACTCCCATTACTCTGCGCTGGAGTAGCCTCTTCCTCTGTAAGATGCCGTAGCTGCACCTTGAGCGGGTAGTTGTCGGGGGAGTGATCATCGCACGCATCTTCATCTATCGACAGCGACTCCGGTAGGACAGCGCGCTCGACGCGCAGCGAATCATTAGAGTGCTTCTTGATATTGTCTAAGAAGAATCGCTCAATGCGCCCTTGATGCAGCACGACCTCTGTGAACCGCGAGAGGCCGACTATCGCATCAGGCACGCGATCAGATCTTCGTAGCTTGCCGTTTTGGTCAGGATTCTATGCTACAGTGAGTAGTAGGAAGCGTACGTGATATGATCAACATACCCACATGCACATCTACCAGAAAGTCACGTTAGCATCGGTACGCATAGCCAAAAACCCATTATGACCAGTGGACTAACCTCAATCATATGATTTGCCTCTTTCCATGCCCGATCCGCGAATCCAAAGCTGTCGAAAATTTCAAGGCTGCGGCTTTGCAACCCGTCAGCCTGACCGTTAAAGATCTTCGTGTTCCGCTTGTCAACAATCCGGGCGTTTATACCACATCGAGCCATCCATGTTGCGAGCATGAGGCTGGCTGGGTTAGCTTGCCATTAATCCATGGTTCCTGGGGTAGCACAAGGAGCGAAGGCGTTCGGGACGAGGTGTCTAACTACTTCTTCGCCCCCTGTGAAACCTCCGTTCGACTCACCCTGCTGGCCCTGCGCCTACGATGAGGCTGCCCATCGGTTAGCTGATGATACAATAGGTGTTCGTATTTTTAACCACTTACACGTCGCATTTCGACTCTGAGAGATCACTGGCGGTCATGTTATATGGCAGAGCTGTTTTTCGAAACTAAAGACCACATAAAGCGCTGTGTTCGAGGCTGATGGCTAGCGAATCCCGTGTGGAAATTTCCCGTGTAGCGTTTATTGAAGGATACAAGTATCTCTGCTAGAGCGTTAAGTAGAAGCCGAATGTGGGGGGCGTCACCGGGACGAACCCGTCCTTGGCAGAAGCAGTCTGTCGCGCGCCTACTGATCGCGCGTACAACAGCTGTAGTACTCGGCAGAACAGCCTCAAGGGATGGCGAAGAGATAGGTGCAAATGAGAAGGGGTCCCGGAAGTTTAAATGTGGGCTTACACCTCCACTTGGCTTTCTCATAGCCTATGTCCCCACGGCAACGGAGATCGGTGTGAATATTCATGGATCTACACCTATCGAAGGAAGCTGGCTCGTGGCATCAACCTGGATGCAACTCCACACAATGCCCAGCCTAAGCTTTAAAGAGTGTAACCGGGCATGGGTCGTCTGGACAGTCAGAGATTCGTAATCCATCGTGGGGCAGGACTTTAGGGCTGCCATTGCGGGGCGATCAGCCCCGCTCGAACTGGAAAACTGTTGTACCGCTAGCCTCGAGAATACGCCCGTCGCGATCCTAATACATATTGTACATGAAAAAGACGAGTGGGAGTCACATTCTGCTCGCGTAGAGGCGGATTTGAGCAGGAACAGACAAAAAACGAATGGGTTGCAACCCATGTCGTCATAATTGACGCTCGACTTGACGCTCGGGGCTACCGGCAGCCTACGAGGAGCTTGTACTAATTAAGTTATAGTATATTCTTGGCTCCCTGTTAAGAATCGCTCTCTTATATAAATCTTTATATAAAGTTAATATTCTTCGGGTTTTTTAATATATAAAAAATAAATATATATTTAATTACCCTTTTAAGCGATTTTAAAGCTTAAAATTTAATATTAAAAAGTATCTTTTAGTCTTTACTATTATAAAAGTAGTTATTTTTACTATACTAAATTATTTAATATATAATTTTAGGAATTTTATTAATCTATTTATTAATAAAACTTTAAGAGAGATTTTTTTATTTATACGTTTACTAAAAACGGTACTAAATTTTATATATAAATAGTATAAAATTTTATATAATATAATACTAGATTTATAGCTAAGTATATTTTTTAGCGTTAACGTTTAGTAAATATCTAAACTAGAAAAACTTCTATATATATAAAATTTTAAAGTATTTAACTAAGATTTTTATTATATAAGTAGGAGTTTTATTTTTAAGTAAAAAAAGCACTCTACTTTTTTTATATAAAAAATTAATTTATAGTACTAGTAAGGACTTTAAAACTTTTTTATAATAATAATAATTATTTATATTTTTATATAATTAATTTTTATATTTTAGTTTATAGTATTTTATTTATACCTACGTACTACTATTTATTTTTATTTTTTTAAGCTCTCTAAGGGCAGTATAAGCTATAAAAATAAACTTTTTTTTTTTACTTTTTATTACGCTATTTCTTTTTATTAAAAGCTTTTTTAGTTTATTTTTTTATTATATTTAATTTAGTACTATAAATATAATAAAAAATTTTTATATTATATATAAAGCTTCTATAAAACTAAAGAGTATAATTATTATATATTTTTAATTATTTTATATTAGAAGTATACGTTTTACTCTATTTTATTTATACTTAGAGTATACCCTATTACTTACCTACGTATACTAGTATTTTATTAATATATATTATACGCTAAAAATTAAAGTCTAGTCTATTATTATATTTATATTTATTTAAATTATACTTAAATATTTACTAAAGGCGATAGTTACGCTACGCTTTTATAAATAGTAATTTAAAATCTAGAGCTTTTTAGGTATAATTAGTTTTATATATAATATTTTTAAAACTGCTAATGTTAAAAATCTTAAAAAGCTATAAATAGTTAAAATTTCTATTAGTAATAGCCTTTTAGCTTTATTTTTTATATATATTTTAATTTTAAATAATTATAATAATAATAGCATCTTTCTAGTTTTAAAAAAAAGGTATCTTTAAAAGCCTATAGTTAGGCTTTATTATATAGAGATAAAAATTTTAGAAAAGTAAATTTAACTATTTTAAATACTTAAGTATATACGCTAGTAGTCTATTGAAACTACTTTAATATATAAAAAGCTTTTTTATAAAACTATATTATAATTCTCTAGTCTATATTAATTTAATAGTATAGGCTTTTATTTTAGGCGGTAATTCGCGCTTAGGGATTTTTAAAATTTAGGTTTTTAGTATAAATAGCTTATAGGGCTTCTAGCGATTTAATAGTATTTTTTTTAAGTAATTTAAGTATAGTTTTATAGAAAAATAGCGCGTTAAAGTTACCGTATATATACTAATAAAATAAAGTTAAGGTATTAAGGCCCGTACGTAGACGCGCTATAACTTAATTAGTGCAAGCTCCTCGTAGAGTCCACCGTGCTGTCGTTCGTTTTCGCCAGATCCCTTATTGATACAATCGTTCAGTTGGTGTCGAGTTGCTTCAAACATCATGACTGGGGATCTTGCGGAATGCGAGCGAAAAGTGGCGCGCCGTATATAAGGAGATGTAGTTGACTTGACGGTCCAGGTCATCGAAATTGAGAAAAGTCACCAGAAGTCCAGATCCAAGCAATTCAGCCATGTCAACCAACAACTACGGACCGCTCTGGTCACCGGAGGGGGAAGCGGCATCGGAAAAGCCCTTTCACTACAGCTGATCAAAGATGGAAAGAAAGTCATCATTGCCGGTCGCACCGAGTCAAACCTGAAACAGTCTGCACAAGAAATTAGAGCCGCAGCATACTGCGTGCTGGGCACAGGGGGTACTCAGTCGGTACCCAAGTTCGTCGCGCAAATCGTCTCGGAGCATCCAGATGTGGACTGCTTGATCAACAACGCCGGCGTCCAGCGTCCTATTGATGTCAACAAGCACGAGCCCAGTGAGTTCCTCCCGAAAGCGGACCAAGAGATCGACATCAATATCCGAGGGCCAATGCATCTGATCCTGCAACTGATGGAGCTCTTCAAATCGAAACCGAATGCGCTTGTGGTAAATGTTTCGTCGGTGCTTGGCTTCGTGCCATTTTCGACCACAAACCCGGTTTATTGTGCAACCAAGTCATGGCTGCATTTCTGGAGAAGTGGAAGAAGGGTGAAATGACGATTACCGCTGGACCTGGCAACAAGGTTGTGCGCACTTGGAAGGAGAGCATGGAGACTTTGTTTGAGAAGATGACTTCCTGAGTTGCTATCGTCGGTGCGTAGATTTTGCAATGGATGGTTGCTAGTGATCCATCCATATATGCAGTTTTGAATTTTTGACATGACTTCATAAGTGGTTGCCCTGTGATCTGCTGCCAGACCGGTACATTTTCTCAAACTTTTAGGCCGCCGCATCAAGCCTTGGTGCCGCGAATGGAGCTGGCCAGCGAGCACGTCAAGCTGGTAAGGACGCGAGGGAAAAGCACGTGCCTTCCAGGGCCCATGATGGTTTGTTTACACCCCACCGACTGCCCATACGACACCGACCAGCACGAGCATCGCGCGGAACCCGCCTTCCACGACGAAATCAAAAAGATGGCACCGCGCGCCGCCGCAGTCAATCTCTCCTTCACGGTAGATTCCGCATCCGAGGACGAAAGCATCGACGAGCTGAACGCCTTCCCAACGCCCGATTCGAGTACCGAAAACAAGGCGCCTGCGCACAAACGGCGCGGAAACACCGCGCAAATGGCAAAGGCTGCTGCCGCGACAAAGACTACCGCAAAGGCAAAGACAACGGCGCGTCGCGCAAGTGGTAATAGTGTACTGGGCGCAAAGAAACAGCGTGCAGCTGTGACGAAGAAGACGAATACCCGCAGCGGTCGCAAAGCCCTTGCCGAGCGACCAAACGACAGTGGCAACGGGACCGAGGAGGTCGACGAGTTCGACGCCGAAGACGAAGCTATCGCGCCGGCAGAACCCAAGACCACACGGCGGGGTCGACCTCCCGCAAAGACGAAGGCAGTGCAAGAGGAGGAAGCTGCCGAGGAGCCCGCGCCAACGAAGCGAGGTCGCAAAGCAGCAGAGAAAGAGCCTGCGCCCAAGGCGGAGGCCAAGCCGAAGACAGCAGCGAAATCCCGAGCAACCAAACGCGCCGCACGAACTGAAGCCGACGCAACCATCCCAGAGACACAGCCAGAGGCGGAATCTGAGCCAATGGATATTGAGCCGTCCTTAGAGATGATCGAGGAGGTACCCGAGAGCCAGCCAGCTCCCGCGCCAAAACCAGCACTGCGACGCGCACACCAGACGTCACGAACTGCACGACAGACTTCGGCCGGCCCCAGACAAGCAGGAAGCGTGTCGGACACAGAGCGCGACCCCATATTGAGGCGCAAGGTTGGCGACCTTACCAAGAAACTTGAGGCTATGACAGCCAAGTACGAGAACCTCAAGGAGGCAGCCTCCATGGGCAAAGAGTCCAACTTTGATCAGCTGAAGAGGAGAACTGAGCAAACAGCGAAGGGTAGGCAGCCCAGACCTTGGTAAATGTCATTACTAATATCAAGCAGACCAAGATGCAGTGATAAAGGCACTCAAGCAACAGATCGCCGAAATGCAGTCCCGGACTGCCGAAATCGCTGCCCTGAGGAAAGGCCTGGCCAAGGCAGAAAAGGACAACGCTCGCCTAGCTTCAGAGAACGAGAAGGTGAACAATGCTCTCGACGCGGCACAGAAGGAGAAAGAGACGCTCTCAACAAAACTTGCAGCTGCCCGATCCACTGCACCCCCGGAGGCCAAGACGGTCCCCGGAAGCGCAGTCAAGCAGCGGTCAGCAGGCGTTGTGCTTCCAGGCCAACTTGAAGCCGCCAAAAAGGCGCAATTCCAGGACCAAAAGGTGGAGCTCTACAGCGACTTGACCAACCTCTTGGTAATGGGCGTAAAGAAGAGTGAGGAGGGTGATGATGTGTACGACTGCATACAGACTGGTCGCAACGGCAGTGAGTTGGCCCTCTATGCAAGATCGAAAATTTCACTGACGTTGTAGCACTTCATTTCCAACTCACCATCACTACCGAAGGGAACTCGTACGAAGAGAACGAGTTTGTCTACCAGCCGCTATTGGATGAGCAACGCGACAAAGACCTCATAGAGCTACTGCCAGACTACCTCACCGAGGAGATCAGCTTCCCGCGCGCTCAAGCACCTAAGTTCTACGCGAAGGTGGTGGACTCGATGTCTAAGAAGATCATCCTTGAGGAGGAGTAGAAGTTCATGAGATTGCGAAGGTCACCGTTGGCTTGTATGCTGTATGCATTATGACGGGTGTGGGCATGGCGTTTAGGCGCAGGGGCTCGCGAGATACCGCTGCTTGTCTGTTGAATTCTGCTTGGGTATGGTCTTTTCGAGTGTTTTGTATAGCTTTAAGTTAACAATCTGAGTACCATGTATTGCTGTATTGCCCCTGGATCAGCAATACAGCGGCCGACTTTACCGGCCAGTTTTATAATAACATCGTACATCTGAACCACTGCAGAACGGCACGGTGGATGTGACAACTTTCATTTGCAAGTGTTGCTACAATCAAGACTGTATTTACAGTTTTACATGCCCATCGTACTGCCGTCTATCCGAGTATGCTGCTCCTTTCCCCCAGTCCGCCGTACATGCTCATTCTCACACCTTCGACCCCGTTTTCTCATGCGTGTCCCATCAATGCTTTCCCGTGGCCTTCTCTTCAGCCTTCCTTACGAAGTCTCTGCGCAGCCGTTAGCCTCGTTGTCCAGCGATACAGGTTCCTCATCCGGCCCTCCAATCGTACTTTACGAAGTTCTCCTCGTCCTTGCTCTTCGCGTTAATGGGCGGGGTCTGCTGCTCGGTCTTGTCGCCGCCGCGCATGGCGAGCCAAGCGCCGGCGACGGTCGTGCCGAGGGTTGCCATTGCGAGCTGTTATACCCTTGTCAGCTTTTGTCCATTTCCAATATCGCCCTGCGCCCTCTTTTGTCTCTCCCTTCATTCGCTCCTCTGACCAAGATGCTTGTCGTGTATGCGCGTGGCTCCAGACAGGCGACTCGAATCTGCTCGGAAGATTTGAGCAAATCGAACAGATGGAGGTTACGTACGACGTGTGATCCGACCTGACGGCCTGCGATGGTGTACATAGCAACCATGATGGCGGTATTGGATGTGTGTTCGACCGTTCGACGGCGGATGAGGGCTCAATGGATGGGATAGTGCGCTGTTGCCCGGGGAAGCTTTTCGGAGGAGCAAGCGCGGCGGTCTGCTTACTTAAGAAGCAAGGCACCAGCCACAGGAGGAAGGATCCAGCGCCACACACTACCCTTGTGACGTGCCCTCCCATTGTTGGGAAGGGAGCTCAGGCAGCTTCATTCCTTGCTTTATGCATCGTCTCCTTCTTTCTTTTGCGACGCAGAGAGGGTGCAAAACTTTCATCTTCGGCCTGAACTGCAATTAAGATTCAAAGAGGCATCGGGCATCATGGCGAAAGGCGACAGGAATATAGAAACGACGGACGGCGCACAGCGCGAGCGCGGGGGCCCTCAACCGGATTTATCGATACTACCGCCGCGAAAGCCACTACCGAAAAGCATACAGCAGACGCTGGACTCGGAAGAGAAGATGTGGGAGATCTTGACGGAGGGTAGAGCGCCAGACACGACCGATACGAATGTGCGATATGCCGCCTATGCCAGTCGCGTGAGGACTATAATGATGAGCGCGCATCGTTATGTTGCGTATACTTCTGGTGTGTGCACACTTTAGCATGGATTATGTGCATAGTCTATCTTAATCCATCTTAAGGAGACTCAGCGTAAGACGTCGGCTAACGCGTAGGCCTGTAGATATTGGAGAGAGCTTCCGGCCCGTCGCACACCCGTATATCGTCCGCAGCGCCTACGGTATCTCCTGGTTGTACATTGCGGGGGACGTCGCGAACGAAGGCTACAAAGCTTACATGCGAAACCAACGTATTCTACATCCTGAGACCGCGCACGAAACCGCTCATGAAAACATCTTCGCCAAGATCAAGAGCCTCAAGGACACCGTGACAGACACATCTGGAGTGAAAGCTGGTGGGGTTGTCGGTAAGGGCAGCAACTTGAAGGAGGGAGAGGTGGCGCCTGGCCGTGTTCCCGCCATCGAGGACTGGAGAGCCGTTGCTGCGCAAAGAGCAGTGTTCCAGAGCGTCGCGAGTATGGGACTACCCGCATTCACCATTCACTCTATCGTGCGATACTCTGGACAGTATGCCAAGAAGAACATCAAGAACGCGACCCTGAGGACGTGGGGTCCTATCGGTGTAAGTACTGCTCGCTTCCTCGTGCTTGGATTTGTGCAAATTGCTAACCAAGTGCAGCTTGGTATTGCAGCGGTACCATTCCTCCCCTATATGTTTGATCATCCAGTCGAGGTCGCAACGGAGTGGATATTCCACACTGCATTCAAGGCAATCGGTGGGCCAGAGGCTGTAGAGGGGCGGCCAGTTATAGGACAGAAGGAGTTACGGAAGGCAGAGAGCCACGTTCGGGAACAGGACAAACCCGAGTTGTAATCCGCAAAGACGGTGTCTTCACTTCGAGCGCTGGAGTTGGAGTTGTACATAATACCATTTTCGTCTCGGTTGGCTTGTAAATACGATTATCTTGACTCGCTCGATGCCATCGCATCATAATGCCTTATTGTTGTATCTTGCATGTCTGCCAATCGCAAAAGATTTGCCCTCTTAGGGTAGCGACTGTCTTCATGCCCTCTGAAGGATGATCTATTATATGAGACAATTGTCCATCTAGTCCGCAAGCCCAATTACGTTCCGTCACATCATAAGTCTCCCGTGATACATACTTGTTTTCATCAGATAATGCTATAGCCGTATAAGATGCACAGACCAAACGCACCTCGAAATTCGCAACGAGCTATTGACGCCTCAATCATAGTAGCGTCGACGATGACGCACAACTGCTTACGCCTACTAACCCTCCTTTCTCCCACATCTTCTTCTCGTTGTTGTCAAGTCCGGTATGCAGCAACGCTACCTCGTCATCGGCACACTGCTGACCTGCCATCTTCTCTACCTCTTCATCGAACGCGCATTCGCTCCAGAAACTTGCCTCCCCATTTCTGGAGTATATACCCTTTGATGAACTTTGACTGGACCTTTCCCATGGCTCCAGGCGCTGGGAGACAGCTTACTAATTTCGCCAAATACAGACCTACGTACAGTCTGTCCAAGATTGCAAATCAAACGGCGACGATTATGGCATGCGAGCATGAGAATATGCATATGGTCACAGCTGGCAAGAACTGGGGCATAGAGTTTAGGAAGGCCGGCGTGGGTGATATGTTAGGAAGTGGGTTTATCTGAGCAGATGGATCAATGGTGAAAAGAGATGAAAGAGATAGATAATTAGGGAAGGCCGGTACAGCAATGACATCATTCGTTCCGCTTCTGTCCACGGTCGGGTCCATGGGTCCATGGGTCCACGGGTCGCGAATCGCCACGTGACTTCGTGTCTCGTCCCCTTCTTTGAGCCTAGCGCACTGTCGCGTCCAGCGCAGTGCCCCGTCGCTATGCGACCTCTCTCACCGCGCACCTTTGCTTTTTCGTTCTTTTCTAAGCACGTTTCCTCAATTTCTTTAAGAGGAAATCTAGCTCTATTGTACGTTTGAACTCGCCCCAGAAGATGCCCGCAATGACGATGGCCGCGGACTTTAAAGAAATCGACCATGCTTTCGCCAGCAACGACGAACTACGCAACCGTGTACATGCGGTCATCGGTCAAAATCCAAAATTAAGCGCACTGTTTCGCGATGTGGTGAGCCATTTTCGCAAGCAAAATCCGCAAAATGCGATCAGCTCGTTCGAGGACGAGGATGAGTTTGGTGCGTCATTCGAAGACGACGCTGAGTTAGTCGCGGCCACGGAAGCCGTTGAGAATGGTAAGAGACCGCGGGCCGAGGAGGACGGTGCACTTTCACCCAATAAGCGGGTGAAACCTGACGTTTCGCCGTCAGCTGCCCTTGCGAACAGGATTCTGAGAGAGCGGTTTGGTCTGAACGGATTTCGTCTCAAACAGGAAGCGGCAATTACCCGCATACTAGATGGTGGGAGCGCAGTTATTGTTTTTCCGACTGGCGGAGGCAAGAGTTTATGCTACCAGGCCAGTATCTTCAAACAACTGCATGATTTCTACTAATAAATGCAGGTACCCGCAGTGGCCTTTAGATACCAGGACAAAGAAAGCGGATCGCGCAATGGTCAGATGAGCGGCATCACTCTCGTCGTCTCACCACTTATCGCGCTGATGAAAGATCAAGTGGATGCGCTGCTTCGCCGAGGTATCAAAGCCGCAGTCCTTAACTCTGCGCTTTCTCGAGACGAGTATCTGGCTACGCAGAAAGACCTCCGGGAAGGTGCTCTCGATCTTCTCTACTGTGCCCCAGAGCGGCTGAATAATGAGGGCTTTGTCGCCTCGCTCAAGGCTATTCCCGGCGGTATACGTTTGCTTGCCGTTGACGAGGTAAGCGTTCGCACCAAAACGCTACTTACGTTTGCTCACCTAGTTCCCACTTTAGGCACATTGTATCTCAGAATGGGGGCACTCCTTTCGGCCTGACTATCTCAAGATTGCCCGTTTCGCAAAAGAGGCCAACGTCGAGCGCGTAGCATGTCTTACAGCTACAGCAACACCGAAAGTTGCTCGTGATATCTGCGAGGCCTTTTCCATTCCAAAAGCAGGCCTATTCACTACGACTGTATACCGCTCCAATCTGAGACTGTTGGCCCAGTCAAATCCGAAGCAAAACGATGACGTCTCTAGTCTGGTTGTATTTCTTCGCCAGAATCCGGGCCCATCGATTGTATATGTCACTCTTCAGAGAGGTGCGGAAGATTTGGCCGAAGCGTTGAAGAACCGTGGCTTCCCAGCAAAAGCCTTTCACGCCGGTATGGATACTGAAGTTAAGATGCAGACTCAGGACGAGTTCTTCGCGAGCGACAAGATGATTGTAGTGGCCACGATCGCGTTTGGCATGGGCATTGACAAGCCGAACATACGCAATGTGGTGCACTTCGACATTCCGGATAGTATCGAGTCGTACAGTCAGCAGGTTGGTCGTGCAGGTCGAGACGGACTCCCAAGTGTGTGTCTGTTCAATCTTTCAACCAAAGACTTCTACCTTCGAAATATCTTCACCTACGGTGATCGGCCATCCCGGAGGTCGCTCAAGCTGTTGCTTGAGGACATTTGCTCCATCGGAAAAGGATTGAAGGTTGGAGATACCTTCGCAATCTCTATGTACCAGCAGTCTAGAGCGGTAGACATCGGACCAACGATGTTGAGCATTTTATATGCGCAGCTAGAGTTACATTATGGGCTGTTCCGGGTGGCCGGGGCTAAGTATACAGAGTACAAGTAGGTCAGCTCCCCGGGTACGAAAGCGATACGTCTACAGCCAACTACTGTGTCACATGGTGGTACAACGAAGGAGATCAAGATATAACCAAGCAGAATTACCACAGCTGACTTTGGCGCATTAGATACAAAACCGACAAAGCTGGTGCGCTTTCCCAGGACAAGGATGACACTGCTCAAGCAATTCTACGGGGGTCTGAAAAGAAGAAGTTATGGACATATGTGCCAATCGACTCAATTGAGCGAGTTTCGGGTCTTGCGCGGGAGGACCTTGTCCGCAAGATCGACGAGTGGAACGAACGCGGGATAATCACTGTACAGGCCACAGGGGTACAGCAAGTCTTCCGACTAGAAAAGCAACTTCCAGCTACAAAAGGAGAGATCGGACTCGTCGTGGATCAACTTGACAAGACAATGGAGGCCCAGGAACAGCTAAATCTGGATCGTACAAAAGCCCTAATCAACCTTGTCACCGATAAGAAGTGCTTCTCTCGTGCACTGGCAACCTATTTCGGAGAGACCTCCAATGGAATGCCCGTAGAATGCGGTCACTGCACTTGGTGCGAGACTCACGAGCAGGTGTTGTTACCCAACGAGCCGCCCCAGCCGCCAAATGCTGCTCTAGTAAAACGGATACTGGATGAAGTTCCAGCTCGAGACGACCCACGATATCTAGCGAAGATTGCCTTTGGCATTAGGAGCCCACGGATGGCTCAGGAAGGAATCTATAAAAAGAAGGTTTTCGAGTCGATGAATGTATGCGACTTCGAAGAGCTGCTGCAAATATTCACGAAGGAGTGTTATATGTAAGTTAGCTTGCGTCGCGCCTACTACGACCTTGTGGTAGTTTTGGGGGTCCGCTTGGACTTCACCGACCGTTCTTTTCGCCAACCTTGAGCAATACATTCTGCTGGAAGACTTGACGAGACGCCGTAGCATATACCATATGTTCTTTTTCTTCCAGCTATCAACCGATAAGCGATCTGTGTGTACCGTTAACGAGCGTTCATTTGGGCATGTATTTCTAATGATAGCGTCGACTGTCTCTGCAAAGCTTTCGTTACTCAAAAGAGCAGAGGTCTCTTGCTCATGGAATTGCATGTCTGTCATCATCTGGTGCGACATCGTCCTACCCGCATTCCCTATGAGAGCATATATCCGCAGTACAAGGTATGAAAACCCATAAACATATTCCGCTCGTCTTTGTCGACCGGCACCGGTGTGACTTTCCCTTCTCCATTCCCATCCAGGTCAGTTGGGGTTACAGGGCAGCGAGGAGTGAGTGTAGACGAGATCTCCAGAGCGAACACATAGTGCATAAGTCTTTCAATAACGCTTCATTAGCCACTTATCTGAGCCTACTCTACTTGTCTGCATCGTCGTCCTCTTCCTCTTTCACCTTCATATCGGGCGACGCCATAGCGGACTGCCCGGTTTGGCCGGAAGCTGCAAGTTCTGCTTCACCAACAGGCAGCTACTACCCCTGGCTTGCCCCTAAACAAGAAGAAGTTAGTACTGTCCCATGACTCTTCTCTTGGAGTGACTTACGCTCCTGTTCTTCAAGCCGCCTCCTGAGTTCGGCGTTGGACGGCTTTAGGGCTTCAGAATACCGGTGAGACTGCTGGTTGTGCTTCTCCAGTTCGAGTTTCATCCTCTTCTCCCGGCCTTCCGTGCTTGCTTCTTCCCATTTACGCTTCAACTAGTGAGCTTCAGGGACGGACGGCACCGAGGCCCACCGGTGTCCAAGGGCATGAACTCAGCGGCTTCATCTGCATTAGGCTGGATTTTGATGCCTTCACCGACGAAAGGGACGCGCGGCATCGAGTTCTCGTAATGGCCCCATGTGCACCACCGGCTGGAACAGTACTGATCTGGTAGCTATGCATTGAAGACGAATAGTCGGAACTTACTCCAGTTGCATGATGCACTCCGCAAGTCGCGCAAGGCTCCGGACATTCTTCCAATCCCCATGGCTGCTTCTTGTGCTACGCCTTGAACCGAAGACAGTTCGGGCAGTAGACGTCTTTGAGGGCGACGCCCATGGCTTCGGGTAAGTCGGCCTGGTCCACGAAATTACTGTGCGGCCGAAAGGCGTCCGGATTCTGCTGCATGGTTGGCCGACTCATTAACACTTCACCCTGGGCAGCACTGCTATCAGCGTTCCCAGACGTGAGTCCACTGTGGCCAGGAGCAGCATTGCTGCCAATGTGCCCACCGAATCCTGCTGCATTGCTTGTATTCCCGGCGCCACCGCGAGCGGTGTGCCCGGGACCTCGTCCACTACTCTGCGCAGCACCGCTATCAGTGTGGCCAGATACTCGTTCACGAGTAGCTCCCCAGGCTCCAAGGCCCCATCCTCATCCACGAGTCCAGGAAATGCCTGCACGGCCACGGCCACGTCCTCCTCCACGATATCCGCCGGCTCCAGAATTGCTCGGCCCAGGGGGCAGGTTGCTGCGGTTTGACGACATTTTCGTAGCTTCAAAGTGTGTGAGAGTGAGGAGGCGGTGGCAGGTGCGAGGGCAGCGTAGCTATTGCTCACTTGAAAGCACGTGGCTGCGCACGATCCAACCCAACCACGATACCTCGTTACAACCGGCTTTGTCTAGCGGATTAGCCGATTTAGGACGCCTTCTACTCAAAGTGAATTTGAAAGTGAGAGGACGTAGAGAATCGATATCCTGATCAATGTGACTCGTGGCTTCGAATGTACCTGCTTGCATACATTGATATCCTCGAGTTCAAAGAACCATTATAAAGTTCGGGTCTCTGTCGTCACCCTTGCCTTCCCAAGCCGCATTCTTTCCATTCGCCTTGTCGCGGTTCAACTTCCACACCCATGCTGTGTTTGCAGCAATCCTATAACTTGTCAGTTGATCACGCGCTTTCGGTCCAAAGCTGCTACTCACAAAACCCACGCCGCACAAAGCAGTCCAAGCATGATGCTATGGCTCTTGTGAAACAGAGGCGCCTCGTGCTTCTGATACACGAAGCTCGCAACGAACCCCCCTGCATTCGCTATCATAAGCTGGAGTGCCGAAGTGGTGGCACGCTTGTAATGTCCTGCGGAATTGTTGCTGTTCCACGAAAGAATGCACGGCACAGAAGCGTACATCCCGGTAGCCATCAGGAAAGTCATGCCGTACTGAACGTGTGGATTCGTGCTCTGCGAAATGACGCCGTATCCGATAATGGCAATTGGCAAGGTGCAAAGCATGATGGGGCCTCTTAATGCAAGTTTGTCGGAAAGGATGGCAACAAACACTGTGAATACCGCTGCGACAGCATACGGGATGACGGTCCACAATTGCGCTTCGTTGGGGTCGCTGGCAAATTTTAGGTTGTTGATGATGGTAGGAAGGAAAAGACCGAAG
Source organism: Pleoardoris graminearum (assembly GCA_030770415.1). Taxonomy (NCBI): domain Eukaryota; kingdom Fungi; phylum Ascomycota; class Dothideomycetes; order Pleosporales; family Didymosphaeriaceae; genus Pleoardoris; species Pleoardoris graminearum. Next base: position 48,772 of record JASEKS010000081.1, on the reverse strand, counting down.
GAATAAAGGCCACAGAGAATAGAAAAATAGGCCAGTGCGGAAAGCCAAACCTGCAAGTTAAAGATGCCGCGTTTGACTTCTTCCCACGAGAAGGGCTCATGCGCACGGTTCTCCTCGTCCAGGCGTCGGCGGGCATGTGCTCTTTGCTCGGGAGTCAAAAAGCGTGCAGCTTCGATCGAGTTGGGAAGTCCGAAGTAGCTCAAGACGCCAATAAATACCGTAAGCAGGCCTTCGATGATGAATATCCAGCGCCATCCGGCAAGGCCTCCCTTGTGGCCGATCGCGTTGAGTCCGCGGGCAAGTAGCCCACCAAAAGCACCCGAAAGAGAAGCAGCAGTATAGAAGATGCCAATACGTAGGGCAAGCTCGGTGCGTCGATAGAAGTGCGAGAGATAGAGAACCTGCGCCGGCATGAGTGCTTCGTCAAGCATGTGCAATTGACAGGAGCCATACCATGCCCGGGAGGAGACCACCTTCTGCGACGCCAAGTAACGCTCGAACAGAAACGAAGGAACCAAAGCCTTTAACAAATCCGAGACACATGGTTAATGTGCCCCAGACGACCGTCAGTAGCGGGAGCCAAATGCGTGGCGACATTCTCTTTAAAACCAAGTTACTCGGCAGCTCACTGGGTGTGAATTTAGTTTCAATCGACCTTGAGAAAGCACGATGCCTACATACCTCGCGATATACGTCGCATAGAATGCGCAGAGTCCAATAGCGTATTCATGATCAGTCATGTGTGTATCTGCTTGCAAACCCAGTATTTTGGCATTTCCTACGTTTGTACGGTCTATAAATGAGCAGAGGAATAACAACGCAAGGACGGGCAATATTCTAGCAATATTAGTGGCGTGTGCATAGTAGAGTTGGACATTCGTACCTAACGTCCATCTTCCACAGCACCTGCCGTGTCAAGCGCGGCACATCGCCTACCTCGCCCGCCATTTCCTCGTCCAGCCTCGCGGCTCTTTCGATTTTCTCGTCGCGCATTTTGTCGGACGAAAAGGCCATGATGTCTTCACCTTCAGTTACCTTCCAGCTCTGTTGTTGCAGAGTTGAAAATGGTAAGCGAAGTGGGAGGTACCACGGTACAAGCTATTGGGGATCCGTTTATATATGCAGGCTAAAGTCTGGGCGCGGACGGTAGCACAGGGCACCAGGATGAGGATCCCCATGGGGTACAAAGCACCAAGCCCCGCGACCCATGACCAAGGAGCGGAGTCAAGTGCGGAGAAGTGCTTACCCGGGGCTGCCGACGGCGCCTGTTCTGGCTCCGAGGCGTCTCAGTTGAGTGTTAGGTCGGCAACGCTCAGCGCGTCCGCTGAGATGGTATTTTTGGAGGCATTTTCACGACTTTTACATTTGTTCTTACTATTTTCGGCAGAACCGTGGTTATGCCCAGGCAGAAGTGTGGAAATGTGGTATATCTCTAGCCGAACCGTGTTCTCCTGTTTTCCGATTCTTTTTGACGCGAAGCGGTTTCCACAAATATAGTTCCCTTTCCCCTTCGAAGATGAGTCTTCTCATCAAGAACGCAACCATAGTTCGTCTCATATCATATGTAGAGGGCGTCACCTAGAAACGCTAGTTTGAGTTCGACGATTCCACTTTACACGGCCGAGATGCTTTCGATTGATACTTTGTGGGTCCGGATGCTGCAAGCTCGCCAAAGCTTTCCTGGTGCCCGGTGCCATTATCGAATTGCGGGGGAGGGTCCCTTCGCTAATGGCTGGGCGCATTGGCAACGCAACGCACCTACCTCGCTGAACTTAGACAACCTGAAAAAGCCTTCAGGGTGGTGGATATATCGCATCCATGGTAGGCAGGTCGTTAATCGACAGCTGACGGGTAAGCGGTGACAGACCTAGCAGGCGCCGCATACCGCGACGACGTTCTGGAGCTGATGTGCTTCTGCACCAACCGGTACAGTCCGTACGACTGGAGACAATCGAGGGAACCGCTTGCATGTTTTTGTTCCGAACCAGAAAAGAGCTGTTGCTGGCTGACGTTAGGTGCCGCTGACGCGATCCCGTCCCCGAAGACGCGCAATTCGAAGCCGAGCCGAGACAGACGCGACTGGACTTTCCTATGTCGTGCGACTTGGAACAGCATATTGCGGTCGAATTGCAGTCGGTCATATTGCCGTAGCAAGCCACTCTACTCATCGATCGCCCTGTAGTCGCTGTCGGCTGAGCCCTTCACGACCCACCGTGGATCGGAACGTCGAGCAAAATGCCTATTCGTAACTATCGGCCAATTTGGGAACAACTTCACGATTCGGCTTTGTCGATGAGGGACAATAGTAGAATAGAGCGAGGCCACATACGCGTAGTGGGAAGACGGGAAACTGTCGTTTGTTCATGGGGGTACGGTTCAATGCGTAATGTGAGTTTATTGAGGCTGGCTGGGTGTAATGGAAGATTATTTGAGCAAAAGACCATTCGCGGAAATTAGGGCTACATGCACTGATTGTTACTGTGTGTTATTATAGACGCAATGCTTCAGACGGCACTCGTTCCTAACCAATAACAACACTTGATCACAAAGGACGTAACCAGGGATATCTACCGAGAGGTCGTCTATATCTACATGCATCAACATATTACGCACTTCGGCGTCGCTGTTCTTATTCCTCCATATCCTTCAGATCCTTTGCAACAGCGAACTTCGCGTCAGTCTTCTTCTTGACATCCTCTACAGTGACGCCCTTCGCCACCTCCGTCAACGTCAATCCACCCCTCTGTCTGTCTACCTGAAACACGCACATGTCCGTGATGATTGTGCTAACACACTTCGCACCTGTGAGCGGCAGCTTGCACTCCTGCACAATCTTGCTGCTGCCATCCTTTGCGACGTGCTCAGTAGCTACCACTACCTTCGTAGCATCGGGGTTGCCAACAAGGTCCATGGCACCGCCCATGCCCTTGAAAACCTTGCCGGGTATCATGTAATTCGCGAGATCACCCGACGTGCTAACCTGGAGGGCACCGAGTATGGATACATCGACGTGACCGCCGCGGATCATACCGAAGGACTCAGCACTATCGAAGGTTGAAGCGCCGGGGAGTAGCGTAACGGTCTGCTTGCCGGCGTTGATAATGTCTGGATCGACCTCATCCTCTGTGGGGTGTGGGCCCATGCCTAGGATACCGTTCTCGCTCTGCAACCAGACCTTTGTGCCCTCCGGTACAAATGCCGCTGCCATTGTGGGAATGCCAACACCGAGGTTGACATAGTACCCATGCTTGAGCTCTTTCGCGGCGCGCTTCGCAATCCGGTTCCGGCGCACAGCATCCTCGCTTTGTGTCGAAGGCTCGCCATCGTCTTTCGGATCGCGAAGCTTCTTGATTTCAATGTTCTTCGGTGCGGTGGCGGGAACGATGCGGTTGACGAAGATGCCGGGTAGGTGGATATCGTTCGGGCTGAGCGATCCGACGGGTACGATCTCCTCTGCTTCAACAATAGTAAGACGGGCGGCCTTGGCCATGATGGGACCAAAGGCTTTGGTGGTATATCTGCCAAAATTTAGCGAAAATGCTGTAGCACAATTGCTTCTTCATACCTGAAAATACAATTGCCTTCTTCATCAGCTTTCCAAGCTCTTAATATCGCAACGTCGCCAGCCAGTGCTGTCTCCATCAAGTATTTTCGGCCACCGAACTCGCGGACTTCGCGTGGCGTGCCATAACCAACGACGTTTCCTTCACTATCGTGCTGTGCCGGAACCTTTCCATCCTGGAGTAATGTGTTGACTGCGGTAGGAGTATAGAAGGCTGGGATGCCTGCACCAGCAGCTCTTATTCTTTCCGCCAACGTTCCCTGCGGACACAACTCTATTGTAATCCCACCAGAAAGATATTGTTTTTCCAAAGCTTTGTTGTTTCCCAAGAAGCTAATAATGAGCTTGTTGACCTGGCCAGATTTTGTAATCAGAGCGAGCCCGCCCACGTCTTCAATGCCAGCATTGTTCGATACGGCGGTGAGGGAGTGCAATGATTTCGCACCCCGGTTCTTTATCGCGCGTATAAGAGTATCTGCGACGCCACATAGTCCGAAGCCCGCGCTGAGTACAGTTGATCCTGACTGGAGGTCCGCGACAGCTTCGTCCGCCGACTTGAAAAGCTTGGAGCGAGAGCGATCGATTGTAGGTTCGCGCGACGTTGGAATGGTCTTGCATCTTCTCTGAGAGGCAAACCTCCATCTGTTCTCTACGCTTTGTGCGGCGCGCAATTGTGTGGGGATCGGTCGATTTGCGCATATACGCGAGGGAAGCGTAAGTAGCAAGCGGGACGATGTCGGCAACGCGTCCATCGTAAACATGAAGTGGAGTGAGGAAGAGCACCTCAATTACGCAAGAGAGACATGTATTCGACGGGAATAAATTCGGGAGGTACCGGTGCCGGGTATTCGGTGTCGCTAACTGGTAGGAAGATACGTGCAAGCTGCGGGTAGCTATGACGGTGACGGAGCCAAAAGTGTCTCCGAGTGGGGCTACGCGGCGATCCTGCCGGGTTCGTCAACCACTCAACACCAAGTGTCATTGTCTTGCCTCCATCCTCAAAAACAGAGCGTCGATGGATATGTAGAGTTGTTGCTCATAGTATTGTCCGTGTCGGCGGTTTGCGCGCACCTTCCGAAAACGCCATCCGAGAATGATCGTAGAGGTTGTAAGGTTGCGTCCGTCACATAGGATCAAAAGCCTGGATCCATGAAATTGTTCCAATCCATCCACATAAAGGAGTTCGTATCTTGCATCGGTATGTCCAGGAGCGAAGAGTTGAAGTCGCCAACATTCATTACAGTCTCGATAATCTCGTTTCCAGACATGGCGGAAAACGGAAGTGGCTCCGGCCAAGAGCTGGGTAATTGGTATTGTTGCTGAGTCGAGGATTGTAGGAGGTCTGCGGCTGGTACAAACAATGAGTTTGCCGGAGCTTGAGGTGGAGAGACGTAGTTCAACGGTGCCGGCGGTTGGACAGGGGGAGCAAGCTCGGGTGCCCGTTTAATCAGCTCACGTAGTGACTTCCCGTAAATTACCGACGCCCCCAAGCGGTGGGGCGGAGTGCTCCCAATACGTTCAAGTACTGTAGCTGTTTCTTCAATCAAGTTGCGCACGCTCGGTGCCAAGTTGTAGCTACCGTATGGTGACGGTGCGCTCAAAGCCAGCGCAACACAAGCGGCGAAGCAGATCATCGTCACCGTGTTGTTGGGCATTGACTTCAAGCGTCCCTCCCCTTGTATTGCTACGCGCATGACATTCAATGCAGCTGACAACGTAGATCCGCGGAGCAAGCGTTTGACTTCTAGTGGTGCGGTGGGGTGATTAATAACATGGCTATACGCCGAAAGCCGGGTATGCGGAAGTAGAATCTCGATATATGGAGGCAGTATCTTTTGCTCCCCTTCGCCAATGATGTGGGTCCATTTTGCAATCCAAGTGCTGAAGAAACCTTCGATGGTCAATTCAATATCATTGGCAACCTTTGAACCGATGTCGCTGGACTGATAAGAGTCGAATTTAGAACGGACAGATCTGAACAGATCATCGAGATCCCTTCTCAGCACAGCCATGGAGACGAGTGGTGCGTCCTGAGGATCCGGGGTCGCGTCAATGTGCCAGACATCGCAATAGGTAATTAAGGGTGTTACAGTCGCACAGAAGGCACGCCCACGAGCCAAGCCTATGCCACGATCTAACACGAACAGAGCTATCCAAGCTCTTTCTCTTCTGCGAAGCATTTGCTTTCCGAAATCTGACGCAACTTCGACATCTTCGAAGCCATCCATTGTCAAAGCTTTCCTTGCGTCGAGACAGTGACTCTTGGGAACTCGTTTGAGTATGTCTTGCCCGAAACAGAACGAGGGAACGATGATTTTGTTGAGCGACAGATCCAAAGCTATGCTCAAGGCCGTGGCCATATAAAGCCCTGTATCGTCGTCTCCGGCATTCATCCCCGGATGCATCCAAGGCACGTTGACCATGAATGCAACGACGATCTCTACAGAGCGAAATCTCTTTGCGATCACCTGCTCAGCCATAAACTTCCTATGTACAAGCAGACGTTTGCACATGGCCGCAGCTGACGGTATGAACAAAGAAGACGCCGCCAAGAGCGAGGTTAATAGGAATGCAGATTGTCTGCGGCAAAAAGCCAGGGTGTGGGTTGCCTTATCCGTTCCCCAACGGGTATGGGCCAGGTTTTCATGAAAACTGAATCAAGCATCAGCATTTCGACTCGCACACTTCGTTCGGGCGCACCAGCCGAGCCAACATCATAATACACTGAAATGTAAAGCAATGTATACTTACAATGACAGCAGAAATTCAGCTTCTTCTTCAGTCACCAGTCCGAGATCAATCGGGTCGTAGTTCGGACCGCAGTCCGGACTGGCCTTGATAGGAAGAAAGAATCGATGGACATCAGACCGTTGATCCACGTCGTTGCCAAGATGTGAAATGGAAGGAGTAAATGGATTATCACTCGATGTTGGCGAGGTCAATCGCAGGTCCGATGCGCGCGCGAGTAGTTGAAGTGGATTCTCGGCGTCATCCAAGGCCTGCTGGTCATCGCTTACATGCGCCGCTCCTTCTGCGGGTACGGGGACGCTATTCGAAGAGCTACTGGCCGAAGATGCATAACTTCCCCGTGCTTCGACAAGAAGTTGCTGTAATTGCTCCAGGGTACTTTGGGTTGAACTTGGGTCTGCTTGAGACTTCTTGATTGCTTCCTCGATCTGGTGGAGAGCTTTTTCGAGCCCGGTCCGCTTGCTGGAGAGAAAAGATCAGTCAAGGCCAAGAATAATGTAGTCGACTCACTTCTTGACTCCTTTTTGCCTTCCAACATGAAAGCCACCCGGTATTACGCACTCGGAGCCTGAGTGGAGGCATTTCTCACAGATGCTGGCGCCAGGGTCTCTCTTGCACCGGATCTTGCTCTTTCGGCAGGCTACACAAGCGGCCTGCTTAGTCGCCATTGTCGCAAAAACAAAACAAAAAACTCCGAGGCACTCTTTGTTCACCACTTCATTCACAAAATGTGGTCTTGCTGCGACATTGAATATCTGACTAAAGCGCCGGAATTAAGCTGCCGTTTACGCTTTCTTATTATTACATAGCCAGGACAGCTTAATTTGTACTTACTCTATTTGTGGAAACCGCTTCGCATAAAAAGAAAACTCAGAAAACATTAAGCTGCCGTAGGGCTGCAAAATGCACAGACGCAGGACAACGGTGGCGGAATCAGCCACAACATCATGTAATCAAGAGGCTTTCGCTGATAGGAACGACTTGTAAGCCATGTAGCAGCATGACTAACAATAGTAGCAGCTAACGGTGTACTATAGTCGTAGGGATAAATATCAGCAATTCGCTATATTTTTCTTAGTCATTACTAGAACTTTTTAGTTAGACATAATTAGATTAATACTAAATCTAATTATATTTAAATTAAATATAGCCTAATATAAATTAGACTATAATAAGTATAAACTATATTACATAAAAGGCTTAGTAATTACTAAGAAAAATATAGCCACTTGCTGATATGTACCCCTACACCTACAGTAATGATTAATCCATGCGGGAAAATTTTTAAACCGCACTATGCCTTGAAAGAGCTAGCATAGCCGCGCTTTCCGCGCCCACGTCAGCTCCATGCCGGCCACCAACACTCCTGCATCCCAATCTGACGTCGGATCTTCGTGGATTTCATTTATAAGCCAGTTAGACCAGGTCCTCGTGATCATGGATCTTCCAATGCAGCGCCACCGGTGGCTCAACAGTTATCCTATTGCGTCACCATGCGTGAACTTCCCTCTTCGATGCAGAGCCCTTGACACCCCAGTGCCGTGATTTTCGGCGAGCACGGAAAGTACAATAACGTCGCATATATTTTGCAAGCCTTTACAATCACGCATCTCATTGAGAAGCCGCTCGAAAGCAGTATGAAATCAAGAAATGCTCACATTGGCGAATGCTGTTTGCAACCATCCTACGAACATAGCGCCATCCGCGGACATAGACACTCTAAGCCTCACATCCGTTCCCTGCGTCTAAAATGTCTCCAACCGCAACCTCACCTTCATCTTGAACATGTCTCTTTCTTGGAAGAACGCCTGCCCGTAGTCCTAGAAGATCAGGACCCCTAGGCAATACAAGCAAGTCTGGGACGCACCGTTAATGTGGAGGGCGTGCAAATCGTGCCCGATATAGTGGCCTATGTCGAGGTCCTTGGCGCTGTCAGACTTGATGCCCCAGGGGAATAACGGCGGGAGGATCTCCAATCTAAAACAATCCGACTCTTATGTGCGACTAAAGATCATACCGATGGAGCGGATTTGGGGGACTGCTTGAGCGGGAGGGGTCTTGCTGTGCGTTCCACGGAGTTTGCGGGTCTGTGACGCCGCCGTCACTAGGGCGAGAAAGGGCCACGGCGTACTAAGGGCACGGCCAGTCTATGGCTTCGTTCCACCCGGGTGGGTTTGGTGTGCCGGTGTCGCGGGCAGCGAGGTTGGAGTCAGATATCGCGAGGTGTTTGCTTGGGCCATTATGCGACTGTGCGGAGCCACGTCTAGTGCCTTACCGGCAGCCTAAGGTGGGGCTTTTGTTATTAAGCGCATAATCGCCTATAGTTTGTATATCCTCTTTAAAATTATTATTTTTTAACTTATTACTACTAAACTATATTCCCTTACTATATTATTACTATTAGATAAAGTCCTAGCGTACCTCTCGTACTAGACAATTAGGGATCTACCTGTTCCTAAAATCCTAGATAGTTAATCTAATTCTACTGATACCTACAATAGTGATGTAGCTGATAATCTGAACCCGCAGTAATCGGGCCGCATATTCTCTAGCATAGCCCGCGAAAAACCTTCGATACTACCGACGTTGTCACCGTTGTAATGTTCTCGTTGTGCGACGCTTTATATGTATGCATTCTAATCGAAAATAATGAGACCGCGATAAAAAGCTGCTTGGTAAGACTTTCTCCAGAATGCACGATTGCATTGCTATTTTGGAGCCACATCACATCACAACAGAAGCGAGCCATCGTTCTGGTATTGACGTTCATTCATTCCCTTCATAGCCAAGTCAAGCCCGATTGGCCGACAGTGTTGGCACTATAATACATCTAAGAGCTTAATCCGCCCTTGCGGCCCGCCTCCTTCGCCCTCTCCGAGCCCGGCTCGAATGATCCAGAGGAAGCCTTTCCGCCCTTGGAAGCGATTTCGTGCTATGACATGTCGTTAGTATATAAATTTTACATAGAAGTAAACCAACGAACCTGCTTGTCGGGATCCATGGACGCAAAGCCACCCGAGTGCGACGCCTGGCCACCCTTGGAGGCAATGCTCTGCACCTCCTCCTTGGGGCGGTTGGCAAAGTTTCCGGGGTTGTCGTTTCCAGACATGTTGATGAGGTTGTGTTCGAAATATGGAGTATGAAGTGTAGTGGTTGTGTTGATGTATTGTAGCGTTGATGAAGACGTGAGGTGTCTGATACAGGTCCAAGGTGCAAAACGAGGGGTTTTATATATCTGTCGAGACGGTCTAGTTGTCGTCACAGGCTTGTCACTGCCAGCACATGTGCATGTAGCGACAACACAAGCGAAGCGCAACTATGATGGCATACTCGCGTCGGCAAACCCCTCCGCTGAATATCCGCTACGACCTACCCTGCATGGCACACAGGGACCTCTGTGCTTGCTCATGCAATTTAACAATGACGTCCTAATGTTGCGCCGGTGCCTCCCAGGTACCGCCAATTAGAATGGAGCTAGCGGAATATCGCATTCTTGATTTGGGTATCGAAAAGTGGAATAGGCGGGGGATATGATGTTTGGATGAAGAGATACCAAAATCTCTTTGAGGTTCGTGGCCCCGCTGATCGGTGCCACTAAACTCGTTCCTGTGGTAGCACGTGACCACGCGGGGACGCGTTACGTGACTGTGATGGTATGCCTAGGCCTAGATGACGCAAGGTGCGCATTTCACGATTGGGTGATTGTCACTAAAAATTGCTTTTTGGATGGGGCACTTGTGTTACGATAGCGAATTACGTTTCCCTATCAAAGGGTATCAAGAAAATAATAAGTACGCCTAGAGGTCGGTCCAGGGGTACAAACGCAGTGAGGGAACTCTGTTGGGTGCTAACCCGTGTACGCAATGATCAAAGGGTATACGTATGGTTCAATGCCTTCCAGACGTCATCAAATTTCTCTAAGCGTACAGCAAGTTCTGGACGCACCGCTGGTAGATATCCTAGTGCTGCAGGTCTACAATTTCGAATGGCGGGTGCTGGTTGCAACCGCTGCCACAAGGCATCCACTCAATGTCTTCGTTGATCCCCCACCTGCTTTCTACGCGTTGATCATACATTGCAAACCTATTGTCCCCCCAGTTGTTCACAAGCGTAAACTGTACGCCATAATTCTCAGCCAACCTCATAATATCCGCAAGCCTCTCTCCATCCTCTTTGATCCTTTTCAGAGTTGTATCCAGTTTCAGTTCCCTCAGCTTCGGAGTCCGCACGTCCTTAGATGCGATAAGGTACTCAAAGGCTTTGTAAATCATTTCTCCAGAGCTTTCGCCATTGGTGAGGTGTAAGGTTTCGAGCGAGGGTGGAGGCAGCATCTGGAGGCGTCTCCTTCTACTTTCCTCTTCCTGATTTTCCATTGTGAGGTTACCCCCGAACACGCAGTCGGCTGAGATGCGCATCTGCTTGAGCTTCGAGAAGTTTTCGAAGCTCCGCATGGGTGACGTATTATCCATGTCAAACCATTCGATCCCATCAAAAACAGAATCAATCCACAGCTCTTCGAGACTATCTTTGTGACAATCCAATGCATCTCGTATGACCCCGAAATTAATAGAGCAGTACGAGAGATGACCCCATCCGATGTGGTAGATGAATGTACGAAGCTGTTTCGGGATGATGATGAGGTGTTTGATGTCTGCATCGCTGAATCTGCAGTCTCTCATCTCGAGGTGTGTGCATGCGGATGCTCCGTGCTGCAATTTGCGAAGCTCCTTATTCTCACCCTCGTCGTCACTGCCAATGCGGTGGAAATACACAGCTCGCATAGAAGGCATCGCGAATGGAGCAGCAGTGATGTAGCCGCCGTACTTACGACCGTTGTGGGCCCATACGATGGAGTGTAGCTGCGTCAATGCGGAGATCTCGTCGAAAGGCTTCTCACGCAATGCCACACGGCGCAGAACGGCCTGAACAAAATCCGGAGAGATGGGAATTTCGAGGTCTAGCGTTTCGAGTTTTGGAAGTCGTGAAACGAGTACGGCAAGTAAGCCGTCTCCACACCGACCTTTCCTGAGCCATCTGACATGGTCCTCGTCGGATTGGCTGTCATGCGCAATAGCATCTTTCACTACTTCGTCTACATCTTGCATCTCTTTCAGAACTTCGGGCAATGGCAGGACAGCCTCGTAGTTGACGAATGGATCATCGCCGAAATGTGGCCGTACAGCCAAATGGTGGACATGAGCCGCGAGCTTGGGATTGTGCAGGAAGAAAATGGTAGCAGCGGCGACATTGCCAGGAGCGGGTTCCAAATCAGCTCCGTAGCCCTCCGCAACTAGTTCGACACGGTCGTATAAGTGCGGAGTAGCTATGTCGTACCATTGTTTGGAACAGAGGGCTGCGTTCTTTAAGGTGGTAATTGAGTCGGTGTATTTGAGGATTCGTGCTACCATTTCTACTGGAAGGCTCGGGATCGATTCTGCCATTCTGGGTATGGGGTTCAAGCCGTGTCGTGCACATGAAGGGAATGTCGCGACTATTTGGTGGCTGGAGTGGGTTGTATGATGACGTCATCGCGCTGCTGCCTGATGCCGTTGGCGGAACTCCTTTACTACTACCTAGGTATCGCATCTTCGGAGGAAAACCATTCAGTAACTGGTCAACGTACTGTACTGTGTACCTGTACATTTCAAAGGACAAGGCAGAGCGGTCGCTCATACCGAAACAAGGAGCCCACCCCGTAAGGGTTGAGCACTTTGAAAAACATCAACCAACGGCACGGAAAGCAATCAAACGATATGCGCAGGGATCCAGTCCTGGAGAATAGTACATCTCTGGGTATTTTGTTGTCAATGGTCTCTCTTACCGCACGCCTGCTCCCACCAGCAAATCAGATAGCAGCTCAACCGAGCGAGAGGAGAAAAATTGCAACTCATCATATGAAAATACCGTAGAACATTTGGGTTGACAGCTATCCATTGTCGTCCAATAAGAAAGCGCTGCAGTGCATATATCCACGCAACGCAGCAAGGGGTAACGACGTCTCGGGATATGCCAATGCAGAGGCGAGGCTGCGCTGGGCGTACAAGTGTAGCATAGGTCGGACTCTTCGACGACTTGTGCAAAGCCGTCCCGACGGTAACGGAAAAATGGACCAGCCTGTGAGCTACAATGTCGGTCTGGCTGCTTTGCTTTGCAGCATCTATCTGTTGTATTCACTTTGCAAGGTTGGAAGTCGCGATAAGCGGTACGTACTTGACTCCACATCGAGGCGAGTTTCGCACTGATGTGGGTGCTAAACAGCCTTCCTCCCGGTCCGCCAATAATTCCAATTCTTGGAAACGCCCATCTGGTTGCCGGCAAAGATCTGCAAAAGAAGTAAATAATCTTTAAAATTATCTACAAGGGAGTCTATTAACATTCAATAGGTTCAAGGCTTGGGCCGACCAGTATGGCAAGATATACTCCCTAAAAGTTGGGGCCGGCACGATAATAGTACTGAATGATAAGCGTGCCGTGCACAGTCTGCTTGACAAGCGCAGTGCAATATACTCGAACCGTCCAAAAGACGCGCAAGTGCGAATAGCCATGAAGGAAAATTCTGCCCTCTTGGATGCCAATACCATGTGGAGGGCGCATAGGAAGATAGCTTCTCAATTCCTGGCACCAAATAACCTAGACAGAACGGTCATGTCTATTCAAGAAGCCGAGTGAGCCTCCTTGGAGAAATAGGCTATGAATTAGTCGCTCACTCAGGAGAGCAGGACCAGTCAGCTTATATTTGACCTGCTGAGCACCCCGGAGGACTTCTTCAGGCATATTAGACGGGTAACTGCTTCAGTTGCTAGCATACTCATATTTGGATTCCGAGCGCCTACAGTGGACGACTGGTGGGCGACTGTAAGTTTAACCACTATGCTGAGAAAGTCAAAATGCGTGTTAATATTCAGCAGTGCGTCTACAAAGCTATTGACCAGGTAACCAAACACATGGATGATAACCAAGCTAAAATGCTAATTCAGGCTCAAACTACGCAGATCAATCTTGCCAGTAAGCAGACAGTTCGCAATTTCACTGAAACAGGAACCGTGAACCCATGCTAAGAGCTCCGTCCCTTCATCAGCTACGCCAGGTTCCTACCTTCCCATAGAGCAGTTCCCGTTCCTCAAGTACATACCCTCTCTGCTCACCCCTTCTAAGGCACGTGCGACCACGTGCTATAATACCGTGACCTCAATATGGACCGAATCACGGTCGAAGGTACTAGCTCGGCGTCAGAAGGGAATTCATCGAGTTTCTATCACCGACAGACTGATCAGCGGCGAGTTGAAGAGCGACGAAGCGATGACTGACCAGCAAGAGAGCAACTTTCTCGGTACGCTCCATCAAGGGGCTTCAGACACGACTGCTAGCATGATACTGACATCGATCCTGCACCTGGCAAAGCATCCGTGGGTACGGATCAAGGCGCAAGCTGAGCTTGATCGCGTCTGCGGCGATGACAGGATGCCGACGTGGCAAGATTTCAAGGAGCTGCCCTACATCAATTGTATCGTGAAGGAGAGCTTGAGGATCCGGCCCGTGTAAGCTTTATCTTTTCATACAGCGCCGGTACAGAATGTTGCATTGTACTGCGTAGCCTGAAGCAGCACATGCCACAAGGCGGTGACTAACTCCGCGACGTATAACTGCAGTCACCTGGATCTAAACTTCACGTTTTCGCTGACGTGTTCACTGTAGCCTTCCTTTAGGCCTACCTCACCGCGCAATCCGCGATGACCATCTCGACGGCTACCTCATTCCCAAAGACGCAACCGTGTTCTGCCCACCGTATGCATTGTCCGGGGAGCAAAGTGGATGTTCCGCGCTGTCAACAAACGTTTAGATCTGGCAGCTAAGACACCTGCATTAGTCCCATTCCTCTCATCTTCGTAGATTGCACTGACTTCTCCTCGAACCTTAGGTACAGCCTCCAGCACAACGCCGATCTCTACCCTGACCCATACACGTACAATCCCGACCGATATATGAACCACCCGCTCCTCGCACCATCCTATGCTGGCTCCCCCGATTACGAGAACCGCGACCATTACTCTTACGGCGCCGGCCGAAGAATTTGTGTGGGCATTCACCTTGCCGAGCGTACCCAGTGGCGCATCACCGCACGTCTGCTGTGGGCATTCGATATCAAGCCAGCGGTTGATGAGACAGGAAAGGAGGTTGAACTAGATACGGATGCGTACGAGGACGGCTTGGTGATTGTGCCAAAGAAATTCAAGGTCAGATTCCTGTCTAGGAGCGAGAAGCATCTGGATGTTATTCGAAGGGATTTCGAGGCGGCCAAGGAATTCTTGAAGAAGTGGGAGTGAGTCCATTGCTTGGGAGTGCCACGGTCCGCTCGGCACAGCGGGCCTTTGAGTAGTCTTGTGCAGTTGCTTGTTTCCTATAGAGCTCTCGTTTAATACGCGGGGAAGGAAATAAAATGTGCGGCCGAAGTCAGGCGATATTATAATACTCATGTGAACGTATCGATTCGTGATGAAATTTTGCTGCTAATTCTACTTCAAAGGACACGCAGCCTTCCCCCTACCTCTACCCCGTCCTCTTCCCCTTCCCCTCGTGCTACTCTTTCGCGGACTCCGATCCGTCGCATCCGTCTCCTCCTCACTCCCATGCGCAAAGAAGTGACTCTTAACCTGCGCGGCGCTCTTTCTGGCCGCCTTGCGCTTAGACACTGTCCTACCCTCCGCAGGCGTCCCGGTAGAAGCCTTCCGTTTGTTTCTTGAGGCGGGAGTGAAAGCTTCGGACTTCTCACCCGAGAATTCGATGTCCGACGCAGGAGTGCCCAAGGCCGGGTCAGAAAGACTGGAGTCATCTGCAGTGTCAGCGATGGACTTGCGAGTAGATGTAGACGCGCGTTTGGCGCCTCGACCGCGTCCACGCCCTCGCGCTGAAGAAGAGGTTCCGAGAGTCTGGTGCGTTGAAGCAGGGACGAGGATTTTGTCATCGCAGTCTGAGGGCTCTGCGTTGAGGGGATCATCTGGACCGTCATGTTCTTGCTGTCCTGGCTCAATGGCGGGTTTCCGGTGCAAAGAGTGTAGCAAGATCGGCGTTTGATATGCGTTCTCCGCCGCGGTTTCCTCGGAGCCGGGCCAAGCATCAGGGATTTCTTCACCGTCGATCGCAAGTAAGAAGCCGCCTGGTTGAGCGTCGTCTTGGGATGGGGCCATAAAACCACCTGCCATATCCTCACCCTTGCCATGTGCATCATTATCGTCTGGAATGAAACCTCCCGCAGCACTTGGCTCATCGCGCACAAATCCACCCTCGAAGTCCCCATCATGGTTCTGGAAAGTGTCCCACTCAGACTGCTCCTTCGACACCGTCGGTTCTCTTGCCTGTTTTTCCCTGTGCCATAATTCAACTGCATCATGATTGTGGTTGAGCTCCACACGCTCAATGATGCGCAACCCCATATAGAACTTTTTCCACAAGCTAAGCACATGTTTCTCCCTCTTGTCTTCCTCCTTCCTGGCCTTCTCCGCTTCAGCTGCCTCCCACGCATCAATGACGAGATCTTCGTTCTCGACCGCGACAACAACGCCCGTGATGACGGGTACAGCGCGCTGCTTGCCAAACTCAAAACCAGTACAGGCATCCGCGTAGTCTATATTGAGTTTCTTGCAGATCCGCGCGGCGCCCTTGAGTGGGATATGTATCGCGCCCCTCGGGACCATTGTAGGAACGTAGACGTCCATGTTGCCAAACGCATTACGCGGGATCTTGCCATCCACGATGGGATCCGGAATAATCCAATCAGTTTGTGCTTCCGAGTACAAGCCTTGCTTCATCTTTTGGCCTTCTTCACGTTCACGATCTTCGATCTCGCGCTTCCGTTGCACGGTGACGGCCCGCATTGGAACGAATTTCAGCGGCTGTTCACCCTCCTTTACCGCACGTCCTTCCTTGTGCCATGACTCGACGGACTTGCATGTCACGATATCCTCACGGCGGTACACCGGTTCTTGCTTCTCGTTGTCGCCTTTTCCCGTAGTAAAATAGCGCACAATCTTCGCACCGGGCTTGATCGCTTCTTCGCGGTGCAGATGCCGCTCCAACACATACTTGACGGAATTCTTGTAGCCTTGGAGTGTTTCCTTCGCACCTTCGTCAAGAGTTTTGGGTTTGATGGGCTGAGCAGGAACCAAATCTCCTTCATCCTCAACTTCGTCCCAGGGTTGCCGTTTCGAGTGTAGGCGAGCGTATGGACGCAAGACGGATTTGAACCAGTCCCACTCCTCCCACCTCTTGACCTTTCCCTTTTTGTTGTGTATTGGGATTTTCTCGACAGGCATCCGAAACCCTTTCGTTATACCTGGCCACCGACGGTTTCTGAGATAGCGTGTGGTAACGTCCTTGGCTGAGCCGTCAGATGAAAATGCGACTAGGTAAGCGGTAACCTGGTGGCCTCTCTCTGCGTTGGCGGGCGTGGACTCGAACAGATAGTACTTCTGATCAGTAGGAGTGGCGACGGTTATCTTGGGAAGTATGGATATTGCGACCGGTGTATGTGTGAGATTCGAGATGGCTTCAGTCCAATAAGTTGGGTATGGTATGATGCGGCCATAGAAGCGATCCTGCCATTGTGGTGCATTTTCCGGGTCTTTACTTCCAGCTTCTTCCTCGTCACCAGATGCGATAGATATTGCACTGCTGATTTCTGAATCTGAAAGATCAATGGGTGTGTCCTTGGTGCCATTCGCTTGCAGCTTGCCAGCTTTCTTTGATGTGGATTTCGAGCTGTTGCTTTGCGCTGTCGTAGTATCATTTTCAAGATTGCGCAGGTCCTTCGGCTTCCCTTCCTCGGCTTTATTGAACCTAAAGCCTACAGGCTGTAGGCTCGCCACCATTCGAGCTTCGATCCCCAGCCCGCGGATCAAGGACGTGAAGAGCTGCTGTCCGACATCTCTACTGCCCTGGCACTTGCGAGCTAGTTCTCTGAAAGAGTCTAGATTCTCTAATCGCTCTCCAAAAGTATTTGCGTCCGAGCTATGGTCTTTCCACGCCCGTATTTCCGCACTGAGAGCGGCTGGAGAAAGGTAGCCGCGTTTGCGTAAAGAAGGAGTCGTGATTATATACTTCCCCTTCCAATACACTGCTAGATAGTTCAGCAGCCGTGGTAATGGATCGCCAGC
Organism: Pleoardoris graminearum; assembly: GCA_030770415.1. Lineage (NCBI taxonomy): Eukaryota > Fungi > Ascomycota > Dothideomycetes > Pleosporales > Didymosphaeriaceae > Pleoardoris > Pleoardoris graminearum. Next base: position 31,312 of record JASEKS010000081.1, on the reverse strand, counting down.
AGAGATATTCGGCGTATTCGGTTCCAGGCGTTCAGATGTCGCCGCCCAATCCCGTGCATTTCGATCACCGTTCGCCTTGTTCGACTCGTCTTTTGACGACCCAGCCGTTTTCGCAGTCTTCGGTTTCAATCCCATGCCCTTAGTGCCTTTTTGCGGGCTTTCGTACACCTGAACGCCCTTGGTGCCGCTCTGTATCCACGCTCCCGTCTTGCCAATGTCGTCTGCGATCTTATCCGTCCAACCGCCCTCGACCACGCTCGAAGGCCCGTCCGCAATTCCTGCATCCCTCCAGTATCGATTTACAGCCTTCCAACACCCGACGTTCAGATGCCCCAGCATTATCCGCTGTACCTCCTTGTCGCACACCCACGCGTTGCGGATCAGATTGTGAAACATGAGGAATTGCACATGCATGCAATGTGTGGCATTCCGTATCTGCCTGTCCCTCTTCGAAGGCCCCTTCTTGCCACTCTGCTCGGTGTAGTTCACTTCCGCCGGCGCATCCAACGTGAACTCCAAGTCGCCCGAGATGACGGGTTCTCGCTCGGGCTCCGCCTCGTGCTTGGTGTGATGTTTCGTTCCGAGGGCATCTTCCCACTCTTCGTCTTCGCTTTCATCGTCGCCGTCGGAGCTCTGCGCCTTCTGCTTGCCCTTTGTCGCTAGCGGGACGTTCTCGAAATCGTTCTCGCTGCTCTCAGTGGAGGAAAGATCGCTGTTATCATCGCCACCAATGAACTGTTCCAGCTGCTTCTTCTTCTGCGAAAGCGTGCGCAGTACTGGCGGCGGGGTGTCGAAGGCGGCTTCTTTGCGACGAGGGTTCGCGGCTCGCTTTGGTGGCGGTTCTGGCTTCGGCGAATCCGATTGGAGGCGCTTTCGTGGGATGGTTGGAGGCATGATGCACTATAACCTTGCGTGCCTCGTCGAACTTATGCGCCGAATAAAAGCAGCGCAAAGACGTGTGTAAAGTTGTCCGACTCGAGCTGCGATCGTCTCGATCCGATTGGTAACGCACTTGTTCCGATGGCACGGAACTTTAGCGATCTCGTCTATCGCGGAAGGACCAGCCTCCCGTTCACCTTCCTTCCACAATGCACTTCACTCTCACTTGTTAGGTACTGTATTGTGCTTCTATGTGACATCGGTTCCCGACCAGAGAGGGTCTCTGCACCACTCTGGTTATTGCGTTCCCACGGTCGTGGAGGAACGCCCATAGACACCCCCGACGCGTCGCGCCGCGCGCCCACATGACTACTACCTAACCTTGGAAGAGCCCTGGAGGTACCTAGGTACATATAGCACTGAGTAGGAGGATCATCAATCCGCCTGCCCATCTCCAGCTCCAAGGGTCCCTCAAAACGGGACGAACGTGCCTAATTGCCCATTGTCCAACTTACTACCTCACCGACTCTCTCGAACTACCCCACAAGCACTGCTGTCTCGAACATTCAGCCATACCAACAGAGTGGATTCACACCCCACTTCGCGCACCACCTAAACCGTTCATATGGCACCCAAAACGCTATTCATTAGCGTATAAGACCCAGGTCATGAAGATGAATCCAAAATGCATACCCTCAGTCCATTCATCCTCTCTTCGCCATGAAACTTCTTCCACTCGTCCTTGCTCTTGAAGCTTGCGATGGATACGCCCGAGAAGGCGGCATTTGGAGGGATGTGCATGCGGGTAGAGCATATGGCTATCCATGGAAGTGGGAGAGAGGAAAGCTCGACCGAAAATGTTTGAAGCTAGGGACAGTGTAGATGTAATGGGTTGCGGTTATAAATGACCTTCTCTCACCAGTATACATGGTGCTCAGGAATCTCCCGGACCTCTTTCTTGTTTCTACTGCACGCGGAAGACCCTTCTTACCTCAATTTCCCCAGCTCTTTTTCAATGTTGTACCTCTGCTGCTCTCCCATCATATCACTCTCGCAATCAATGGTGGCTCCGATTGTCGTTATTGCTATACGTACCTTCGGCTCTCCCACTACAACCTACAACTCAGTTCCGTTACTTCAGTTGCGATTTACAGGAGTCCTCTCTCACCAAGTTGATTCATCATCAAGCACAGAACCTATTCATCCACCTTTCTCAGCGCACAGAAGGCTTATATCCTATCACATCACTACATTGGAACGGGAAGTCGCGCTGTACTGGCCGTAAGTAGGTCTATCTCTTCTACACTACTTACGTACAAGCCCTTCCTACCAAGATCAACGCCCATTGAAGCACCGCCATACATCCGATGCAAAAGCCAGCAAGATTCCAAACAGAGAGCATGGTATCATCATTTTCATTTGATCGTGGTCTCTGCCGCCTCATTCTTTGCCCCAGGCCGAACAACCATGACCCGCAAAGACAGTCCGAACTTCGCATATGGTATTGGCGGCAGACGGCCTCAGTAGGGGTCAATCCAGGGCAGAGATTTTGGCTTCCCGGTATCAAGCTTTTTCAGCACGCTACATTATGCGAGCGAGTCCGGAACGAAAAGAGCGGCTGGGTCGAAAGTTTCGGTATCTTCGGCCGTTGTATTTCCCACCCTGGGGTAACACAAGGTGCCGAAACTTTTGGCGTAGTCCTCAGCCGACTTCCTTCAGCGATAGTCGACAGTGAATCCGAATCCCCATCCGACGATCTCGTCCAAGCCAAGGGACGCCAGGAAGTCTTCTGGTTGCCGCGGGTAGCTTCCCAGTATGCCTTTCATCCAGGAAGACGAATGCTTTTACTTGACAACGAGCATGATGGTGCTATCTTGCAATCGCACCTGACTGATGATATTGCCTAGAGGGTACAAGTCAGTCAATGTCCACTGCTGATTGGACGCTACATACCCTTTATCCAACGGACCCATCCAGCATGGCGGTTCTGGAGCAACTCATTCAATCCCCGGGCCTTAGGCGACCTGATGCTGAAGCCATGAGTGAGGGTTATCGTGCGATTTGGAAACCGGAAGGTGTGCTTGATGAGTGGCAGCAGGTCCCGCATTGTGAGCTCCTCCTGTTGCAGGAATATCCTCAGCCGGCCTTGGGACGTATGGTAGACCATATCGCTCTTGGGCCGCGCTGGAAAGAAGCTTCGAAGGTATTTGCTGACATTGCAAAGTGTGATTTGGTGCGTTTGCAACCACATTGGGTGGAACTCGCTCCGGATCTGAGTGCAGGACTGCACTTGGCCGAGATACGGAATGGGTTGTTTAGCTCGGTTGGTGTTCGAGCGGCGGGCACGCAGCCCAGGCTGATGTTCTTTCTGGAAGGAACTCGTCGGAAAGGTTTGGTAGGCAATCTCGAAGGCTAACTCATATATGTGGTTGCGCAGTTCTGGCCAACAGTTAACAAACATCCGGCATAGCTTTTGGGGTGGTACAATCGGCCGTTGCATTGTCTACCCTGGGACAACACACAAGACCAAAGGCTTTGGTATGGCGCTATACTTACCCGCTGGGAGCTTCAAGAAAGGAAACGGCTTCGATTCGAGCTCCTCCCTCGGTCTGAGGCCGCCTACGCGCTGGTGTTTTCCGGATGATTTGGCCGCACTGACTTCGTCGTCCTTTATATTATATAGCTTAGGGGGGTAGCTACTTAGAAGAACTTTTTAATAAATTAGTAGTACTTTTAAGAAATAGAGAATCTATTTTTAAAATACTAAGTTTTAGACACCCGTCTTCTCAGATTATAAAAATTGTATAAAATTTATAATAACTAAGAAGTTAAATCCCTGACAGATATAATAGGTGGAGTACTTAATAATATTTAATTTTAAAACTATTTATATTAGAGAAACTAAGAACTTATATATAGATATCCTAATTTAAAAACCTTATTTTTAAAATAAAATAAAAATATTAGAGATACTACTACGCTTTAATAAAAATAGAATAATTATTTATAATATATTTAAACTAGCTTTTTTTAAAAAAAAAATAAACTTTTTATATTAAGACTACTTAACTATTTAAAGAAAGTTCTTTTATCCCCTAAGTAACCTAATAACCGGCTCTTTAATTCCTAACTAGTAAATATAGGTTAGTTAAATAACCTATACTAGAATTTAATTAATTACTTATTTAGAAATAGCTTCTTTTTTATTTAGATATACTTTAGTTTCTAATTAGATTAGATCACCACACTAATTTAATTAAGAATTTTAACTAAGTCTATTTAGGAAATTAACTAGCCTAATTAAGTAATATAACTAAATCTAATAAGATTAAGTCTAAAACCTAATAATAAACTACTAAATTAAGTAGTAGATTAAAGTAGAAAATAATAAGATTTAAACTTATAATTTATAATATTACTATTATAGGTAGCCAGGTATATTATTTACTAAGTTATATACTCCTCCTCTATATAAACTAGCTATTATAACTAAAATATAAGTTAGTAAGTAGTTAGAATAAATCCGTAAGGAGACGACTATAAATAAAAGGAGTCTTAACTATCTATCTAATAAAATAATATTTAAGAATAAAGTATTTAAAGTTATTAAATAAACTTTTATATTTATAAAAATATAGTAAGAATTTATATAAAAATTTTATAAAATACTAGTATATAAATACTAGAAAACTAAATAAATTTTAAAATAATTTATAACAGACTACTACTTTTTCTAAACTAAATAAATTATAATAAAAGTACTATTTTTTAATATTTATAGTAGAAAGATACCTTAAAGCTTATATTACTAACTTATAAAGCTCTCTAGAATAGAAAATTTATTTCTCTTTTATATATATATAATACAACTTTTTAAAACTTTTATTTTATATAAGTAGTTCTAATTCCCAAATTTTAAAATCTAATAATTTTTAACTTATTTTTTTTTATATAATAAAGTTACTATTAGTAACTACCTAATTAGGAAGGAAAGTGCTATATATATTATAAGACCTAACAACCGGCTCTTAAAGGTACTACACTAAGTTTAATTAGGAAAAGTAGTATTTATTAAAATAGATACGTAATAACTGCTTAATAGTACTTAATAGATTTATAGCTTAGTATAATTTATTATTCTATATAGTAACCTATACTAGTATATCTATTATTATAAACTAATACTAAGTAGGCATTTATAAAGAAAAAGATATTAATATATTATAATTATAGTACGTATCGTAGCGTTTAAGGCGTTTATTAGTAACGATATACTACTATTTTATAACTAAAATACGCGCTCCTAGTGCGTTAAAAAATAGAATTTTAGTAAAGTATATATACTAAACTTACTTTAGTCTATATTATAAAGTATATTAAATACTTTAAGCTTTTAAATTAAACTAAGTAAATAAGAAACGTAAAGTAATAAATATATTTAATATAACTAATATACTACTACCTATCTTTGCGGGCGACCTATAAAAGTTAATACTTAAATAAAATAATTTTATACTTATAGGTATAGAGTTACTAGATTTAGCTAAAAAAAAAACTATTTAGGTAAGTAAAAAGTAAACTAAAAATCTACCGTTTATAGGCGCTACTAGTTAAAAAAAAATACTAAAATTACTATAGCTATACTACTATATAAAGTAGTTAATTAATAAAGGTAAATTATAAAAGAAAAGTACTAGTAACTATAGCACTAGTAATAATAACGCTAATACTAGTAATTATAGGGCGCTAGAGTAAAAAAATAGTATAATTTTTTAGTAAGTAATTAAGTATATTAAAGGCTATAGTCTATAGCGTAGAGAGCGTATATAATCTTAATTAAAATAATATAAAGTAAAAGTTACTAGTATATAAAGGAGCGCTGTAACTTAATACTATAAAAAATATTTAGAAATAAGCAAAGAGAGGTTTCTAAAGAGAGGATAATAAATAGCTAGTATAAAAGAATATAAATAAATAGCTTAGTATATAACTAAATAAAATAAAATATTCTATATTAATTATTTTATTATAACTTTAAAATTTTTAGGTCTCTATTAAGACCGGAACTTATTTTTTTCTTTATAGTTATAGGTCTAGTATTTTAGAAGTAAAAAAATTTTTTTTCTATATACCTAATTATTTTATCTAAGACAACGACCTATAGATACTCTATTTTTATTTTATAATTATTGCCTCGCCGTTATTATTATCGCGATTTAATAAGTTTATTAGTTTAGTTATTACTCTATTACTATAAAATTTAAAAAATTCTATATTTAATAGATTCTAGTTATAGCGTCTCTATTTTTATTTACCTATATTAAGTAAGAACGTAGCGTATATAGTTAATACAGTTCCTATAGATAAACGTAAAAAAATATATCTAATTATTAAAAAGCCGATTTCTAAAACTTTAATTAATTTCTTAACCCCTTATTTTAAAGCTTTTAGTTTTATAGATTTAGTAAGTATTATTTTATATATATATAAATAATAATCTATATCTCTAGCTATTAAACGCTTAGTAATTTTTATAACTAATAATTCTTTAAGTATTATAATATCTAAAACTATTTTATTTCTCCTAACTAATATTATTAATTTTACTAATTTTATAAACTAGTTAATATAATATATATAGTTTAAAGTATAATATATACTTTATAGTATTTAGAATCGTATTAATCTTAACTTTAAAAACATTAATAATTTTAATAATTTTTTTTAATACTAAACCTTTTACGTATTATAAAAGTATTTAAAATAAAAATTATAAAAAATTAACTATAACTATAATAGAGAGATCGCTATATACTAAGCCTACTTAATTAATTATACTATTAAAATAAACTAAATAATAAATATATAAAAATAACTTAGTATAATAGTAGTTTTAAAGCTTATAAGTACTATTTAAACCTACTACGCTATTAAGGAGAATATCTTTATTTACTTAATTATTTAATTTCTTATATAAGAGCTCTTAAATATAAATATAATATCTAAAAATATTATATAATAATAATACTATACTTTTTTTTAAAAAAAATAAAGTATAGAAGAATAGCTCCTAAACTATAATATTATAAATAAAAAGCTTTTTATATAAAAACAAAGGTATATAAGCTTAGTTATATTTAAAATAAATTAATTATTACTAACTTTTTTACGCCTATTAAAAAAATATTAGTACCTAATTAAGTAAAGTAGATATATAAAACCTAAGTCTAAAAACTAATATTTAAAAATAAAAACTCTCTCTAATAATAGTAAAAAACATTATTTAAGTAGTATTATAATATAGAATTATTAAATTAACTTTTAAAAGCTTTAAGATTTTTATAATATTAAATCGATAATGACTATTTCTTTAATTAAATAGTATATATTTAAAAAGTAAGAGTAAATTATACTAATACCTTTATAAATTTAAAATATATTATTAGAAATCTACTAAGTACTCTTACCTATAGTTAATATTAATAGGTATTTATACTAGTTAAATTGTACTACTTTTTAAAAAAAAATTAATAAAAAAAGTTCCTTAAACGCCTTAAGCTTAATATATTTTTAGCTCTTTATAATATATTTAAGTAAAAGAAATAGTTTTAAAAAAATGCTTTATAAAGTAAAAGGTCTAATAAACTAAAATTTTCTAACTCTATTATATATATAGTTATTAATTCTTTACTTATTATAAATAGTAAATTAAAATAAAGTAGTAGTTTATATATTATATAAAATTATAATACTTATATACTATTTAAAAATATTATTTTTAATAATAGTACCGTTTTATATATTATAGATAATAGATTTCTATTTATTTTAAAATCTTTTTAAAAATTTAAAAGTATTTATACTATTAAAACTAGAATATAAGCTTTTTTAATATATAGTATAAAAACCTAAGTAATAATAAATACTTTTAATAGGCTAAATAAAAATATTATAAAATATCCTATATTAAAGAACGTAGCTATTATAAAAAGATTTTATATAAATATCGTATCTAAATCTTGTTTATATAATAAAGAGCTTTAGTACTTACGCTTAGATAATATATTATATATAAAATTTTTAAAATAAAGTCTTACACTTATAACGCTTATTTATAAGTATAATTTTATATTTACTATATTTATATATTAATTAAACAAATAGTGTGGCTGTAGTGGCTTAGGGCGACTAAAAGGGGTTTTAAAATAGAAGGAGTATATATATGCCTTTATATTATATTTTTTTTTTTTTAAATAAAGCTACGCTTTTAGCGTAGTACCTATATTTTTAAAAAAAATAACTACTAGCTACTATAAGGGTTCCTGTAAAACGGCTCTATAATATTTTAGGTATAATAAGAGAAGATAAATAGCGTATAGTTATATATTAATATATATACCAATAACGTATTTATTATATAATACTTAGTTATAATAAGTTAAAATAGTAATACGTAAGTAAGTATTACCTTTTAACCTAGTACTAGACGCCTATTTATAAAGAAAAGAAAAAAAGAGGTAGTATATTTATAGTATACTATAGGGTATTATAATATATTAGCGCCCCTGCTACTATATATATATATATATATAGGATAATAGAAAAAGTATAACTAGTAGTTTACTATATTAGACAACTACTTATACTTTTTACTAAATATTTATAACTATACTATAGATAAACGATCTTATAAAAGTAATAAGTATAATATTTAGTATACTACTAAATCTATTTTTATAAAAACTGCTTTACTAGTAATTCTTATAAAGCTTTAGTATACTACTAGAAGGCTCCGCTTTTATAGGTAAATAGGTATAAAATAAATAATAGTTATAATAGCTACGGACTACGATTTTATACTAAAAATAGGTAAATATATATTATACTTATATAGCTACAGCTATAGCTATAGTAATAATAATTATTACTAACCTACGCAGTTATAATAGTAAAGAATTCTAAAAATTTTAAAAATTCTAAAAATCTTATTATTATAAATACTAACCTAAACTATATCTATAGGTAAAAGTAATATTTTTTAGCTATACTAAATAACTAGAATAACTCTAACTATACTAAGTTTAAGAATAAGATAGTAGCTATTACTCTAATAGTAGTATAGCTATAAAACGTAAAAAACTTAGTAAGAATAGTAATAATATAAAAAGAGCTATATATAAGATAGCAAACACGATAGGCAAATATAATAAATATAATAATAATATATAGAGGAGTAAAAAAGGAAGCGTTATAAAATACCTATAAGTATAGGTAAAATAATATATAACAGTTTAGATATAAAATATAATAATTTAAATATAAAAAAAATAGGTAGATAGTACTAAAAAAAAATAAAAAAGTTTCTTTTTTATTATAAACCTATTAATAAGTACTATTATAATCTATCGGACCCGACCGTTACGGTTAAGTCTAGTATATTATATTTACTAAATATAAGTTTTTATTTCTTTATTTTTTAGTTTAGAGTTTAATACTAGTATATTAAAAGTTCTATTTATAATTAATATATTTATATATTAATTAATTAACGTACTTAGCGAGCTTTATAAAGCTGCAGCATAAATTTATATATTAATACTAAGGATATATAGTACTAAAAAGTATAATATTTAAATTAAAAAGCTTTATATATCCTAGTTTATAGTACGTAAAATATTTATATTTTAAATACTAAATAAATATATTATAAATAATTTTCTCTTATAGATACGGCTTAAGTAATTTTTTAAAAATTATAAAAATTACTATAACTATACTAGCATATTTTAAAAAATCTTTTTAATATATCTAAAAGAAGGCTTAGTAAGTAGTAAATATTATTAGTTTAAAATAACTATAGTAGAAAAGTTTATATATAAAGTCTATAATAAAGGTATATATATACTTCTCCTTTTTTAAAATCCCTTTTAGTCGTTCCGAGCCACTACAGCCACACTATTTATTCGATTAATATATAAATATATAAATATAAATATATATAAAAGTATTTTTACGTTTTACTATATAGGTATATATCTAGTATAAACTTATAATTATAAAAAATTTTAAAATAATAATATTACTACTTAACTATAATAGAGAAAATTACGCTTTAAAATATAAATAAAAAAGCTTAATATAAGTATTAAAATACTATCCTCTTATATATATAAGCTAATATATATTTATATTTATATACTAATTAAACAAATAGTGTAGCTGTGGTAGCTCAGGGCGACTAAAAGGAGTTTTAAAAAAGGAGGAGTATGTATATGCCTTTATACTTAATATATTAAAAAAGATATATATATTTATATACTAATTAAACAAATAGTGTGGCTGTAGTAGCTTAGGGCAACTAAAAGGGGTTTTAAAAAAGGAGGAGTATATGTATATCTTTATATTAAAAAAGATGTATAAGCTAAATAGCGACGCTAAACGCGCTAACTAAAAAATAATTAATAAAACTATTACTATAAAACTTAGTATAAACGTACTAAAAAAATTTTAACTAAAAAGTATAAAAGTAGTTTTAGTACTATGTAATATTTTTCTAGTAACTTTTAAGAGTATATAATTTTTATATAAGGTCTATATATATTTATATATTTATTAAATAAAAGAGTGTGGCTGTGGTAGCTATATAGGCGACTAAAAGGGGTATATATAAGGTCTATTATAGCTATTTTAGATAGTATTTCTATTATTATAAATTTAAACTTATAAAGTACTAAATAATAAATCTACGTCTAAATTAAAATAATATATATATTTATAACTATTATATATATCTACTAAACAGGAATCGCGTAGCTAAGTATAATAAGTATAGATTTAAAATAAATTTACGTGCCTATATTAATTATTTAGTTAATTATATAGCTTTTAATATTTATAAAATATAAATAATATTACTAAACTAGATTATTAAAATTCGTAATATTACGTTTAATAAAAATTTTTTTATAAAAGATAAAAAGATTAGCCTATTTCTTAAAAAGAGGCTGTAAAACTTATAAATATTTTATATATTATTAAAAGTATAAATATACATAAAGTATTTAATAAAATGTTTAATATATAGGCCTATAATAATAATAAACTAAAAATTAATATAAATATTATATAATCTAAGTAGTAGCTAAGGAGTACTTTAGCGTAAAACTGTTTTTTTCTTTTAGCTAATTAGTTAAGTAAAGCTCTATATAAGTAGTAAATATATAAACTATTAGTATAATTAATTAATAGTCGTAAATTTATATATTATATAATATAAATATTAGTTTAATTTCTCTTTAGGCTATTATAGAGTCTAAACACCTTAAAAAAATTATTTAAAAATAATTAATATTTTAGTAAAAGAGTAGAAGAGCCTAAAATAAAAAATCTATTTTTTTTTAAATAGTAGCTAAAAGCTTTTTTAATACTATTACTTAAATTAATAATATAAAATTCCTTATACTAAGTAAATTAATTAAAACTTCTACTTATAAAATATAAAAACCTATAAAAACCTATAAAAAAACTATAGTCTAACTATTTAATAAAGCTTAAAGTAATATAGATTAAATTTTAAAAATCCTAATAAATTAGGAGGTAAAAATAAAAACCTATTTAGTATATATATACTATTAAGCCTAAATCTAAAAAATAAGTTATTATATAATATAAATTTTATAAATATTTTATATAATAGTATTAATAGCTCCCACTAGTACAAATTAATAAATATATATATTTTTAATAAAAATCTTATAAAAAAAGAGTATAGAGAGTTTATAATTATTACTATTACTTTTAAGTATAAGTATAAAAGACCTATTTATTCTTTTATATTTTATATTTATTATATTTATATTTATATATTATTTAAATAAAGTAGTGTGGCTATAGTAGCTCAGGACGACTAAAAAGGATTTTAAAAAAATTATATTTATTATTTTTTATCCCGCCCACTAATATTATAAACTAATAATATTATTATAGACTTATGATATAATTTAAAATAATATTTTTTTTTAATTCTATATAAGTTTCTATATTATCTGTTAAACTTTTTACTAAAATAATAATACTATAAACGGTTACTAAAGTAAGTTATATATATACTTAGCTTATCTAGTAGTCTTATAAAATAAAAAAGCTATATCTACTATTATTAATATTTATACTATTTATAGTACCTACTATTTAGTTAATAATATTTACTAAATAAAAATAAGAGCGTATACTTACCTAACTCTACGTGTACTAGTAGACTTTAAAATTTATATTTAGTCTTTTTTCTTTTTATTCTAGATCTTATAAGCGTACTAATAAATTTATTCTATTTTATTAGTCTACTCCTTAGATCGTTCTATTACTCCTAGTTTTTTTAATAATACTAAGTCTTTTAGTTTTTCTCTATTAACTACTTACTTTTAGATAGTTTTTATTTTATTAATTTAGAATCTATATATAACTATATATATAACTATAAAGAATAGTAGCGTACTAAAAACGACTTTAAAATAGCTAAGAATAATATACTTAAAAATACTATTATTTACTAAAAGATTATATACGCGTAAGTTAGCGTACAACTAGTTAATAAGTTATATATAAATAAAAGAATTACGTTTTAGTTAATTTTAAATTTTATTTTAGCTTAAAGTTATACTATATTTAACGCCGTTATTAAGGGTAGTTAGTATAATAGACAGTAATATAGCTAAAATTAGTATAGTAATAAATATTTTAAAATAAAAATCTATAAAATTATTATATAGTAAAATATAATTTAAAAAATAAAAGTTAATAATATAGTATAAAGTAGAGAACAGATAACTAAACTTACTTAAAAGTTAAATATTAAATTATATAGGCTCCAAATAATAGCCTAATAACTCTCTTTAATTCTAAAGTTTATATATCTAGTAATCCCTTAGGCTAACCACATTATATATAAGTATAAATAGTAATTACTAATAATCTTAAAAATAATTATAAGTAGTTACTAGTAAAGTATTACTATATTTAGTAAGTTACCTTATCCTTACTAAAAGAAATAAGTATAACTTTTAAAAGTTTAAAATTTATACTACTTATATATAGCCTCGTTAGTATTATATTAAGCTATTTAGTATTTTTTTATTTTTCGACACATTAAGTATAAAGGCATGCATATACTCCTCCTTTTTTAAAACCCCTTTTAGTCGCCTATACAGCCACTATAGCTATACCCTTTTATTTAATTAATATACAAATATATATAGTATTTTTTAAGTTTTTATTATTATATTCTATCGTAGCTTTATAAAGCTCGCGAAGTACATTAATTAATAATTATTAATATAATAATTTAAGCTGCTATACTAAATAAGGCTCTAAGAAAATAATATTTTAAAATAAAATTTATATATACTATAATAAGCTTTTTAAAGAACTAGTAATATAAAAAAATTTTTTTTTTATATCTATTTAGCCCTCTTTTTTACAAGACTACATATACAAAATATAATAAATTTTTTAAAAAAATAAATTTAATAAGTAGTTACGTACTCTAAAAGTACTAAATAATTATTTTTACTTAAATAGATATTTATCTATAAGTTTAACTAAAATAGTTATTTTATTTATAATAGTTAGCTATACTATATTATTATGTGAAGAGAGGTAATGTGTAGCGTCGAGACACTAGTCCAAAAAAGGTATAGGCTAAAAAAAGTTGTTCCCCCGGATACAGTCAAAAATGAGCGTGTATAAGAACGGCAAAAAATGTTGTATACTATATTATATTTTAAATTATAGCTTAATATTATTGTATTTAGTTTTAGTTAGTTATAGTAGTACTTAATAGTATTCTTAATAATATATATAAGACTAATTTTTAACGTTACGTAATTTAAATATTTATAATAACTCTAGTATTAAATTTTTTACAGATAATAACGCTTAATTAAAAGATTTTAGGACCTTTTTTTATATATAATAAAGTTACTATTAGTAACTACCTAATTAGGAAGGAGAGTGCTAAATATATTATATAAATTAATAATCGGCTCTTAAAAGGTACTACGCTAAGTTTAATTAAAAAAATAGTATCTACTAAAATAAATATATAATAACCGCTTAATAGTACTTAATAGATTTATAGTTTAGTATAATTTATTATCTTAATTAATAATTTATATTTACGTATTTACTATTATAACTAATACTAAGTAGGCGTTTATAAAAAAAGAAAAAGAAAAAATTATATTTATAGTACGCAGTATAATGCGTAAGATAATAAATTTTATTAACTATAGTACTAGACTTCTATATATCTAATAAATTATAAAATAGATAATTTATTAATAATATATATATAGACTTTTATATTATAAACTCTTACAGCACGTACTATAAAAGATATATATTAAATAGATAAATAAAAGAAATAATAAAAAAGTTAAAATTAAAATAAGCAACTTTCTATAACTAGTATAAAATAATATAGGTAATACTTATACTATCTTTAGCTTAATATTATATAATAGTATACCCAATATAACTAAAAAGTAGTATATATTTATAGTAGTTATTACTAAAAGGCTAAAAAATTAACTAAAATATAAATAATAAAATAAAACGCCTTATACATTAAATAAAGAGCTAGTATTACTAGTACTTTTAAATATTTACTAAATACTTAAGGTGTAAGGCGGTATATAATAACTATTTTAAATATAATTACTACTATCTTAGTAAGTTTACTACTAAGACTAATAACTTATAAAACTTTTATAATTAAATAAGAACTTTATATAAAAGTAGTAAAATTATTTAAAAAATCTATATAAAAGTAAACTAAATAATCTTAGATATATTATAAAGTTATAGGTATATAACGTTACGGGAGCGTAATAGGTAGGCGACGCCTATATACTAAAAAATTCTTTAAATTAGAGATAATATTTAATAGGTCTAAAATAATAAAAATAAATAGCTTAGTAAATACCTAAATAAAATAAAATATTTTATATTAATTATTTTCTTATAACTTTAAAACCTCTAGGTCTCTGTTGAGACCGGAGGACCTTAATATAGTGTATTTTAGTGTAGTAGTTATGGAGTAGTTACGGAGTAGTGGTGGTGGGATTTGGGTGAGTTTTGGTGGTTGTCTCAGTAGTGGGGGAATCTCGGATCCCTTGGAAAGGGGTTACTCTACCTACGCAAGTATATTCTGACCCCAGAAAATAGGTGCCCTATCGCTGCTTTCGGCGTGTCCGGATACCCCCTGGTAACCCGGAAACTACCTAAGCAAGCTTACGTTACTGAAGTTGGAAATAGTCTCACATGATGAAGAAGTCACGTGCCCGGACCGAGATGCTTGGCGCTTAGCTGACATGGCTGCGATGGATGCTAAAGCTAGTCACAAACATATCTTGCCTTCCAGGCTTTCTTTCTGTCATCAACTGACTCTGCCAGCTCCTCAAACCGCCGCTACCTCGTCACTGAAAACACTCGCAGCGGAATGCCGACTCCTTTCCAACACCCTTAGCCGCGCACGAAGCCCGAACGGCGCGAACACTCGAAGACAAGAGCAGGACAGCCTGGCTTGTACAATCGGCTGCCCCTTGCTGCGTTTATTGGGTTTGGAATTCTTCCCCAATATGCACGAATACAAGTGTAGCGTTTGCGGTGCGCCGATTGGTGGAAGTGCTCATACCTGGCTCAACGAAGTCCGCGCTGTGTACATCAACGGACATGAATGGTCTGCACCAAATCTTTCTGGAGTGGGACTGAACATGAGTCGCAGAGATGAAGTCTTCGTTCCCAAGGGCACACAGGATTGGTATGACTACCCGGACTACAATCAGCGAGCCGCTATTAGGATAGCCGGTATGGCGCCTCTGTACGCCGGGGATGATAATGTCCCAAACAAGGATCCAAATGAGCCACCAGCAGAGACATTATCCTGGGGTTATCTATTTCATGACGCTTGCTGGACCTTACTGCAGGAAACATGCTATCCGGACAATATCAATATCCAAACCCTGATGCGAATCCTGAGGTCTTTCCCAACGCAGCAAGGGTTGATTAATTGGGGCCATGATTATGGTGGCTTATTCCAATTGAGAGACGACCCCAGGGAACTCCCCAAGGGTGCGCAAAATTTCCTTGGGAATTATAGAATTCCCCCCGGTGGATCGGAAGGAAATCCTGTTTCAGCTTATGATGTTTTCAATATGGATCCGCTTAACATCCCATGGCTTGAACGTCTCCTTAAGCATTCAGTTAAGGAGAGGCAGACTCTTGAGACTGTCCCAGCAAATAACACTGATGCTACTACTGGAACAGACTGCTTCGCAGACCTTACTGACGACATCCGCGAACTCTTGTTGCTCTACCTGCCTTCAAAAGATGTCCTCAATCTCTTCTTCGCGTCTAAGGTAATGGCTCGGACGTTGCTATCACAGACCTTCTGGGAATCTCGGTTCTATCGAGGGAACGATTTTGGCTACATATTTGAGCCCTGTCAGCGACAACTTGTCAAATCGCAAAACTACTACCGCGACTGGAAGATCCTTTACCTTGGCTTGAAGAAGAGTGACATGTGTCCGACTACGCTGTTAAGCCTTCTGAATAGGAAAAGGATTTGGGCACTGCTGCTGCCGCTCGTTCATGTCCTTATCCTGTTAGGCGGTCTTGAACCTCACGGCGAACCATGTGCGACCTTTTGGGAGCCGCATCTTAGTAAAGATAACTTGCAATGGCAGTCCCTTAGCGGGGCTATTGTTGAGAGCAAGAGGTGGCTCCATGCTGGTTGCCGGACCCTGTTCATTCGAAAAGCCTACCTGGGCTCGTCCGGAATAATCGGAGTCAGGATCTATAGGATCAAATTCTACGACTTTTCCTATATTACCGGGCTGAAGATTTATTACAACGATGGTGATACCGTCGAAATAGGCTATGTTATCCAGGGAAATGGAGTATTTCTCAACCTCGATCATGACCACAACGAGTCTGGAGGGAAGGCGCTATGCGGTTTCCATGCTGCGCTTGGCTTACGCGGGTTACACGCCCTTGCAATTGCCACAGATGATGTATCCATCTCCCTTGAATGGGCTGGGGACCCTGAAGGGTTTTCTCACGAAGCAATCATATTAAAGAGCAGAGCCGTCCGCTCGATCAAGGCCCATTTTGACGTGAGTATTTCCAATCTAGCCCAGTTATTCTAGACTAAATATGTTTGTTCAGGGGTTAAACATGATAGCCTTGTCCATCCCCATGGAATCGAGTTCTCGGCATCAAGCTGGTTATGAGAATCAACTATGACTGCTGAAGCTGGGCAATGGATAATTGGCTCCTTGTCTGATGCTCCAATAATACTTTCGGATAAGCACTTCTGCGATCAGCAATTCACACCTGCGCCAGCGGTACCAATATTTCTTAGTATCAAAAAAGTATTAATAGAATAGTATAATTGGCAGCATGCGAATCAGTAATATGGGCATTGCGACGGGGGCTCAGGAGGCACCAATATTTCTAGAACGAGAGATGAAGACAATGATGCAATACCAATTTGGATCCCACCATGAATGAACTACCTACACATGTGCAAGTAGTAAGCCAGTTCATTTGATGTACTATACGCGGCTGGTGTGCGACTCAGTACCGAACTTCGACGACGATGGTTGACATGAGAACCGTGGGCGATCGTGCGCTCAACAACAAAAGCCCCACCTTGGGCCGCCGCTAAGGCACGGACGTGATGTACTATACATCTCTCCGTTGAGGGAGATATGTGCTTCAAATGGCAAGAAACGGTGATAAGCGTTACGGAAAGGAACGCTAACTAGAGACAAGGACTGGAAACAAAGATTGAAAGGGCAATTGAAAACAACAATTGGAGCCAATGGCTGGACATAGTGACCATAGTGGACTGCCAGAGCCACAGAAAATACTATGATGTGATGCGGTAGATCCTGAGGATACGATATCCAGTGTTCGAGGGTAAAAGAAAGTCCCGGATCTCACTCCAAACCCCACAGGATTCAGGTATGGTTGTTCTTGATATAGTTGAGCAAGAGCTGAACGGTCTGATGTTCGTTGGCGATGTGGAAGTATCGATCGTAATTCTGAACCGGGGTGACTTGCTGAGTTTGGCGATCGTATGTATAAAACCTGACATATCTTCCGATTGCGACTGCGCCATAGACCCGGTGTGGAAGAGGAAGCTGATTGTGTTGTGACCTCCTACCGTCGAAATGGATTCCGGTTAGGTATTGCTGAAGCTGTCCCACACCTTCCGTCCACTTGCTTCCGTCGGATTCGTGTCTAACAGACTTGCATTCGACAACTAAAAACTTGTACGTCTGGATCGTATTATTTCCAGCTGGCTGGGCTAATTGAACCATATGGATGGTCAACAGGTCCGCTCGGCCGCTGACGACCTGCGCCTCACACGAAGTGGCGTATCCTTGAGTCAGGGGGAATGTGTACCCCAAATGGAATTCCAAACTGTACTAACGTCGCTTTCTGGCGATGACGAGTTGAGCCTGTCTATGAGGGCTTTTATGACAAAGAGCCCGTAGTACTACATCAAGTGGTGAGAATCTCCTGCCGCAGGAATGTGAAGGTAGACTTACAGTAGCGTTAGCAGCGGACATTTCAACAAGTTTTATTGTAAGTGGGGAAGGAAAATGGATTATTGAGTTGAGACAACTAGTGTCTAGTAGACTGTCTTCTTTGAAAGACCGGGAAAGGGGCTCCTGAAATTGATATGGCGAAGTGCAGAGGATACACCCTACACTTTTGTTACGCGCACTGGGGAAGCGTGTGGACTAAGGGTGCCGAAAAGGTTGCTGAAAATGAAAAGTATTTTAGTGTCTCGAAGCATGAGACTGAATGCAGAAGTAATAGGAAGGCCAGCTTATATACCTTCTATTACGGAAAGATACCTTAGAGCTTATTTTACTAGTTTATAAAGCTCTTTAGAACGGAGGATTATTTCTCCTTTATATATATATAATATAGCTCTTTAGCGCTTTCTTTTATAGAAGTAGTCCCTACTCTTTAATCTTAAAATCTAGTAATTTCTAGCTTATTTTTCCTCTATAGTTATAAGCCTAGCGTTTTAGGAGTAAAGGAAGATTTTCCCTATATATCTAATTATTAAAAATCCTATTTTCTAAAGCTCTAATTAATTCTTTAACTCTTTATTTAAAAGCTTTTAGTTTTATAGACCTAGTAAGTATTACTTTATCTATATATATAAAATAACAATTTATATCTTTAACTATTAAACGCTTAGTAAGTTTTATAACTAATAATTCTTTAAGTATTATAATATCTAAAGCTATTATATCTTTTTTAACTAATACTATCTAACTTACTAATTTAGTAAACTAGTTAACTTAGTATACGTAATTTAAAGTATAGTATATACTTTATTATATATAAAATTTTATTAATCCTAACCTTAAAAGCGTTAATAATTTTAATAATTTTTTATAAATACTAGAGCTTTTATATATTATAAAAGCGTTTAATACTAAAATTATAAAAATTTACTATAACTATACTACTAAGATAGCTATATACTAAGCCCGCTTAACTAATTATACTACTAAAATAAACTAAGTAATAAATATCTAAAACTAAATTAGTATAATAGTAGTTTTAAAGTTTATAAATACTACTTAAACGTACTATATTATTAAGAGAAATATCTTAACTTACTCGATTATTTATTTTCTTAAATAAAAGCTTTTAACTACTAATATAGTAGCTAAGAATAATATATAATAATAATACTATACTTATTTAAAAAAAGTAAAGTATAAAAAGATAGTTACTAAGCTATAATATTATAAATAAAAAGCTCTTTATATAAAGGTAAAAGTATATAAGCTTAGTAATATTTAAAATAAGTTAGCTATTATTAACTTTTTTACCGCTATTAGTAAGAAATTAGTACCTAATTAAGTAGAGTAGATATATATAATTTAAGTCTAAAAATTAATACTTAAAGATAAAAAGCTCTCTTTAATAAAAGTAGAAAAAATCTTCTAAGTAATATTATAAGATAAAGTTATTAAGTTATATACTAAGAGCTCTAGAATCTTTATAATACTTAATAAATAGAGTTTATCCTCCTAATTAAATAGTTTATAGCTAAAGAATAAGGGTAAGTTATACTAATACCTCTATAAACCTAAAAAATACTATTAGAAATTTACTAAGTACCGCCGCTTATAGTTAATATTAATAAGTATTTATACTAGTTAGACTGCGCTACTCTTTAAAAAGAATAAAAAAAAGCTTTTTAAGCGCTTTAAGTTTAATAAATTTATAGCTCTTTGTAATATATTTAAATAAAAAAAATAGTTTAAGGAAAATATTTTATAAGATAAAAGGTCTAATAAACTAAAATTCTTTAGCTCTTTTATATATATAGTTATTAATCCCTCGCTTATTATAAGTAGTAAATTAAAATAAAGTAATAGTATATATTTTATATAAGACTATAATATCTATACGCTTTTTAAAAATACTATTCTTAATAATAGTACTGCTTTATATTTAATAAATAATAGATTACTACTTATTTTAGAATTTTTTAAAAAAGCTAATAGTATTTATATTATTAAAACTAAAATATAAGTTTTTTTAATTTTTAGTATAAGAACCTAAGTAATTAAAAATACTTTAAACGGCCTAAATAGAAACTCTATAAAAGATTTTATATTAAAAAATATAGCTATTATAAAAGAATTTTATCTAAATATAGTATCTAAAGCTTATCTATATAATAAGGGACTTTAGTATTTAGACTTAAATAATATACTATACGTAAAATCTTTAGAATAGAGTCTTATACTTATAATACTTATTTATAAGTATAATTTTATATTTATTAAATATAAGTCTCTATTCTTTTATTTTTTAGTTTAGAGTATAATACTAGTATATTAAAAGCTTTATTTATAGTTAATATATCTATATATTAATACTAAGGATATATAGCACTAAAAAGTAGAATATTTAAATTAGAAAGCTTTATATATTTTTATTTAAAAAGCGCGAAATATTCGTATTTAAAATACTAAATATATATATTATAAGTAATATTTTCTTATATACGCGGCTTAAGTAATCTTATAAAGACTAAAAAAAAAATTATTATAACTATACTAACGTATTTTTTAGAATCTCTTTAATATACTTAAAGGAAGGCTTAGAGAGTAGTAAATATTATTAGTTAAAAATAACTATAGTAGGAAGGTTTATATATAAAGCCTATAGGTAAAGTTACTTTTAAAACTTATAAAAGTATTTTTAAGCTTTATTACGTAGGTATATATTTAGTATAAACTTAAAATTATAAAAATTTTTTAAAATAATAATATTACTACCTATTTATAGCATAAAAGATTACGTTTTAAAAAATAGGTAAAAAAGCTTAGTATAAGTATTAAAATACTACCTTTTTATACGTATAAGCTAAACGGCGGCGCTAAACGTACTAGCTAAAAAATTATTAATAAAACTATTACTATAAAACTTAGTATAAATTTACTAAAAAAGCTTTAACTAAAAATTATAAAAGCGGCTATAGCGCTTTATAATATTAGTTTAGTAACTTTTAAAAGTATATAATCTTTAAATAAGGTCTTTTATAGCTAGTTTAGATAGTATTTTTATTACTATAAATTTAAGCTTATAAAGTACTAAACGGCAGATCTACGCCTAAATTAAAATAATATATATATTTATAATTATTGCGTATATTTACTAAATAGGAATTACGTAGTTAGATATAATAAACGTAAATTTAAAGTAAATCTATAAGCTTATATTAGATATTTAGTTAGTTACGTAGTTTTTAATATTTATAAAATATAAATATTATTACTTAACTAAATTATTATAACGCGTAATATTACGTTTAATAAAATTTTTTTTTATAAAAAAAAAAAAATTAGTCTATTTTATAGAAAGAGGTTATAAAGTTTATAAATATTTTATATACTATTAAGGTTATAAATATAGGTAAAATATTTAATAAAATTCTTAATACGTAAGCCTATAACTCTAGTAAACTAAAAATTAGTAGAAATATTACGTAATCTAAGTAATAGTGTAAAAGTATTTTAGCGTAGGTTTTATTTTATTCTTTTAGCTAGTTAGGTAAGTAAAGTTTTATATAAGTAGTATATATATAAGCTATTAGTATAGCTAGCTAATAGCCGTAAATCCGTATATTATATAATATAAATATTAGTTTAATCTCTCTTTAGCTTACTCTAGAGCCTAAAAAACTTAAGGGTATAAACTCTAAAAAAGATAAATACTTTAGTATTTTTTATAAAGTGTACTCTAGTAAAGAAGTAAAATAGTCTAAAATAAAAAGCTTATAGAATTTTTAAATAGTAGGTAAAAGTTTATCTAATACTATTACTTAAATTAGTAATATAAAGCTCCTTTTATTAAGTAAAATAATTAGTACTTATATTTATAAAATATAGAGACCTATAAAGGACTATAGTTTAGCTACTTAATAGAACTAAAAGTAATATAAGTTAGATTTTAAAAATCCTAATAAACTAGGGGGCAGGGATAAAAAACCTTTTAGTATTTATATATTATTAAGCCTTAATCTAAAGAGCGAGCTATTATATAATATAAAGCTTATAAGTACTTTATTTAATAGTATAAATAGCTCTCTTTAGTATAACTTTATAAATATATTTATTTTTAGTATAAATATTATATAGAAAGAGCGTAAAGAGTTTATAATTATTAATACTATAGTTTAAACTATTATACTAGATAGGGCCCTAAAAAAAATAATATTTAAAATAAAGCTTATATACACCGTAATAAGCTTTTAAAAAAGCTAGTAATATAGAAAGTAATTTTTTTATATTTACTTAGTCTACTTTTTTACTAGACTATATATAAAAAATAAACTATACTTTTTAAAAAATAAACTTAGTAGGTAGTTACGTACTCTAATAGTACTAAATATTTATTTTTACTTAAGTAGGTTTTTACCTATAAGTTTAATTAGGATAATTACTTTATAAAGTATAAAGCTTACTTAATTATTAAAGGTAATCTTTAGTTAAAAAATATACTTTTATTAATATATACTATAATACTCGCAGTACGCTCCTTTCGTATAGCTATAATAATTATAGTAAAGTTTAATTTAAAGATTTTATAGCTTAATATAATTAATATATTCTTTAATATACTAATTAACTTTTTAAATCTAGTATAGTGTAAACTACTTAATAGCTATAAGTAAAAAAGTAATTATATAAAGCTTAATTAAGCTTTATATAGCCTATAGGACTTACCTATATTATAGTATAAGAAATTCTCTAGTATTTTAGCTAAGCTTAGTCTTATTTACTTAAAAGAAGAGTTTTACTTATTTTTTAACGTAGATTATAAAATCTTTATATTTTTTTATATAAATAATATCCTACTTTTATACTATAAAATTTATTAGTAAAAAGCTTTTAAACTGCGCGATAAGCTCCTAAAAATATATAAAATAAAAGAGCGCAAAGCTGTAAAATAGTATTTTAAAATATAGATAATTAGAAATTAAGAGAATTAAATAATTATACTAATTTATAATTTATATATTAAAAAAATTGTAAAAAAATTTAAAATAGCTAATTTAGTGCTTTTTTTACTAACGCCTTTACTATTAAAAAAGCTAGTTAAAAATAAAAGAGAAGTAATAAAAGCTAAGATTAAAGTATATTAGGAGCGCGTAAAATCTATATTTTATACTACTATTATAATATAACTAGATATAGTATTTGCTATTTTAAGACTTTTTTATTTTTTAATTAATTTAAGTAAAGAGTATTTTACTATAGTAAAATATATAATTACGTTTTTTTATAGATTACGCTTTTAAGCAATCTAATATAGAGTATATAAGGGCCTAAAACTTATAATCTATTTAAACGCTTTGTTTATAGATAATTTAAAAAGTAAATAATTTTTATATAATTATATTATTATATTATTCGGGGGTATAATTATTTAGAAAACTATAAGGTAGACTATTATTATAATATTAACTACTAAAGCAGAGCTCCTCGCACTTAAATATATAAATAAAAAAATAATAGCTTTAAAGCGCTTTTTTAAAGAACTTATTTTAAATTTTAGAGCTACGTAGCGTATATTCTATAATAATTAATAAATAATTAAGCTAGTTATAGGTAAAAATAAGTATATAACTACCCGCTTACGCTATATAGATATACAGAATATATAGCTACGCTAAAAGTATTTAAAAAAAAGTTTTAAAATTAAATATTTTTAAATAAGTAATATACTAGTAGATAGGTTAACAAAAGCTTTTATAACTTAATAATTTTAAAGATTTAGAAAGTAACTAAATTTTAAAAATATAAAAGAAAAAATTACTAAACTAAAATTTTAAGAAATTATATAATAATAGAGTGTAAAGCGCTTTAAATTAAATATTAAATAGCTTATTAGTTATTATTTATAATAAATAATTTAAAACCGTACCGCTTTTTTTTTTTTTTTTTTTTTTTTTAAAAATAGACGCTAATATTTTAGCGCACCTGCCTAATTAGGAAATAGCTATATATATACCCCTTTTTTAAATTCCTTATAAACGTCTCTCTCTTTTATCCTATTTTTAGGTTATTATTTACTAAATTAAATTATACTAGATTACTATTCTATCATAAACCTAATTAGGCTTAGTTTGCCACGCTAAGCCTATTTAGGGATAGATTTTCATCTTATCTAACTTAAGATAGTAATTTTAGCCTAAAATGCCTCGCTTATGCCTGTGGATGTAACGTATTCTGTATGGGGATTTTAGCTTCCTATAGTCTTGTATTAATTCCTTGGCGGTGCTCCGCACTTCTAAAAAACTCTGCGTTTACTACGCAAAGTGGGCGCGTTCAAAGAACGCTGTAGTGAGGAGAGGAATTGAACCCCTAATACAAGGAATAACGACGAAAATTTAAAGAATTTCGCGAACCCAAGACATTTCTAGGCACTTGCCTACTGTGCCACCCCACCACCGTACCGCTTAAAAAAACTCTATAATAAAAAAGTAGAAAAATAATAAAATAATAAAAATTATATAATAATTTAATAAATGCGCTTAATAGATTAATAATTTTACTAGTTTACTAAAACTTTTAAATAGTTTAAGCGCGGCGTAAAGTAATCTTATTAAAGATATTATCTATAGGGTTATTACTTAAGTTTTTATTTATTTTAATTATCTACCTAATAGTAGTTTATAATTTATTAAGTTTTATTATCTATAAGGTCTATATTAGTAAAAATCGAAAGAAGCGGATTAAAAAATTATATTTACTTATAAATAAGCTTTTTCGTCTTCTTGCTATAGAGCAGCTTATAATAAAATAAAAAGTATTTAGCAATTTTTTAGACTTAAGTAAAACTATAATAGTAAGTATATAATTTTTTTAAATTTTTTAGATTAAAATATTTATATATATATTAGTTTACAGTTATATCCGCTTTTATATATTTAGTAATAGAAGTCTTACGTTTTAGTATTAAAATAGCTACTATTACTTTTACTAAATAAAGTACTATCTAAATAATAAAAGTAAGATATAAGGCGCTTTAATTTTATAAATTATTAGTAATATTAAACTATATAAATACTATCTAATAGTTTCCTAACTTTTTTAATCCTAATATAAAAGAATTAATAGAGCTTAAAAAAACTATAAATTAAAAAGCTTAAAATATTTTTTATTAATATTATTTTTATTACTATAGCGTAATAAAGTCTATAAAATAAGTAATTTACTATTTTTATTTTTTTTAGATTTACTTTTAGATTTACTCTCTACTATAGGGCGCGGCCTATTTCTTAAATCTAACTTAGTAGAGTTTAAAAAAGTTAAATTAAAAAGGGCGCTAATAGCGCTAGGCGCTTAGGAAGTCTAAATAGAGGAGATAGGCTAGATAAAATTAATAATTTTAAAAGCTTACTAAATTTTTTATTAGCATTAAACTATTTATATAGTATTTAGTTACTTACGGACTAGCTAATAAATAATTATTATAAAGTATAGTATAGGTATTAAACTAAAAGGATTATTAAAATTACTAAATAATAATATAGAAGAATTATCTTCTAAAACTTAAAAAAACTATACATTTTTTTAAACTAAAGGAGTAAAATAATTTTTATAAACTTATAACGGTAAAAGAAAAAGTTTTTTTAAAAATTAAAAGATTTATAAAAATTCTTAATTAAAAGGGAAAAAAGAACTTTTATCTATTAAAAATATAAAATAATTATTTAGAGCTTATAGTAGCTATATATTATTTTATAAAAAAAATAGGTAAGCTACTAAATATTATAGTATAGAAGTATCTATTTAAGTTATAGTAATTCCTATTTAAGACTAAATAATACTTTAACTTTTCTAAACTGCCTATTATTAGAGCTTTTTATACTTTTTTATTTTTTTTTTTTTAAAATTACTTTTTCTTACAGAGCGTAATAATAGGCTAAAGAATTATATTAAGTAACTTATTAAAAACTAAAGAACTAGACTCTATTAGCTCTTTACTAATTTTAGTAAGCTTATAATACTTAAAATATTATTTTTTTTAATTATATTTAGGTAGTTAATTATAATAATATAGAAGGGATTAGAAAACTGTTAAATAAAGATTAATAGAGTTTTTAAAAAATAGAATTAGAGCTTAAAAATGTAAATAAACTCTAAAAAGTAGAAATTAAAAAAAGTATTATAACTTATTATAGTTATAGCGGTAGTAATATAAATAATTAACTTATAATACTTATAATAGTTAGGAAGCTTAAAAAGCTATTTAAAGAAAAAAAATTAAATAGAAGAGTATAGAAACGGTATAGATAGTATAAAAAAGTATAAAAATAATAATTAAAAGTATAAAGAGAGTAAAAATTATTTTAAAAAAGTTAGTAGAGAGATTATATAAATACTTTTTATATTACTAATACTAGCGCGCCTGCTATAATTAGTTTTTTATTTTAAAATTCTATTACTTAGTAACGCTACCCGCTAAATATCTACTTAAAAAAATATTTTTTAAAATTAATTCTATAGCTACTGTAAGCTTAAAAGAATTAATTTTTTATTTACTTAAATAGTTAAACTATTTTTATTAGTTTACCTAGGGGGTATATCGCGGAAAGATACTTTAAAGCTTACTTTACTAGTTTATAAAACTTTTTAAAATAAAGGATTATTTCTTTTTTATATATATATAATACAGCTCTTTAGCGCTTTCTTTTATAAAAGTAGTTCCTACTCTTTAATTTTAGAATCTAGTAATTTCTAGCTTATTTTTTCTCTACACCTTCTAATTATGTATATTATTTAAGTTATAACCGCTATATATAAAAAGAATAGTATAGGGTAAAGTTATCTCTAAACAGATACGGTTAGTTTAAAGGCAATCTATAATATATAGTAATTAGAGTCTCTAATAAGGCTTTAGTATTATTATAGCGTTACGCCCATACGGCGAGATTATTATTAATAGTATTTAAGAATTTATTCTTTCTAGTTTTTTATTAGTATTCTACTTCCTATTCTTCCCTAACCCTTTCAAATAAAGCCCCTTTAGGTATAGTAAATATCTAATTTTAGCTACTACTTTAAGAGTGGCAGCTAAAAAGCGGCAGTTTTACAGTTTTTATAGATTAAACTTAGAAGCTTTACAGCTACGTATCTGGAACTGCTGTGCCGTAAAAGGCGGCTGGAGTGTATAAGATACCCATGCCAAGCTTACTAAGCCACATTTAGGCTGCGGCTCGGATTAAAGAATTTGGAAGAAATTATTATAGAGGAAGATGCTTATCGCACGATAAGCGTACGTCCCACTTTAAGTCTAGACAGAAGCTGGTGCCGTAATAAGCTTCTACTTATTAGTTAAAGTTGCGGAGTAGAGAGCAGATAGAGTATTCTACTTTAAGAGTTAATTAGCTTATGAGATTTATACTATAATAGAGTCTTCTAAAAACAAGCAGCGGTTAGATATAGAGATTTAAGAGAGGCGAAAAGCAGATCTAGGTAAGCTGGTATAACGGCGATAGATAGTTGGCGTCTAGTAGACACTAGCCCAGTGAGGAACTCGCGTATCGAAGGCAAGGCCTATAAGAATAGGCTCGTAAGGGAGATAGCACTACAGTAAAGATTCCTCCTAAGTTAGGGGCTTATCTTAGCCCCCTAAGCAGGGTTTAAAATCGCCTAGGATTAGGGAGATATATTAGGATCTTAGAAATATAAACAATTATAAAGTATAAATTTTTCAACACATTAAGTATAAAGGTATATATATACTCCTCCTTTTTTAAACCCCTTTTAGTCGCCCTAAGCCACTACAGCTACACTTTTTATTTAATTAATATATAAATATATATATAAAGTATAAAGTATAAAGTAGTATTAAATATTTATTATATATAAATAAATAAAGGTATATATATACTCCTCCTTTTTTAAAACCCCTTTTAGTCGCCCCGAGCTACTACAGCTACACTATTTATTTAATTAATATATAAATATATATATATAAATATTTATAAAGGCATATATATACTCCTCCTTTTTTAAAATCTCTTTTAGTTACCCTAAGCTACTACAGCTACACTATTTGTTTGATTAGTATATAAATATATATATATATCTAGAGTAGTATAATA
Organism: Pleoardoris graminearum; assembly: GCA_030770415.1. NCBI lineage: Eukaryota > Fungi > Ascomycota > Dothideomycetes > Pleosporales > Didymosphaeriaceae > Pleoardoris > Pleoardoris graminearum. The sequence goes on along the minus strand of JASEKS010000081.1, from coordinate 2,709 downwards.
TAAATTATACTATAAAACCCCTTTTAGTCGCCTACACAGCCACTATAGCCTTACCCTTTTATTTAATTAATATATAAATATATACTATATATACTATATTTTTATATAATTAGTTACTAGCTTTTCTTTTATAAGTTCTTTTTTTTTTTTACTCTCTTTTTCCACCAGCTTTTTTTCTTCTACTAGCTTATTTTTCTTTTACTAAATTTTTCCTTTTATCTTCCTTTATTATATAATTAATTACTACCTTTTTTTACTAGCTTTTTCTATTAATTTTTTATTAAGTAGTATTTAGATACTATTTTTTTATATATTAGAATCTTAATAGTATATATTTTCTTATATTATAATATACTAATAAGAAAACTTTTTACTAGTTTAATGCTAATATATTTTACTACTAAATAACTAGCCTAACTAAAATTAAACAATTCTATTATTATTAATTATAATAATATAACATAATAATACTATATTATTTTATAAAATATAGTATTTTTATTTTACTATTTAAGTACTCTAAAAAGATATATTACTTAGCGTAAACTAAGCTACTTAACTATATAATATATTTTAAAACTAGCTTAGAAGATAATATACTATAATTATATTATAATATAATTTATTACTTAACTTTATAAAGTTTACCTAGCGTAAAAAATAAGTAATTATTAAGTATATTTATATCGGTCTCGACAGAGACCTAGAGGTTTTAAAGTTATAATAAAATAATTAATATAGAATATTCTATTTTATTTAGTTATATACTAAGCTATTTATTTTTATTACTCTAGACCTGCTAGCTATTGTCTCCTTATAGTCCTTATAGCCTAATTTAAAGAATTTTTTAATATTTAGGCCTCGCACACCTACTACGCTTTTATAATATTATATACCTATAGCTCTATAATATATCTAGAATTATTTAGCCTATTCTTATATAAAGCTTTATTTTTCGACATATTAAGTATAAAGATATATATATACTTCTCCTTTTTTTAAAACCCCTTTTAGTCACCCCGAGCCACTACAGTCACACTATTTATTCAATTAGTATACAAATATATAAATATTACCTTATACTAGTTATAAAAAATTAGTTATTATAATTTTAACTTTTTTATTATTTCTTTTACTTATTTATTTAATATATATCTTTTATAGTACGCGCTACGAGAGTCTATAATATAAAAGCTTATATATTTATTACTAGTAGGTTATTTATTTTATAGTTTATTAGGTATATAAAAATTTAGTACTATAGTTAATAAAGTATACTATTTTATATATTATACTGCGTACTATAAATATAATATTTTTTTTCTCTTTTTTTATAAACGCCTACTTACAGTAGTATTAGTTATAATAGTAAATATATAAGTATAAGTTACTATATAGAATAATAAATTATACTAAGTTATAAATTTATTAAGTACTATTAAGCGGTTATTACGTACCTATCTTAGTATTATCTTTTTTAATTAGGCTTAGTGTAGTACCTTTTAAGAGCCGGTTATTAGTTTATATAGTATATTTAGCACTCTTTTTTCTAATTAGGTAGTTACTAATAGCAACTTTATTATATATAAAAAAAAGTATATTTATAATTTAAATTTAAGAGATTTTCTACTTATAAAAAAATAGTTTAATATACACTAGTAAATTCAACGAAATTAGAATTAAGTTAGAATTATAAAGCTAGGGCTAGATTTTATAAGAATACTAAAGTCTTTTTTAAAAAGTATCTACTAACTTTTTAAGTATAATTAAATAAATAATAATATTTTAAAAGTTAGTAAATACTTTTTAAAAAAGATTTTAATATTCCTACTTACGTATAATCCTAAGTGGCTAATATAATCTAACTTTAACTCTAGTTAAATTTACTAGCGTAGCCCTACTATCTCCTATTTTTACTTTTAGTTTATAAGTAAGTTTAAGCTTATATATTAGTTGTTAATAGAGATATTATTTATTACTAAAAGTATTACCTTCTCTAAAATTAAAAAATTTCTAATTTAGCTTCTTTAGAGGCCTATCTACTAGATTTAACCTACTTAACTAATATATAATTTTACGATTAAATACTATAGGCTATTTAGCTTATCTTACTTATTTTCTAAATAATATTTTCTAAGTTATAAATTTTTATAAATTAGTATAGTTAGCATAGAACTATACCTAATAGAGTATTCTTTTTAAATAATATCTCTAATATTTAAAAAAATTTATAACTATAAGTAAATTATTATTATATATATTATAGTTATAGTTAACTATTACTATCTTTTATAAAAAGAAGATAACTAAATACTAGTATTCTTTATTTTTAGGGGTCTAGTATATATATTTATATACTAATTAAATAAATAGTGTGGCTATAGTAGCTTAGAGCGACTAAAAGAGGTTTTAAAAAAAAGAATATAAGGATGGAGAGATGTGTAGGTGGCAGTGGCCGCTGCCACCTGCACATCTCTCTAAACCAGTGTTGTGTAATTACTTAGTAATTACTAAGTAATACTAACCGTTACTAATTAGTAATGCTAAAAGTAGTTAGCACTTAGTAATTACTAAATTATTAATTACTAATTAGTAAATTAGTAATTACTAAGTATTACTAATTAGTAATAAAAAAGAGAAAAAGAGATTTTAAAGATATTTTACTTTATAACTTTAGTTATAGTTAAGCTATAAAGCTACTTTTTTCTT